>VYXF01011917.1:104102-181288 GCA_013397295.1 Polioptila caerulea
CCGTGTCCCGCATCCCCTCCCCGCGCCACCCCGGGGGCCGTGTCCCGCATCCCCTCCCCGCGCCATCCCAGCCCTGCTCCCCGAGGCCCGTCCCCTCTCCACGAGTCCCAGTTCTCTCGTCACCCCGTTCCCTCGGGAGGCAGAAGCCGCCGGTGCAGGGGGTTCGCTGTGACCCGAAAGGCCGCTCGGTGGATGCAGCCAGGCTGACAATCCCGCGGGCTGGTTCCCTGAGAGGTCCCTCCGGAAAACATGAGCTGATTATTACAGCCCTCAGCCAGCCCAGAGTCTCTAAGGCCTCACTCAGAAAGATGCCACACATGTGAAATGAGACTGACACGGTCTTCTCTGAATAATTTTATTTAATCAAAAAAGCCCAGAAACGGAGTCTTTCGTATACTCTATTTATGGGAATGCAAGGACAGGAGATGTACAGGTCGAAGCTACATCTGTAGATGATCATATATACTGCAGTACAGTAACAACAACATGGGACAGCAAGTAGTCACCTCACAACAGTACACATGAGTGATTAGACTTACAAAGGAAATATTTACAAACCTGCCTTTACAAACCAACATTATGTGCATACAAAATGAAATCCGCAATAAAACTGAAGATACATTTAAGGCAGACCAGCAATACACTGAAATAATTAAGGCTGTGGAATTACTTTGCACCTTGAAAATGCTGAGCTGTTAGCAATACTGTTTCTTTTTTCCTCCTTCAGTGAATTGTTGCTACGATTAAAAAGCATCAGTACGTTCCAACTGTTTGCTCTTATCTTGGTGAATAAGTCTGAGATTGATTTTATTTTTTTTTTTTGCACTTACTATTGCATTTGCTTTCCAAAAGTTATCAGCAAATTGACCTCAGTGGCAGAGCAGTGTTGAACAGTTTGGTAGAAAGAGAAGTAAAAGCACCAGCATCAGAAGTTGGACATGAAGGTGAAATATGGCTTGAGTAGAGAGGATGTTGGTTTTTCACTAGCTCCATAATAAAGACTACAGTTACAGCAAACATTCAGCATCCTGACGCTATGGAAACACTCCGCACTATACAGATCCCAGAACAAGAGTACATCACTGGATGGCAGTGTGCAATCAGCCTAGTAAAATGGGATTTGATTTTGTTTCCTTGGGAAAGCACCATTTTCTGATGGGACATGAGTGAATGAGCTCAAAAATAAACCCAAGCCCTGTGTTAGAGGAGAATCCACCTCTGCTATGAAAAGAACAAAAAAAGGTGGTGAGCCCCTGTGCATGTAAATTTTCTGTTAGAGCTTTATGTGCACAGAGAAGCCTTTTCAATTTTGTCTGAAGTTTATATTAACCTAGGTTACTTCACAAAATCCCCTCATTGCAAGGGCATTAAAATAGGGTTATATATAGTCAGGTTATGTGTGTGGTTCTGCATTCAGCCTGTATGCACTGTATTTGTAGCAAAGACCTAATAGCATTGTCAGAAATGCTAATGAACTCCACTGAAGCCACAGCCTCGGGGTCAGTTGGGGGCACAGACTTTGTCTCGGCATTAACTTAGAAGTAAAGAGATACATGTTACTGGAAAAACCCAATCCATAGTCTTTTAAAAAGAAAGGGCAGTGAGACTAAATGAAACTTGTTGGTGTCACTGAGAAGAGGGAGACATACCGTAAATTTCAAAGCCTGGATTGCTTTAAAATACTGAAGTCTATGACCCTGGACTGGCTGTGTGTCACCCCTGTGGTACCATGCACAGGGGGCTTGGCAGTTTGGGGGGAGGTGGGGCCTCCCACGGGACACCTGATGGCACCTGACAATTAACACTGGCTTAAACAGTACAGTAGAGTTCCTGCCCTGGCCTGGCTGCTCCAAGTGGAGCAGAGAGAGAGGTGAGTTAATCTCTCATTGCACATTCATTAAATGAAGCCATCTTAAACAAGGAGCCCCCCATGTCACTGTGTCCTCTGAGCTCGGTGTCACCAGCACCTTTGCTGCTGCTCTCCTGTCACCCAGCACCTGGGGATACCGTGAGCCACACTTTGATGTCAGAGCAGGCTAAGAGCACTGTGGAGATGTCTGAAGGTGGTGGCAGTGTGCACAGTACCACTCCACACAGAGCTTGTGGTGCACTGTCACCAGTATTCCTGCTGGTCATCCTGGAAGCTGCTGGAGAAGCTAAAGGGTGCAGCTACCAGCACAGCTTTAAACTGTCTTGGGAACACCCTGAATGTACAGCTGCAGGTGGAAATCTTCCCCTCAGGGTCAGATATTCTCTGGGGAGCTTCGCTGAGAAACTGAAACTGTATTTCATGCACCAAAAAATCCAGTCGCTGGAGAATTCTACACAGGGGGTTGGCTGTGGTGCTTCTCACCCAGCGGGTGCACTCCAGGACTACTTACTGAGCTTCTGTAATCTCTTTACAATGAAGTTACAGTTTCCAACAGAGTTACAGGACCTGTTGCATCTGCAGAGGCACCACAGGTTGGCTTAAAAAGACTTTGAGAGAGCAAAGTCAGGATACTTCCTCTGTATTTATCATATGGCAGCATTGCATGTCAACTTGGCATTACTCAGGCAATTACCAGCAAGAACAGCTGGTAATCACAAATGTTATACAGAAGTTATGACTGTTCAAATATTCCTGAATGGGCTGTAAGAGGAATGGTGTCCAGGAAGAGGTGTTCTGACATGAATATGGAAAAAGCAAAACCACAAAAGAAAGTAACCCCAGAACATTCAACATCTTCAGAGTTCAGCACCTCCAGCTCTCTCAACAAGGAGTCTTTTTGGAATCTGAACACCAATACCTAATCTTATATCCTCTGTCTTTCAGCCTTTTCGGTTTTCTTTTCTGTTTTTGATAGCAATGAGAGGCTTAAATACTACCTTAAACAGTACAGCTTTTTCCTGCTGTGCATCCATAGTGTTGTAGTTTGACGTATGACTGCAGGACATAGGAAAACAAAATGCTAAATAACTCCAAATTTCATGTGATACATGAGAATTTGTTTGTATTAATGCCAAGCAGAAATCCTGCGGCTTAAACTGTACCCATGGGCCTAATAAAAGCTGTGGGTTTTACAGACCACACTTCCACAAATGTTTTTCTAAGGGCAGCACAATCACAGCACAAAGAGCCAGCTTTGACAAATAGGAAGAATTACAGACAGTCCTGTAGTGAGAAAGTACCTGAGGCTGGTGGTAACTAGAGACCCCCCTTGACTGCTGTCTGTATTCAGTTGCTAAGAAATTGCATCCTTTGCACTGTTGCTCAGGATGAGAGTCTGGTCTTTTTTTAAGAAGTGCTGCTTAGAAAAGAAGGATTGCTTAGAAAATCAGCTGCTGCTCTAGAGAGGAACTGAGATAGGTTCTAGATGATTCAAAAAGCTTGACCTTCTGTGAACACTTGTCTCTTTCAAACCTTTCCCCACTCCCTCCCTGTATTAGATCTCTCACAGAACGATTTCTGACTGCTGAAGCACCTGGGCTCACCATTCTGCCTGTCTTCCCAATCTTGAGGGCTGTTCTTTGTTGCACACACTCAGTGCCGAGTGCTGAGGGTTTTTGCTGTGCCTCTTCTCCACTGACAAAACACTGACCACTCAATGTAGTGATAGAGCAAGCACAAAGAAAAGGTCCAGGTCTCCTCCCTGCTGTGAAAGGGAGCTTGGAGGTGGATGAAAAAAGGGCTATCAGAGCCCTGAGAATTTAACAGTACTTGCAGGGTATCTCCACCACCCTCTGGCAGAGACAGGGCTTGCTCCTGCAGGCTCACAGTGCAGTTACTTGGATGGTAAATGAGCTTTGACTCTCACCCTTACAAGAGAGTCTATATGAGCACACGTGGTCAGATCAAGCCCTTTTCCTTAGGAAAACCTTTGGTAACAACTGCCATTTCTCATTACAGGCACACAAATGGTACTCAGCACCAAGACAAAGTCTCCACATGCCAGGGCAGGGGACAGAAATCTCTTTGACTGTGACCCCTCAAGGCTGTAGAGCTTTGTGGTGTGGCAGTAGGATGGGGAAGCCCCAGCTGGTTTCCCCTTCCAGTCCCATTTCTGGAAAGGAAGATTTGGCCAACCTGCAAACTGCTGATTTGTCACTGCAGACTCCCTATGTTGGTTGTATTCTAAGGCTGGCTCTGTCACTGTAACATCAATATGATGATGTTGCAACTTGGCTTGCAAGAGAGAAGTGAATATTTTTTTTTTATTACAAATTAGGCTTGGACATAAAAAATATCCTCATGAATGCTTTGGTAATGAGGTGCTAATGGTGGTTGAGAGATATTTACAAGTTTGGAAATGAAACAAATTACATACTTTAAATGCTGAAAACGATTTTTAAGCTGTAAGCACAAGAATGAACTCACCACTCCTACTGCACTCTGAAAGGCGTAGATGGACTTTGGGCCAAGCAATTCTGAAGCTAGAAATGGAACAGGATCCTGTATATTTATATATATTTATATCTATGATACAATATATGTATACTGAAAACCTGTGATAGAAAAAAATTGTCTTCATCACCATCGTCATCTAGTTTACAGATACTGCAAAAATTGGACTCTGCCTTTTCTCAATGCACAGGTTTTGCAAAAGATTTCTGTACAATGTGTATAAAATGCTTTTAAAAAACCCACCATAGTCCCATTGTGCTTAATCAGAACCAGCTGTATGCTCCAGTGAATTCATTGCCTTAATCGTAGCTCTGAAAGGTGCTGCACGTTGACACAACACAGCAGAAAGCCCAAGGAGAGGCTTAATGGAGGATTTTGGTCTGAGCACTACCACGCAACACGAGTGTACCTAAGCCACACCATGGGAGCTGATCCAGCAGTGACTGGAGCCTGACCTTGCGTGTCCTATGCACGCAAAGTCCCCACTGAAATCATGGCAGACCTGGGCATATGGGGCATGAGAAATCTGACTGATGACCTGGAGCAGGCTTGCAATGATTTCAGCAAAAACTGGTCCAGTTCTGCAGTACGTGCTAAGGTCAGCCTGGTCTCACTACCCACCCCCCCCACCCCACCCCCCACTATCCTACTCCTAATCTTTTGTACATTTGAATTCAGTTCAGCAAGATCAAGAGGATTTCTTATAAGGCTGCCTCACAAAGATTAAGGCAACTGCAATTTTGGCTCTCCTTCCCAGGTGGTGTTTGATTCCTGCAGTCCTTTTTTGGCGGTGGATGTGACAGTACCACGTGCCCCGAGAGAGGGAGCGTGTCCCCGCTGCTGTCACCCCCTTTGCCCTGGTCCCATTGCCACGTCTGCAGGGATTCCCCCTGCAGCTGGTGAAATGCAAACGGCGAACGTGGGATATGTACAGACAGAGCCGCGTGCTCCCGGCGGCGCTCCCGGCACGCGGCTCAGGAGCGGCAGTGTAGGATGCCGTGGATGGAGGCACTACGTGCCCGGGCTCATCCTGCTCAACAGGAAGCTCTTGACGCTGGGCACCGGGTGCACGTCGTACTGGTGCCTGCGGCGCTCGATGAAGGACGCCAAGCGGGAGGTATCCAGTGGGATCTTGGAATAGCTGCCATTGTGCGGCTGCAGCCACGGATGCTGTAAACAAGTGGCTGCCGTTGGCCTTCTCCTGAAGTCTTCCTGGAGGATAACGTTGATGAAATCCCTGGCGGCGTGACTCACGTCGGAGAAGTACTCGTGTGGGAAGCTGAAATCCACTCTGCACACATTGATACAAGTCTCCTCTTTGCTTTCGTCCAGGAACGGAGAGACCCCACTTAACATGACGTAGGTGAGGACCCCAATGCTCCAGATATCCGTGCTCAGGGAGACAGGAAGGCCTTGGATAACTTCGGGGGCTGCGAACTCCGGGTTTCCAAGGAGGTGGTGGACATGGTAATGACCTGTGATCTGGACTGCATCTTCCAAATCAATGATCTTGACACGAGGCACTGGGATTCTTAAATCAATGAGCAGGTTTTCTGGCTGTTGAAAAGATAATGATATAAACCTAATCATAACTGTATTTTTGCAAACAAAATATGTAGGATTCATGTAGGCTTTATAGCCAATCAAAACTTGCATTTAATCACATATGCACGGGAGAGAGCAGGAGAGTGAATGATGAGGAGCCAGCTCAGCTGCTGTTTGCTCTAAATTCAGATCAATCCTGCAGTCGCAGTGACAAGATCCTCTTTAGCACTAAGGCAACACAATGGGATTTTGCACTTTGTCCCAAATACTTACAGTTTGTTTTCACAAACTAATCTCTACAGAATAAGAGCACTGATGGATTTTTGAATTTTAATAAGACTTATATATATATGATCAGTTTATTTAGATTCCATTTGTTCAGATGACAGGTGGCTAGTAAGTGTGTGTAACTTGCAGCAGAAATGTTCTGCATGAAGTAAATGTCCCTCCCTACCCTGGGAGGGACTGGTGTGTGCCATTACTGTAGCTGTCAGTTGACATGGAGCTGCCAGTGTTCCCCTACACACACCAGGACACAGTCATGCTTTCCAAGACAGAGTAAAATTACATTTAATCCCAGTTGGTTTTCCCTCTGTTTTAGCAGCTCTTAGTATTAAAGGTCTCTCTCTCGGTGAGAGATACTGAGCAATTGCCTATACACTCTCTTCTGGGGACTTAACATGGATTATCCTTTCTTTGCTGGCTCTGAGATGATTTCTGAATTTATTCTTGCACCCTTTTAGATCTTTTTTTCTCTCCTTGTCCTCAAACATATTTTTCTGCTGCCTCATGGCATATATACGTATATATAAAGCAAAGTTAACTACATGGCTGTTCCAGTCTCTCCACTTGCTCTTCTCTTGTGCAGTCTCTATTGACAAAATCAACACGTCCTCAAGCAGGGTCCTGGGACAACAGAGTTCATGGATAGGTCTGCTGTCACTGCCAGTGCATCTCCTGCTTCCCACTTAGCAACAGAAGGCGCTTTATTTAGCATCCCTCATTCAGGGAAACTGCAAATAGGTCATAGAATATTAGCTTCCCACCATGTTTCTGGGAGGTATTTTATGATCAAACAGAGAATTCATTGCAGTTCCTTATCTCCAAGTAATACCTACTTTTAGACAGGTCTTATAAATAAAGCAAAAATAGAAACAATTGCATAGAAAGAAACCAGGATGTTTTAGCCTTTTGTGTCTAATTCTCATATAAGGTCCTGTACAAATGGAATTTTTTTGTAGGGATAGAGGCAGCAGAAGAATGAAAATATCACTTCATCTGACATGCCTGGGGCTTGGAGAGATGAAAATTAATCTCCCTGAAGCTGGATTGTCCACTATATTAGAACATTAAATTCATCCCTCATTCCCCATTTTTAATTGTCATTTAAGTCTGCAAAGTGTTATAGTTTATCTGATATCCCTGGCAACCAGAATCAAGGTTGCAGATCACAAAACTTGAAACACTTGATCACAACTTCATTTGCTAATTCTCTGTCATCTGAGATAACTGGGATGCTGGGGAGGACAATGCCAAATCCAGGATAGTACAGTGCCTCCTGCCATGTGTGCTCACAAAAGCAGGTACAAGCTGTACTAGTCTGAGTGTGACGTTAGAGAATACCTCAATTTCTTCTCCACAGTGCAACCTGTCCTTTTTTCTTCCCTTGAACCCTTCCCTGGGTGTATTTCCCACCCAGTTCCCCTCTCAGGCTCTGCAGCACAGTGTGGTGTGCTGCTTTCCTTTTCCTTTACCCCTGCCAGCCTGGCACAAGCCAGCTCTGCTCTGGAAGGTTGGTGGCTGAGTTTGGTACAGTGTGAGCCCAAACCATACTCCATAGAATTATTCAGTTTCCCTTCAGACAGGTGCTAGTGACATCTCACTCTTATCTCTCCAACATCCTCATTCCCCTTCAATAAATCCAGAAACCCCTTGGGAACAAACCACTGAATCAAGGGAGAAGGTGCATTTCTTGTCTGAAAGCAAAGACCTGGCACTGCAGGTCAGGAACTCCTTTCTCTGATCAGCAGCTTGTCCATTTAGTGATCATCTCCACGGGGTACAGGCTGCACCTCCTCCCTGTCTGCACAGCTGGGCACTCCCTGTTCCAGGGCACAGAATAACAGCACCATTCTCATTTGTTCCTACCTTTATGTCCAAGTGAGCCACTCTGCAGTTGTGGAGGTACTGCAAGGCTTCCATTGTGTCTCTTATATAGAATGCCACCTTTTCCTCCATAAGTTCATCGTGGTTCATCAGATAATCTAAGAGACGACCATCATCCATCCTACAAACAAAGAAAGCCCTGCACATGAAACATCACATGGCATCTCTAGGAACAGTCAATATCTGAAAACAAAATTGCAATGGAAACTTTGTGACCTAAAAAAGGGAGGAAAATAAAGTGCAAGATCTGACGAGTATTTAATGATATCTCAAGATACTGCAGGCCATGGAAGTGGTAGAATGATTAATCCTCAATTGTTATCTCCAGTCCTTGACAAATTTAGCAACATTCTTAAAGTAAACTCATTTGCTTAAGGATGAATTCAATAGACAGAGACAATCCCTTTGGAAACAGAACTTCTTAATTATTTGGATTCATCTATTTATTTATAGAGCTGGTTACATAATGCAGAAAAAAAAAATCATTGACATTTTCAGCTGGTAATATTTTCTGTGGGAAAACTAACCCAATAAAAATTTTCCACCTAGTTTATTGATCTGTTCAAACAAACAAACAATGAAATAGTCCAAATATACTTGGTTGCATATACCGTAACAAAGCATTTTGGAGTTTGGTTGCTGTTTTTTCCTATGGGCCAAGCATGGTTTCTACATAGGTGTTTTCACCAAAAAGCACTAGAATGGTGAAGGCTTTGATCTAGCTGAAACACTTTTATTCAAATGTAAAAAGTGGACAAAACTGCTCAAGTAGGTCTGATGCTTTTCAATGGCACAAATTACCCAAGCTGCACCCAAGTAGAAAGCAGTTTTATTCGTCCCCCTTTACTTACTGTAAAGAAAAGGGCAGTGGAAACTCTGTAGAAAAAGGCTATTTCATTTGACATCTCAATCGATAAAATCTTTGCCCTACTGAACTCAGGGTGATCTTGGCTTTAATAGGGCTGTGATTCCCACCCTGACACTTGAATCCAGGCTCCGCGTACTTACAGTTCCAAAACTAAGATGTAAGAAGTAGGAGACTCGTAGGTATCGTGGATAGTGATGTACTGAGGATGCTGTAAGTGTTGCAACAAAGCTGCTTCATGTGCTGCCTGCTCTTTCTTTTTCATTTTTTTACTAATGAATTTTACAGCAACATCTTTCCGGGTGCCTTTGTGGACACATTTCTTTACTATGGAGAATCGACCCCTGAAATTATAAGGAAAACAGAATAATGAGGTGGCCTCATGAATAAATCATGACTAGTTTTTAGTGCAATAACAGAGTGATTTTTGAAGGGTTTTTTTTTATTCATGACATTAATATTTCACAAGGCATCAGATTTAACAAGTTGTTCATAACCTTTTCCAACAAAGGCCCTCCATCTCTTACCCTGGGTGTCGAGGTTCTTTGGGGATTAGCAAACACTGAGAGCAAACGGTGTCACTTTGCTTTGTGCAGCCATACTGATATCCTCTAACAACCTCCCCTGGGCTCAATTTGCTGCCACTTTTATGAGTTCTATCTCTTTTTATTTTAGCTGTGGGTCTCCCTTCTCCAGCTGCTTTATTAAAGATACCAAACTTTCTCAAACAACTTGAAGAAAAGCCTTGTTAAATAATTACTGACCTACCATTTTGTCTCACTTTTTCAGACACACAGTAAAAAATTAAGAAAGAAGCTGTCAGGAAAACATTTAGGAAACTCATACAGACCATAGTACCATTCCTGAAGGTAAAACTACCTAGTGAAACCATGTGCTGAACTTGAGCTCTTGCTAATACATCCCTGTTTTCTACAGAACCACATGCACTTCTGTCCTTTCAGCCCCAGAATTATCTCTGACATCTGAGCTGAAGAAATAATTGTATTAACCTGAATTATTTGCATGCCCCTTATCTGTTATCTATGGAGAGCACCAAGGGCTGACAACATGTTTTGCTCCTATTTAGGCTCTGTTCAACTCACCCTCCCAATCAGCAAAGATAAGTCAGTCACATGCTCAAGTGTTTTGGCAGACTCAGTCTTTGAGGTTAAGCTTATCCAGAGCCAGTAAATTGTCATGACTTTGAAACAGGACCTCAAATCAGAGATGACAGAGAAGATACCAACTGCCAGAGATTTGGCTGCCCAGTTTGCCAATCTGCAATTCTCAAATCAGAACTTATCTTGAAAAACAGAATTTAGCCAGCATTTTCATCAGTATCTGATATGCAATCTTTGAAAGGAGCAGCAGTTTTTAAACTAACGACAAAAGTAACCTAAACTCCCCACCAAGGAAAAAGCTTCAAGCCATTGTTTGAGTGTTTTATTGCAGTGATTAGCAGGGTTTATATTACCTCCCAATCTCGTGCAGCTCTGCATAGGCAAGGTCAAAGTTTTCTTTCCATGAAATAGTGGCACCATCAGTAGCAGAGTCTTTGAGAGAACAAAGAACATTCAAGAAGGTATAAAGACAGTGTGCTGTGGACTATAAACAGCATATTTAAAAATTATGTGAGACTTTATTACTAAGACAGGAAATATTATCACTACTAGTCCAGTTTCATCCTGCTCAGGCTGTATGCTCAGCTTCAGTGTGTCGGACCACTAAATGCCAGAGCTCCCCAGGGAAAGGTGTGGGTAAGGGCACCCAAATATGTCCTTGCAATTTTGGGCTGAAAAGAGCCACAGAGACCGGGGGTAGAGCTATGCTGTGTGAGCTCTTTCTCCATCCAGCACCAGCTGTCCAAGCCAGTCACAGACCTAATTACACACCAGGGCTGCTAAAACATGGGGAAAAGTGGGCTCTGCTCACAGCACTTGGGAGTGAGCTGTGCCCCAAATTCCTGCAACACTGAGTGCTTGGGAATCTCCTCCATCACAGCATTCCCATTCCAGCTGCATTGCTCAAGGAGGGATATTTTACAAGTGGAATTGCTGCCTCCAGCTGGGCTGCCCAGCAGAAGCTGCAGGTGCTGCTGGCGTTGCTGGAAAGGCAGGATGGACACCAGCCAGGACATGGAGCCTGTTGGGCAGAGATAAAGACAAAAAATAGTCTTGGGATAGAAAGCAGGGACCTGCTCTGTAATAGCCTCTGTGGCAGAGGCGGGCTCTGAGCCTGGATGGAGGTGAAGACAGCGAAATCCTTTCTGGGGCCAGGAGCTGGCTCTGAGCATCTCCCAGGCTTTTTCTTCTATCCCTAGTTGGTCCAGGATCCCTGTTTTTATCAGGGCCCATCAAAACACACCATGCAGAGCACAGGTGGACTCCCGTGTGCATCAGTCCCTCCCGCAGCGCCCACTCACCGTACTCCGGGAGCCGCACGAACTCGGACGGGTCGCTGGGCATGCTGATCCCCCAGGGATTGCTGGCACTCACTCGGAACTGGTACTGGCAGCCTGGGGACAGGTCCTCAATGACCAGGTACGTGTCCAAAGTTGAGGCTACTGACTGCTGCCAGACCTGTGAGCCTGTGGGACAGAGGGAGAGAAGGGGAGTTGAGGGAAACACTCACTGGGTGAGCTCAGGGCTGAGGCTTTCTCTGCCCAGCTTAGGGAGTACCCTGGCAGTGCAAAATCTACAGAGTTTTGAAGAGGCAGTGTTACAGCAGACTGTTGAACCAGAAATGGATGACAATTTTTATTTTATTTACAAAATTTCATTTTGTGTTGCAGCCACCTTCCCATCTGGCTGAATGAGAAAAGAAGGAAATGCCCCTCAGTTAACTCAGGATAATGATGGAAAAAGCTCAGCCCAGGGACAAGCTGATCTCTCCAGCACGGTAGTTGTGGCTGTGTGCTACAAGCGATGCCTCAGGGCAGTGTGATAAGACAGAAGGGGAGGGCTGGTTTGATGACAGCTCTGCTATGAAAGAAACAGTAGCAGAAATACTGCAAAAACCCCCAAAAACATGGGCAAGGATGATGGATAGGAACCAGGGAGTCAGTGCAATCCAAATGCTTTTCCAAATGAAGATGTGGTGGCTACAGTGAAAGCTGCAGCTGCAGGAGGAGAACCAGCTTTCTGACACTTAACACAGGCAGCTTGCAGATGAGCAGAATTGCAGCAAAGAAATGTGTGACTGTCATGTGTTTCTGCTCCTATCAAACCCAGCCACTGCCAACCTGCGGCAACCAAAGGACAAATGCTCACTCATCTGATCAGGGTCAGAGAACAGAAAAGGGCCCCTGGAACACAGAGCCCTGTCACAGATGGAGGTTTCTTCAACAATATATAACATTTTATCTTATTTTAGTAAGTTCAGGGCCTTTTACCTATATGTTATTTACCATGACCCATTTATTTTGTGTGTCCTGTGGACAAATTCTGATTGCCAGGCTTCACAAGGTCACAGTTGGTTTTACAAGAGTCAGTTTTACCTTTGAAGTGGGAGGAATACTGAAAACACTGCCGAGGTTTTGTTTTTGTGTTTGTTTTGATGGTTGTTCTTAATAAAGGAGCTTTTATTCTTTTACAAAAATACCAGTCACTCTGATGGCACAGTGAGGGTCAAGGGAAAATATTCACTGGGAGAAGGCATTAATATGATGGAGTGATTAGGTTTGCACACTTACTAAAATGGGGTATGATTTTTTGAAGGATGAAGGTGAAAAAACAGAGGCTGTATACCTAAGGCAAGGTTTATTGCCCAGGGGCCCTCACACCATTGCAGGGAGAATGCAAAAAGGGATGTGAATCATTTAAAATGCCCTTTTCAAGACCACATGCCTGTGCATATTGGGAAAACAGTGCATTTAATATGTAGCTAATTTTTCAGGAGAAAAGGATGGTTGGATTTAAGAACAAATGGATTTCAGAGCTGAGCTTGAAAAGTATGCAGGGATCTGCAATTTGATCCAGATCAAAGAAATAATGAGGCCGATTTGGTTTTGCATTTCTGGGAAGCACCAACCAGAAAGGATGGTGGTAAAATGCAAATGGTAGAAAGATGCCTTAGTGATGGATATGTTTTAGCTTAGCACACTTTACTTGGTGTAAGTGACCAGAGGTAACAGAAAGGTCTGTAGTATATGAAAGGCTGGACAGGATGATAGAAAGGTTTCTTTCTGCCTTAGACTTTGAGATCTGTAAGCTACAATTAGTGGCACAGCAGTGGTGACAAGAATGCTTTTGGGACCTGTTGTGTCCTAAAGGAAACCTTGTTCTCACTGTCACAGCCAACAAGCACAGCTCATATCACTCACCTTCTTCTCTGTACTCCACAGTGTATCCTGAAATGGTGCAATTGCCTGTACTGGATGGGGGCAGCCAGCGCAGGATCACAGAGGTACAGCTTCTCTCCTGAGCAATGGGGCGGTTTGGGGCAGCTGGAACACCTTGGGAAGAGGAAACAATACCAAATCCAGCATTACATCAGTAAGTGCTAGTGCTTTATTCTGAAGAACAGATGTATCAGGTACATCAGGTCACTACAGGATAGCTGCACCTTGTAGAGGGGCTTAACTCAGCAGCAGGTGAGGAGTCAGTTACCATTGAATGCCCCAAAATGACACAAGCAAGGCATTCGGAATTCTTCTGTGTGTAGGGTGCTTTGTGTGCTTGGGAGCAGATTGGTGAATGGCCAGTAATCCTTTTGTGCTTTGCTTAGGCCTCCCTTCAGCACAGAAGCAGTTAGTGTAGCCATGGACTTGCTTGGATAAATTGGGGAAATTGGATCTCTAGGATGGTTTGTAAGACCAAACAAATCAACTTTTAAGTGCTTGTGACATTGCTGCATGTGTAACTCTCCAGTTAGACAATCATCTCTGGACTATCCCCTTCAACACAGCTGGCACCTCATGTCTAGTGCTAACAAATCCCTTAGAGTGGGAGGCGATGAGCATCAACTCATTATTCCATATTCATTGCAATTAAATGGGTCACTAATTACAGTGCTGAAAATTCAGGCTTGGAGACATGTCTCCAAGTTGAATCCCTGAAGAACAGTTTCACCCAGGCTAAATCTTACTCTCACCTCCTTTGTCCCCTAAAGAGAAGAGGAGGCAGAAAATCGGTGTCACAGTTCCTCCCACTCCAGGCAGATTCTAAAGCCCAGAGCTTCCTGCAGTCAGTTGGGGCACCATTCCCCCAGGGACTCAGCTGCCTGAGGGAGCTGAGCTTCCCCTGGCTGACCTTACTGAGCTCCTGGGAAGCAGCACTAGGAGCAGGATGCAGGAGCTGAACCAGTGCCAGTGCATTTTCATTTCCCAAATGTGATGTTTGTGGTCAGACGACTTAATCAAGCACGAGGAGTAAACAGAGCCTTCAGCCATCAGTGGGAGTTGTGGCTGAGGAATGGCTGCACTACTTTAACATCTCAGTTCACCTGGCACAGCTCCACACCTGGCTGCCTCTGCATGGGCTCTTCCTGTGTGCTCCCAGCCCCCAAGGGACCACACAGAGGAAAAATCCCCTGTGTTAAGGTCGGATGTGCTACCTTGGACTTTGACAGTCGCAGAGGTTGATGCGGTTCCGTGTTCGTTGGTTGCCACACAGGTGTAGATGCCGCTGTCCTGAGGCATCAGGTTGCAGATCTTCAAGGTGAGCTCTCCTGAGTCACTGTGGATGCAGGAAGCCCAAGTTATAAAAAACTGCTTCACTTGCTAATGGTTTTTATATACTTCCTGTCCTGCCTCATTGCAAACACACACATGCACACAAGTCCTGTTAACTCATTTGAAGGAACATCCCTCCGGCAATTTGCTGCCCAAGTACAACCCCTTCATATGTCAGAGTTTGGCTGTTAATTAAACCTTTGAGCAAACCTTTGGTCCAAATTGCCTGCCAGGCAAATCCTCGTGTCTGTTGTGGTCTAGGAAGAGATGTGAGGGATCACTTGAACAGCGAGCAAGTCCAGGAGTTGAACATTGCCTGTGCCTGTACAGAACTGGATGCTTAGACTTGATATATGAGGAAAAATTTACCCATGCACATCTTTCCTGTTTCAGAAGATGGTGAGCTGCTGTGCCTCTGCAGTGAAGCCAAATACACACCAGACAAACTGGGCTTCCCAAAGATGCAGGAAGGTCACACAGCACAGGGTGACATTTCCAGGGAGCTTCAGACCCCTGGAGCATGTGCCATTGATCTGATGCTGCCCCAGTTGGGAGACTGGACATCTCGTTACAGCCAGGGATAAAGAGCACAGCACTGAGTTTGTGAGACACACTCACTCAGTCCTTGGGCCAATCAGAGAAAATAAACAGCTCTGTGCAGTCTCATGAATTTATAGCAGGTCTGTTCATAGTCACTGCTGTTTGGACTCTTCAGTCTCCAATATGCAATTTGAGGGAGCTGGCCTGAATTAAAGGATTTTGCTTGTGTAACTGTTTTAGCTGTAGAGGAGACCCAGCTTAGAGCCAACAATAAGTTCCCTTGATGGGAAAAGTGGGCTAATTCTTGAATGCTTAATCTCTCGGGTACTGCAGAGGGATGTGGGTGCTGGGATAACTGCCTGGACTCTGCAGCTTTTGCTGGTCTGACTCTGCTGGTTTAAAAGAGGACAGAAATATCCTCTCTCCCTGAAATCCAAACACTCATGCCAGCAAGATTTGTAAGAGCCACTGATCTGCTGGGCCTCTGCTTGGCAGGCAGTGTCTTCACTGGAAAGATTATTTGAGTAACAAGACAATACAAGTGCTGATAGTGCACAGGGAGCCAACAGGAAGAGGACTGTGATGAAAACCAGAACCGTGTATGGAAATATCCCCCCATCTCAAGCCCAGACAGAGGCTGAAGATAAGGCACTAGGAGATCTACTGAGCAATAGCTAAAGACAATTTTGGAAACTCTGAGGCAGCTGCACAAGTCAATGGTCTCTGAAGGAAGCTCTTGATCAGATGTAAGAGGTTTTCTTATTGAACATGTAAAATCCCTTCTCTCTTACTGTTCTTTTTTTTCACTTTCAGTGACTTTGTACTCCCTGGATTCATTTCAGCCTGAGCTAGAATTGCTGAAAAGTTCAAATGAAAGATTGCCTCCTGGAGATTTCCACTGCAGTTTGGCCCAAATTGCTTATGTAAGCTGCAGATGAGCATCCAGCAGCAGGCTGTTACCTGACCTGAATTCAACTCCAGATCTTTCTGAATCTTCCCAGTGCTTGTTGTAAAGATAGTTTTCCTCTCTGCTAGCCAAGCCAGGAACATTATGACAAGCATCTTTCTGTCCAAGCCCGGCCAGATGTAGCCTTCCCAGGAGCACATGTGGGCTTTTTTTAGGAACAGCTGAGGAAAGGCTCAGGAAAACTGCAACCCCACCACTGCCAATGAGATCAGAAAATGCCTGTTGATAGGGGGATTGCAAGCTGGTGAGGGCTTGCTCTGCTTGACTCCCAAAGGAGATCAAGGCATCAAACTCAAGCAGAGGAGCCCCAGCAGAGGCAATACTAGCCAAACTAATGTAAACATTCTGGCTTCTGGCTTGCAGCTGGCTCAGGAAGTCAATGGGAGCAAGCTCACATCTGCCATCCACACTTTGTGGATACACCCTACATCAGCTTGGGAAACAAATACAGCTACCCCAGCCCCAAAGTCTGACCCTTTCCAGCCAATGTTTGCCACACCAATGTGCTGACATGCCTTGCCAGACTTAATTAACTGCATCCTAATGATTCTTGCAGCCGGGCTGGTGCCATATCTGAGGGTAACACGACCATCAGGACCAGCTATGTTGGGATCCACAGGCAGGACCTTACCAGGATGACACTGTGTAAGTGGCTGTGCTGTTGTCACTGTCAAGAATGTTTTGGTCTGGTCCTTTCCAAGTTATAGTTGGTTTGGGTCGCCCACAGACTTTGCACTGCAGCATCACTGTGTCCCCAAGCAGGCAGGTGATGTCCACTAATGGCACAAGAAACTCTGGAGCCACTGTAAAAACACACCATGGAGACAAACATACAACACCTCTTTTAATCTTCAGGTGAGGATATCTAGAGTCATACAAGGCTAGAGAATACATTATAGGATGAACTATGGGATCTGGGTCCCAAACAGCTGAGAGTCCTGGGATTATGTCATTGAAACTGCCCTCCAGTAAAACCCAGCTGTCTACAGCCCAGAGAAGGAGGTAGAGGGGAGCATCAATCCCCCAGCCCTGTGCTCTGGCAGGTGTATGAGATTTTGAGAGGGCAGGTTTGGGGGGATCAGCCTGAGCTGAACAGCCAGCAGGAAGCCTGCTTTGCCTGGGGACTGAGCAGCAGAGAGCTGCCTTTGCCACAAATTCTGGTAGGTGCAGAGCATGCTGAGGCACCAGAATAAATCACAACTGCAGCACAGCTGTCCTTAACTCACCTTCTTGGATGAAATTTGGGTTGATTATCTGAAAAATACAAAGAGATACAAGTATTTATTTCCTAGACAGTGACAAAGAGACATCTGTTTTCACAAGGCAATGTGGTGACTGAGCAGAACTGCAGAAGTGCTGCAGTGGCAACAAGCACCTTCTAACAACCAGCAGGTGCAGCAAGCTCCAGTGACAACACACATGGGAAAGTAAATGAAAGTTATGGCTTCTTGAACCCTGATAAAGCATCAAAGGTACAGGCACAGCACCAAGGCTGAGGAGGTTGGACATGCCTCCTCTTCGCCTGTGTGATAATGACAAAGCCATTAACTATTCCCAGAGGTGGTTTGTGCATCCCCTGTGCCCGGCTCCAGACTTGTGTCACACAGCACCTGTGGTCACTGCACACCTGGGGCATGTCTCCAGCACTGTGACCATCAACCAGGTCTGAGGAAATGTCTTTAAACCTCTGCTCAGCCTCAGGAGAAGAAAGGTAAAGCACTAGACCATAAATACTTCATTTTGCCCGCTGTCAAGGATCAGTTCTTCAACAAGTCTTGGTCTAATAACATGAGTGAAAATTCACTCATTTCATTGGACTGCTGGAAACTTTCCAGCTTGAAACTAGGTTTGGATAATTAGGAGTTGTTTTGTCTAACTAGTTAATTGACCAAGTTAGCAAAGACTTGAAAAGCTACTGTTAACTCTGTGGTCTACATGTGCAAATGTAACTCTGGAAGCAAAGGTGGAAAAAACAAAGACAATGCCACTGAATTCTTAATACATTAATTCTTAATACTGATCCTAAATACATTGTGGTGTGCAATAGTATAGAGGTTTTAGCCTCATTAACTGTTTTAATAATCTCATAAGGCCTTGTTATTCAAATTCAATCTAATAATTTCATGTTCAAGCACCATAAACAGCAATGTGGTTTATCTCGCCTTAAATATCTTTGTTACTTTTCATTTCAGAGCTATTTTGGAAGATGCCAATGAAGCAGTGACCTAATTCATGGCCTGCCAAAGCTGATAGGAGGGTTTTGCAGAGGCTTAGAAACCAGGCCACAAAACAGAAGCAATAACCCTTCAAAATAAAGTAGATACATCTTCAAGACAAGATTTATATTTACATTTTGGCTTTAAAAATAGTTTTCCAAAGTCGATGGCTCAGGGTGCCATTCAAGGAGGCATTTGGGCACATTCAGGTTCATTTTGATTTCACAGCCTTTCTTTATAGCTGCAGACAAAGCTCTGGTACCAGCACTGAGACCTCAGGGTCTGCTTTCCCCTGCCACCACCAGGAAGCCCAAATGAATCAGGCATAACACAGAAAGCACAAAGTCCCTCTGAAGGGTGCAGCTGGGCACTGCCACCAGCCCAGGGGCTCGGGGAGAAGCAGCTGCTGCTCCACAGGGCCCAGGGCCCACATACAGCCCCCTGGACCCTGCAGACAGGAAGAAATTGTGGCACAGTGGAGTACTGGATGGAAAACATCCTCTGTCCTGTCTGTGCATGTGAAAAAAAGAGAGAGGGATCTTTGTGATTAAGTTGTATCTCTCTCACAACACAGCAAAAGAAGAAAAAGCTGTTTTGGGGATAACCATTGCGTGCCACTTTCACTCACAGACACCATCTACTTTTCAGCTGAGTAACCCCAGGCACCAGCTCATTTGCACATACATCTTCATTTTTGTGGTGTTTGGATCTGCTGAAATATCCATTCTCCAAAGCTCTCTCCTTCCTTGCCTGCAGCATGTACTAAATTCCCTTATTATTCACTGATCTCCATCCCTGTAGGATTAGCGATCAGGAGAAAGAAACACTCATTAACACTTCATATTAATTTTATTACTCTAAAGGATTCATTAGAAGATGCAACTACAATGATGAATGTAATAGCTATCCCTATAAATAAATAAGTTACATTTCTAGTGACTTCCAAGGTACAATAATTTATAATAATTGCCTTAACAATTTTTTTTTCATTGCCTCACCATGGGAATAGCAGAAAGAAACCTAACAACACCCCTACAGCCACATGACAGCTTTAGCCTGCTGTAAGCTTAGACAAAAGTAAAAGTCTCTCTGCAGGAGAACATTTGAGAGATTTAATACAGCACCTTATTAGGGAATGGGACTTCTTCTGTTTTGAAGGAGGGCATCAAATTATGGGGTGAGATGGGCAGAAATGGGAAAGCAAAGGTTCCCACTCAGATCTGTATCCAGGGGTTGGCTCAGTGGTTCACACATCTGCTCCCAGGCCCTGGGGTTGTGCTGCTCTCCCTGCAGGCTGGCCAGGTTCCTGGGCTGTGGCTGGATGGCAGGAGATGGCAGCCTCCATAGAATCCTTCTAGATTAGGTGCAAGACCTTTGGAGACAGTTTCTTCTTTTGCCAAATATGTTTGTAATCCCTGGGGCTGGAGAAGGGGAGCTCCAGAGCATGTCCTCACTGCCCTCAGAGGATGGGAGCTCATGTTCTGCTTCTCCACACACCCTCCTGCTGCTGCCAGGGCTGGACTCCCTTAGGGATACACCTGCCCACTCAGCCTGCAGCCCTAGGAATGAGGATCTCACAGCCCTAGGAGTGAGGATCTCACAGCCCTAGGAGTGAGGATCTCACAGCCCTAGGAGTGAGGGTCTCACAGCCCTAGGAATGAGGGTCTCACAGCCCTAGGAGTGAGGCTCTCACAGCCCTAGGAGTGAGGATCTCACAGCCCTAGGAGTGAGGATCTCACAGCCCTAGGAGTGAGGGTCTCACAGCCCTAGGAATGAGGGTCTCACAGCCCTAGGAGTGAGGATCTCACAGCCCAGCCCTCAGCCAAGCACCTGCAGCCATGGTGGCCATGAGCAGAGGAAGGTGGCCCAGGGTCTCATGCTGGCAAGGGCTACCTGAAGAAGTCCCAGAAAACACCCCCTGCACCAGTGAGGCTGCCAGTCTGGCTGTGAAAGGACAAACTCATGGGAATGGACCCCCCCAACACATGAACTTCTCACTCCATCTCCAGTGTCAGTCCACACCATGCAAACACAACCCTAAGGGGATCAAACTCAGTTCTCAGTGCATGTAAGAAACACTCTCTTTCCTTGAAACATAATTTTAATTGAGATGAGGTAGATTTTTTTTTTTTAATTGGATTAAATACCTGTTGTAGGGCCCAAAGCAGGTGAAAATTTCTCCCCTCTGTGGCCAGGAGAGTTTGTTTCCCATACAGTGATAGCTGAAAATGGAAATCCTATGCAAGGTGACAAAAGGCAGAACATGAAATGGCCTCTGCTCAAGTAATGTGAGGTCTAGCACTGAGCAGGCAATGCCAGGCAGCTGGAGGGAGGGGAGTGAGGTAAAGGAATGGGAGGACACGTCAGGGCTATTCAGTAAAAAGCCAGAAACAGACCTTCCTTCTCCCTCTTCCAGCCTGTGCTGTTTCAGGGCTCAAACCAAGAAAGGCACAAAAGGCCTTTCTTGAATGGCAGTTGAATGCCTTTGGGGACCTGCAGGGATCTCAGTGACTTACATCTAGGTTAATTAAGTGTGACTTAACAGTTAAGCTTTAGAAAAGCAGCATGGCTGCTTCTCCAGAAACTCAGTATTTTGCAGTATTTTTCCTGGTCTGTTAAGTCATGTTATAAAGATAGAAAGGAATCTGTATCAGTAGCTGCAAAGCCCGTTTGCAAAACGACTCTAACTGCCCTAACTCTTGGCATAGTCTTATCTTTCACCTGTGCACACATGCTTTATCTGGTGGGGAGGGAGAAGCCATCCTGCCACGCCAATGGCCAGTCCCAAAATGCTCTGCAAGCACAGCCCAGCTGCCTGAGAGGGCTCTCACCTTGGCCACGGTTTGTTTGTCCATTTGTCCATGTCCTTGCCATGCCTACCCCACTTCCTTGGAGGGATTACACCCAGCCCAGACACACCAGTGCACAGAAGGGCCCAGCAAATGTCCAGATTGTTCCAGTGCCATGTTTCAATCCCATTTTAAGGGAACATATCAAAACCAGGAGTGAGAATATTACTTTTTCCCCAAAGCATAAGAAAAGTCTGCAAACCAAGCCCTCTGTAACAAGGCTGGTGCTTCACCTAAACAGCAGAGGGCATGTTTACTCCAATACAAGCTTCTGGGCATTCTTGTAAACTTCATGGCACCTCTTGGTCACTAAGTTAAAATACAATACTGACACATTTGCTCATATTGGTAGCTGAGTCAGCAGCATGTTCCCTGCTACCTCACTCAAAACCAAAAATCACAATTCTCTGAAAAAAATGAAATTAATTAGAGATAAATTAGGTGAACTCTAATTTTTAGGGAAATATCTACCACCCGTCTCTGGCTAGCTCAACTTTACTTTGAGACCTTCAGGGTGACAGGCTCATGGTGTCACCAGCCTCTCCTCCCCCAAAAAAGAAACAAATTAACTAGAGAAATTTCTTGGTAACATGAGCAGATAAGGATCCCACCACAGATAGACAGAGGCTACCAAAGGGAAAATATAATTTAAAATGGCATCTGATGAAGTGTCCCATGACATCAGCCTTTTGTCAGGGATGGGGGATGCCTTCAGGCACCAGCGTGGATGGGCTCAGCTGCCTTTGGGACTGATGGGGAGGGCACAAGGGATGCTGTACAGCATCTGTGCAGAGCAGAAAACCTCTTTGCCCTTCTCATGTTCTTGCTGCCTGGCCCTAATGGCTGGAGGCCTCTATGGCTGAAACTGTGGGATGTCCCTGGCACTGTGCTGTAGCACCCTACACCTTCCTGCAGATGAAGTAGGTCACTTGCTTTTCCAAAAGCTAATCCACCATGTCTGTGCTGCTGGCTCAGGCTGGGTCACGTCTGATGAGCCACCTTCCTGCCCTGTCTCAGCAATCCCTGGCCACAGGGCAGGGCAGCAGGACAGTGGTGCTGCCCATGGATGCTGCCCCAGGGAAACCTAGGGAAATTCCCAGGATTGTACTCATTTGCACTGTTGTAACAGGCCAGGAAAGGCTTTCTTACAGTACTGTAAGAAGATTTTGCCAAGAGAGTGTTAGATCTACTCTGGAGGTGGACAAACTCAGGCAGGGGGTGAAGGCATTTGCATAAAGCACTCGGAATTCTCAGCCTGAGCTGAGTGGTGACTTGGAGCCAGCGCTGTATCCACCAAAACATTACTTACTCAACCACGTGCACCGTGGGGGTGCTAACACAATATTCTTCCACAGTGGATGTTTCCTAGTGCTTATCTTGGTCTAAGTGTCTCTGAGTAGTTCCTGACATGCTAAAATGTCACAACTGAAAAAAACAGATCAGGAAGCCCAACGTACGTACCTTGGCAACAGCTCAGCTCTCTAATCTAATGATGGCACTTCCAGTGGGCCTGGGCTTTTCATCTGCTTCGCACAGCAGAGACACTGCAACAGACACCAGAGGCTCAGGGACAGACCTGTGTCACCAACAGCACTTGTAACACTGCAGCTGGAGTTGTGCAAAACGTCTGGAGCCATGCCAGAGCCCCACACCTGAGGTCCATCCCAAACCTGGGAGGAGCTTCTGCTGGATTTAGTGAGGTTTAGCTCAGTCACATCTTCTGACTGCTGGAAGAACATTCCCTTAGACAAGAGAGGTATCCTGATGGGATCTGCACAGCTGCCTTGTGACCCCCTCAGCAACACTGCAGCCCCATGAGATGTTACAACATAAAATTGTAGGACAATTAGTTGTGTCACTGCCCAAGACCCCAGGCTTGGGTGTGGATATTTACTGATTCACAAGGGCATATGTTTTCCCAGAAGTGGAATTGCTTGTCCCTGTGCAGTTAACTACAGACATGTGGAAAGAGAGTTTCTAATCATCCTTAAATGTAGGTTCCTCCTGTCACTCACCTGGCTTCACATGGCCCTTACATGCCTGCCCCTACACTCACATACTTAATGGGGAAGTTTGTGCCTTGTTTTATGAAACTACAGCACAAAGCAGAAAACTAGGGGGGAAAAAATTCATTTCCACCTTTATGCACTTTCATTACATACTAATAAACAAAGAGGGGAAAAAAAAACAGTCACCAAGAGATGCTCTTTCTAGTCGAGCTACAATGAATAGGAAATTCTCCAAAGCCTGTGTGAACAAAAACCCAGTAGTTGAATTTTAGCTCTTTTAAACAGTCAAACAGAATTTGTTTCCTGCTCTCACAATATATGTTTTCCACATTTCTTTCTGTCTTTGTGTTCCCTTGAAATAAAGGCTAAGTGCTTCCAGAAACCTGGAACCTACTGAATGGAATCCACTGTGGTATTTCATAAATAGCAAACTAAGTGAGATCTGAAAGGCCACAGCAGCTGTGGGACTTCATGGGTACTATGACCAGCTTACTGACTTCTTGTGCAGGAATTAGGGTGGAGATAAATTGCACCCACCTTTCCAGGTAATTAATATGTCTGCTTTGCATTTAGAGACTGCCCTCTCTGTTCCAGCACTGGGTGCACGTTTGCATGCACGATGGGAAGAAGAGGGATGTCAGGGGTGACAGTCCTGTAAGAGAAGCCAGGTGACTGGCCCTGCTATTACCTGCCTGTAGTGATGACTCCACCTTCATGACACAGGAAAGGCACCTCTGAGTGTTGCTGGCCAGGACACAGCTCTTGTGCCAGCACTACCAGCATCTATAAAACCCCTCACGAGCCTGGCCAGGTGTCAGGACAAGGTTTTCCCTCTCCTTGGGCCATCAGGTTGACTCCAGCTGCTCTGGGAACTCATCAGTGGACATTCCACACAGAGCAGGGAAAGCAAAAGCAGGTGAGATGCAGATGTTCACTGCACACACAGGTTGGGCTGGAGGGGCAGCACAGCTGTTTAAGTTATCTAAGCCCTAGATACGAAGCCTACAAAGACCAATGAAGCCCTGAATCAGGCTCTGATGCTGGAATTAGCTCGTTTTGCCTCTGATCTAATGAGAAAAGACTTTGGCCTCCCAGGCTGTAATGTAGCCCCTTTATTGTAACGTGTTTGGAAAGGAGAATCAAAACACTCATAATGAAGGGAAAGGGAGAGCAATCATAGCTTCCAGTAGGTGAATACCTCAGACCTTTACAGACCAGACTTCCCCATGGCCTCTTCTAGGGCTTCACCAGCATTTTATGAGCCTGCCCTTGCTCTGCTCCCTCCAGATGACTTTCTTTATTTTATACTGGGTATCAGCAACCCCTTCCCCCCAATATTTCTTAGCCAGGCCAACATGAGATGACCACACTCAGTCCTGGCTGCAGATGTACTCAAACCAGCACAAAGCAAGGGCCATGCTGCTCCTTGCAGGGCACTGTGACCTCAGTAAGTCACCCCCACAATTGTTCTCTTATTTTCTCTTCCTCTCCCATTTTAAATATTTGCTCAGCCCCAGAGAGTTTTGCCATCTGTTTTTCTTCCTGTTGAACAAAGTCAAAACACAGAAATCCTCTGCAAAGGAACAGTGGTTTTTACCTAGCTGTGCACAATCACCCTTGTCTTAGCCACCTGTTGCTCTACAGGGCAATTTTCAGTGAGTGAAAGCTTCCACAGACTCACGTGTGATAATGGGCACTGCCTTATAACAAACACATACACTTCCAGATAGTACCTGTGACTGGCAAAACACTCCTTGAAAATGTAAACACACTCTTGAGAATAATGCAGCTTTAGGGGTGAGGACCATTCAATCTCCAGAATGTCAGCTGGGTCAAAAGCTTTCCTTTAGTACACATCTCAACACAATTAAAATAAAAGCGAGCTTTCAGGTTAACAGCTTAGGTGGTGCACCTCAATAACTTCTCCCTTCTTTTATTTTCCCTTCAGGGGAAAATGAGCTTTTTTTTGCAGGATGTTTATAGTGCAGCCTGGCTGACAGCATCTGGGAGATCTGCTAGGACAGATATTCTCTGTTCTCCAGTGACCTCCTGTCATCACCACAAAATCACCATCTCTCTGAACCACGTCCTTGCCTGTTTCAGCAGGAACCTATTTCATCCTTGGAAAAATGAAAAGAAATCCTTTGTGTGATCACTATAAATAGGAGAAAAAAGAAATAGGATCCTGCTAGATATTAATTGAGGAGAACCAGACATATAACTCTTCATGATTTTAAATTCTCTCAAGCTCTCTCAACAAGGCACTTCACTAGAACTGGTGGCTTCACAATGGAGAAGCAGTGGTGTAATGTAGCCTAATTTGGGTCCACCCATCTGCATTAGCCTTGCCTGAGATACAGGTACATTGACACAACTGGTTTGACCATTCTCCTTCAGTGCCTTGACTTGATTGAAATGCAATTCCCACTCTGCTAACAGAAAAGGGAAAGGTCTTTTCTGATTTTCTAGATAAAGTGCTAGTGGTGGTACAACAGCATTTGGCCTGACTGGCAGCTCAAGCGTGTATTGCCAGGGCAAGGGGTGTCTTTAATATAGAAAGGTGTTGCATTTATCAGCAGCTGACACACTTGTATTATTATTGTTGGAATGAGGTCCCAGGTGAGAAGCAGAGACTGAGGGCTCAGTAGGGGCTTGTTACTGAGCTCCCTCCACTGCCCCCACTACAGAAGAAGCCCAAACTGCAGTTCAAGGCTTGGCAATACCAAACTGACACTTTTTGTGACTCACACTAAATTGGCACACACATCTGTGAGCAGTACAGACCCACCAACTCCCCTTGCAGCAAAGGCATTTCAAAACAGACACATGTTCTTGGGAAAAAATAATCACAAGGATGATTGTCTCTACCTCCATACTAGTATTGGGGTCAAGGTCATCACACTCTGATTCCTCTGAGCTGTTTGTCTCCTTGTTTGGCAGCATGAAGAGGAAGAAAGAGAACAAGAGATTAGAAAAGAGATTGGTTAGTCAGGCCAGAGCAGTACAGTTGTGAGCAGCATGGAAATGGGTAACAGTAGGGAAAATGCTCCTAAAATACAAACAAAAAACAAACTGACAACAAAACAAGGGAAGCAAAGGCAAAGACATGCTTTTGCCAGAGAAGCAGCAGTGATTCTGCAATTTGTTCAAGTAGTGGAAACAAGGAGGAAGCAAGAGGAGGAGGAACTGTGCCACCATGCTGGAGCAGCCACTTCCCTTGGGCCCAGTCCTTCCTCACCCGGAGGGTGTGAGGGCACCCAGGATGCAGTGTCAGGCTCCTCCCTTTGCACATGCCAGGGCTATTGCACCAGGCTTGTAAGACAGAAAGCCTCTGCAAAGGAAAACACTTCATCATGGGCTCTCCTGGAGAGGGGTGGATCCAAAGGACATGCTCAAGTGCTTTCCTGAACCAAGGCTGGGCTTTGGTTGTGTCAAAATCACAACAAGTGTTCGCTTGCCTCTGTTGGGAGGGAAAGCCCCAGATAAGTCCTGAGCGGGCCTCATGGTCGGGTTATAGGGATGGATCCTCTGAGTTGGAGCACAGTAGTCAGGCACCCAGAGCAGAAGATGGAGCTTAACCCCACAGTTCTCAACCTTTTCCATACTGGGAGATCTCAGAGAAAGAGAGAGAGACGCAGACACACAGACACACACACACACAGACACACACGAGACCTTCTCCTGGCAAGACAGAGTCAGCATCTCTGCCCTGTCTGGTAACATGGAAAGAAAAAGGTCATTGAGACCATCTCCCTAGACCAAAAACCTAAGAATCCCCAAGCTGGGAACCTCTTAGCATCTGGTGAAATATTGACCTAAAGAAAACGCATCAGCAAGGCCATTGGTTTAGCCAGTGGCTTTCTCACTGCTGCAACTGCTCAGATGAAGCTGCAGACCAGGCTAGATCAGAGGCCAGTAAATCACTAGTGTCGCAATTTAAAGTTATTTAACCATGTATATAGTTGGGTTTCTTAATGAGGGTTACTTACTTGCATGTGGGATGCCAGGAAAAACAAAACAAAAAACAAAGACTGCATTTTATCTTGCATGCAAAAATCCTGCTAAAATGGATACTACAAAAAAGGAACAAAAAAAGGTAACTCAAGTTGAAAAAAAAAAAAAAAACAACAAAAAACCAAAACCCAAACTCAAAATTGCCGCCCCCTCCCTCTCTCAGGAGAGGATGCTACAGGGGGTGGAAAGGATGGGAAGCAGGAGAGCAGCACAGAGCTTTCAGATGGCCTTACTCACTTTAACAGAGACTTTGTTCCCCAGAATATCCTTGGATTTACGTGGCCCATTGGCTTCATTTTTGCCACTGCTCTCCTTTTCCGCCCGCTTTCTCATGCGCAGGGTATGCCATGAACATGACTTCCTGTTGTACCAAAAAACGCAGCAATCAAATGGCAAATCATAGCAGGAAGAAAGGTTTTGGAAAGGGGAACCAGCATCCACATTTGCAATTACTGCAATTCCCTAGAAGGTGAAAGCCATTGGCAGGCAATATGCCTGTCTCAATCTCAGCAATGAGAGCTGAAGTTAAAAACCAAACCAAAGAGTTCTGCAAAGCAGATGTTGTGCCACAGTTGCTGTTTAAATGCATGGAGCAGGAAAAAAATGTCCATGATGGAAGCACAGGCAACTCAAACTTGGTCATCTGGTTTCAGGCGACTTTGTCTTGCATTGCCACAAATAGAAATTTATTTTAATTTCGCTGCATTTAAAAGACCAACTTGGTCCTCAGTCTCGTTGGTTAAAAGCAGTGTAACCAATATAAATACGTAAGAATGGTCCTAATAGATTACTTAGTATGGTAAATTAAAAAAAAAATAAGGAATTTAAGTTGTTGCTCACTACATGTTGCTCAAAACACAACTCGATAAATAGGAGCTGTATTATTAATTTTCCAAGAGATAAGTCATTTCCAAGAATGACAAGATCTGCTGTGCCTCTCAAGACCAACAATCTCCCATGTGACTTTGCCAATCAAGTTAAAGAGGACATCAGTCATCCCATGGGTTTTGGCTAGCCTCACAGCAGGCACCATTTCCAGTAAATTTTCGCCCCTTATTTCTGCTCCTATGACCTTATTCTCGGAAAAAAAAAATAAAAGAACACCAATATCACCCTTTGTAAGAGCAATGCTGTGTTGACAAGAGAATTGCGTATCAAAGCAGACATAAGAAAAAATCAGAACAGTTCTTGATATGGATTTCACTTGGTTAAAATAGTGGACAGATTGGGGGGGGAATTTGGGGAAGGGTATGTTGTCCAAAGCATAAAGCTCTCAAAACAGCAGTGTGATGAGCTGGGATCCAGGTTCAAAGCATCTGCCCACCTTTAAGTCATGCAAATTTGATTTGCATGTTTAAGCCCAATGTTTGGCACATGTCACGTCTACAGTACCTTGATACATTTTACAAAGGAAGTTGTATGAAATCCAGGGATCACCTGTGATGCCAATAAAACGCAGTATGTTAGCAAGGTAGGACCCAAAGGATGCCCCACACAGCCGACGCTCCCCCAAGAACACTGCGTCTGACTCCTACGCGCTTTCACCTCCGCACCTGATGGGAGCTGTACAATAGCTCAGATAAAGAACAAGCAAACCCTGCCACAGGCACCAGACTGAACTGGGTCATGACAGCTGCTTTTGCAACCAGGATTAGAGTCTGCACTAACTCAGCCTGCACAGGCAGTCGTGTCTGAGCACAGGGAGCACCAGGGCACCCTGACTGGTATCTGGGCGCTTCTGGATGAGGTCCAAATGAGAACTGCAGAGCAGGGGAAGTTATCCAACACTTCAGGACTGTTATGTTTTTCTTTAGGATATGTAAGTCAGAAACATGGCAGATGGGGCTCCCTGATCTATATAATTAATACAGTTGAATGGTGCCAACACTGCTGGATAGACCGTGTATTTTGTGTACAGTATTTGTCACATAAGAAACAATTTTATTACTTAAATAAAGTAGTCACTGTGATCTGGCAGACCAGATAGGGTTGAAGATAGCCCAGCTCCAGGCTGTTTTTTACTCATAGGACTCTATTATTCAAGCATCTTTTTGTTTTCAGGGTTGTTTTAGCTGTTTGAGTCTGAAAACATCGTTTAGGGCTTTAAATCTCACTGCAGTGACAAAGAGAGAAGTGCAGTTCATGTGTCTTTCAATTTTGTTACACCTTCCTGGCCACAATTCATCTGCCTACAGAATCTGATGCAGAATTTTACTGTACAGCTGCCATGAAATCAGTCTTCACCAGGAGTCTGGTACTGTGGATGATTCTAAGGGCATGTGGTAGCATATTGTGGCTAGAGAGGAACCCGGGAATGGCCGTGGCGGAGGTGCAAGAGATGTGCCAAGCAATTCCTTTGGCTTAACATGCGATTCCAGGTAGCATTCATTACTGACTGACAGGTAAAGTCACCATTTCTCTCAACTGAAACAGCAGCAGAGATCAAGTTATTTTTTTTAGTGAATCTGTCACAAAAATCTTTCCTCGTGTTCAATTCTGCGCCTCGAGGTATTTGTGTAAGGTAACACAATTTGTAGCATACATCATGCATTACCATCTAGCCATTTTAGATGTTAAAAGAAATCAACAGGTATTACTGGAAAGAGGGTTGTACCTTCTGTATTTAATACCAAAAAACCACTTTCTTGCATTAGTCATTTCAGACTGACAAATTTCTAAAAATCAGAAAAGAAAAATATATATCCACACATTTGTTAAATAAGCAACAAAATATTATAAACAAAATTAAAATAAAAACAAACCAAAATCAAACAAAAAAAAGGGGTCAAACTAATTCTTTTACCTCATTAAAACATGCTCATGGTGAAAATTTATTTTACATATTTAAAATAGTACATTTAAAATTAGTTACATTACAGGTACAATGATGAACATTGCGACTATCCATTATATTGCACAACCTGACTTCATCAATGTGAGTTTGTTTCTTTTTTTTTTAAATAGTGCAAAATACTTTATACAGGAATGTACTTGGATGGGGATCTTGCAAACCAAAAATATATTACAAAAGTTACTGCAAACAGAAAAAAACCCCAAAACAAATGAAAAAAAAAAAAAGATACAAGCTGTACAAGAAATTGCCATAGACAACAGAATCTCTCCTCCTTGAGAAGCAAACCTCAGTCCAACACAGAGCCTGGATTTTTGTGTTTGGTTTTTTTTTATCTAGATGCTCTTATAACCAATATATAGATTAGTAACTTAATACAACATAAATATAAGTCCAGTCCAAGCAGGTCCATGTTGGTGTAAAATGGTGTCACGTAAAGCATATCTTTAACCGTCTATCATTTTATTTCTCTCCAAAGTATAAACAAAATCCCACAAAATGAAAATAAGCAAAACCCGAGCTATCCGCCACGGCTGCCCGACGCTGCGGATTGACCACTCAGCTTGTTCCAATGGCACTGTAGATAAAAATCAGCAGGATTTCCCTACCATTTGGATTTGTTTTTTATTTATTTATTTATTTATTTTATTTTCCTCAAAAAATCCACACAGTGCTCCCAGCGAAGCCAATAGGGCACTTACTTGATGCTTCCATCGCTATTATCTGTAGTGGATTTTGGGAGGGGAGCCAAGATACTGCCAGGGATCCATCCTTCAGCGGCTGGAGAGTGGTCGTTTGCAGGCTGGTACACCAGGAACATGTTCTGCTGGTTGATAGCAAGGATCTGAACCACCTCTCCTTGATTCACACAGATCTCATCCTCCTTCAGTGCATAGTAATCTTTAATCACCACCATGGAAGAGGTCCCATTGCACCCTCCCAAATCAGTCTGCAAACGGACACAACACAAACCGGTGAGCGGCCGGCGCGGAGGAACCTGCCCTGTCCGGCAGCGATCCCACTGCCTCATGTCCAGCCTAACCAGACCAGGGAAAAAGACACAGAACACTTGGAAGTTCACAGTGGCAGAAAAGGATTTTAAAGATCTGAAAGGTGGCAGTAATTTAATACAAACCAGTGTCCTATTTCACATCAGACTTCAAAGCTGCTAACGACTGTGCCCCTGGGTGTTCTCATCTGCAGGGGTGTTACAGATGAATGGTCTGTGCCGAGCCAAACAGGGAGAAAGATTAATGAAACTGAGTGAATACTCACAGGCAAATATAGGTCAGATTGAAAGTGGCTTTGGTCAACCTCAATTAGCTGCAGGGTCCGAACATGGTTGGTGGCCACTGACTCTTTGGTGGTTTGTGTGCAGTGCACATGTACCCAAATTATAACCTTCAGCTGGCACCCTGCGAGCTGTTATGTGGGAAAAGGTCTAAGCTCTTCCCTACTACAGGCTTCTTCAGGAATGGGTGGTTAATGGATACTGAATACTACTTCTGCCAATACTGCAAATGGATATTTAGTTCACCAGATTTGCAAGCACAGTGCCCTGAGAAACATCAAGATCAGTGCTCCAGGGTCAGGCTCTGTCTCTGTTTCCCAGATGAAGTGCCATCCATGTGGATGCCAGGGCTTTTGCATGAGCTGTTTAATCCCAAATCACGTTACCCCATTGCTTCAGTATGTTGATTCCTGTTGACCTGGTTAGCTGCTAATTAAAGCTAACGTCATGGATCACCTGTGGTATAAGAAATGGGCTGTGAGATCATGTTTTATCAGATGAGCACAGTACCTTGCTTTGTTCATACTTGTCTCCGGGCTGTGAGTGCTCATACCCTGTGCTGCCATTGGAGGTAGATATCTTCAGGGGTGGGAGAGATGGGTTACGGCTTGTAGCCTTCAAGGGCTTCTCAGACCCCACTGGAATGGAAGAATGGGGCCTGGTGTTGGGCTGAGGGACCCTGCCAGCCTGGGGCCGCAGCACCGCCGAGCTGCACTCCTTGCGCTGGTACTCGATGGGCGACTGCAGCGCTGCAAGAGAGGACAAGAGTCAGCCACGAGCTCCCAGCAGCCTTGCCAAGGGCTGCAGAGGTGTTCAAACAGGTGGGATGGTTCAAACACAACAGACTCATACACTGCAAACCAAACAGGAACAGGAGATGCCGCCCATGGAAGCACACGGCGCGTTCATGGCTAGACAGGACACAAGCACTTTGTGCTGTGCATGAACACTCCATGCTGATGTGGAGAACAGCTTCTCTAACCTACACAGTGAGTAGGCTAAAATGTTTGCCATTTATAGCACACATGATTGCATTCATTTTCTTTGAAATCGCACAAATTAATCACATCCTGTAGTCAAAATAAATGGAAGCCTGACTAAGAGGTGCACAGCACATTTGCAATGAATTTTGCTAACATCAGAAAACACAGGTCAGGATCTCTAAGTCTCATTTGCATACTCCCAAGAAAGTGTGAATATTAAATACTCTTTGGACAAGATGCACGGCAACTTGGCTTTCGATTTGCTCTCCACATTAACTGCTTCAGTTCAAGGAAACTGCTGGAAGTGGCCAGCAAGTGAGGAAGTATAGATGGCACCAAGACATTAATCCCAGCAGTCCAAACCTCTCCAGAAAAAACCCAACAGGCAACACTAAACAGCTTCATAAGCCATAAAAAATAAAGTCTGCTTATGGGAGTAGATTTTATAGTCACAGAGAGAGCTTGCACAGGGGAACTGAAGGAAAAAAATTCCAGATTATAAAGAAACAACTAATTTGTTATGTTTGGTGGAGAGGGGATCAGGGCTGGGACTCACAGTGAGCAGATTTGCTGGGCTCAGGCTACCAGCCCCAGACCTATGGGCTTGGTTTTTTGCATGTCATGTGGCTTTAACAGATGATTTATATTCAGTTAATACTGTGTACATGCACCAGACTAAACCTACTGGAATGCAGAGAGACTAGTCTAGCAAGAGGCAGACAGAGGACATAATGTCACAGCATCAGCCCCACCAGGGAACCACAACAGAAGGAATGTCTTTCCCAACAAAATGAAAAGGAAAGAAAAACAAAGCTCAGCACCATACAGCACACACTAGCATTCCCCTTCCAGAGAAAGGCAGGACAACTCCAGAAATCACTTCACACTAAAGAACAAATGACTGAAAAAAAAAAATCAAGGAGGATGCCAGATCACCATTTTCTTCAAAAGGACACAGAAATAGATGTGTAGCAATCTGGAAGATTACTTATCTCTAAAACCTGACCCTTGTCACAAAAGCAGATTGTATTTATACCACAGTGACTGCCAGTTGCACTTGCTTACCTCAGCTGCAGCTGGAAAGGGTTTGGTCCTGCTGCAGACCAGCCACAGAGGGCAAGGAAGGCTGGGGAGAACTTTGACAATGATTTTGAGAGTGACATTTTTCTTCTGTATACAGTAAATAAGTCTGCAAGGTCATTAGCAGTAAGATCTGAATGGATACTTATCAATCCATCTTGAAACAATCTACTGTACTCAGTACTTTGAAAGGGTATTTAGTTGAGTGTCCATTTCTGACTAATTCCACCATGAACTATCACAGTGATGCCTGACTTCCAGCCTCCTGTTAAACATCTGTCAGTATTCTTAGAAGCTTCTGGCAGAAGTCCTTGTCCATCTACTTGCATGTTCTCTCTTTCTCTCTCAAATTCCCCCACAAAACATGATTAAGGAAAGGTACAAATGAATGGCATTGTCCTTATGAAACATGCCCAGCAGTGACAGATTTTCTATACAGCTTCCTTCCTAAAGAACAGTCACAACAGCCCATCATTTGATCCACAGCCTATTTCTTAAGCTTAGCAGCTTTTACTTTTCCATGGAAAAACATGAAAAACTTGAATATTATACTTTTACATTAATGAAGTTTGGATGTGCTTTGTGCATAGCCTCTACTTTTTAGGACTTCTCTGGTGAAGAGAGAAAAATCAGAGACAGCTTGGGCAAGAACTCAAGGGAATATTTTGTTATTAAGTTTACACAGCTTTGGCTCAGTGTGGATTTAATATGATTTTAAGGACAGAAACATCTGCTTTAATGAAATGCAAAGCTAAAGAACATATTTAAAGATTAGTCAGCCTCAATAAGATTACATTCTAAAAGCCACTTAAAATATTCTGGACTGGACAGGCTCTACTGGATATAGTATCATTTTCTTGGATCTTATTTACAGTTTTAAGGTAAATCCTTGAGCTAGTGTTTTAATAGAAATCTATTTTTACTTTTGCTTTAGAGATAGTGATGATTATGTTCCTAACCCATCAAATTGCTAACTGGCCTCATAGAAGACAGGCTGAATAGGGGCTCTGAAGATGTCTCAGTAGAGAAAGAGGCTCACAGGGAAGTAAGTCCTGTGAAGATAAGATGGAATACTTAAAAAATAAAAAGAACAAAGAAGAAAGATATGGAAGGGACAGAAAAACCCAGCATTAGTGCCTGTGGAGCTCTCACAAGGCTTTTAACATTCAGTCTGTAGCTGAATGTTAGTGGAACTTATTTTTATTCCAATAATTCCTCAGTCAGAGCCAACTGCACTGACATCAAATTTTGGTACCGACGATCAAACTGGAGAACTTAAGACTCTTCATCTCACCATTGTATTTAATGAATCATTTCACAATGGTTGTATGAGGCTCTTTCTATTCCAAGTCACACAAACCCAGTATCAAGTTGTGGCATCATGGGTGAAATAAATTTCCCTTCTCAGCCCAGCCATAGATTCTGAACTGTCACAAAAACTTTTGTATGTAACCCCTTTCCAGTTAACTTCTGAAACGTAAAATTAAGCTGAATTAAAATTTTTAAAACCTCCACATTGAAGAAAAGGGAACCTTTGCTTTGATGTGAACTGAAAGAGCCTCTTCCCCTTTTGCAACAAAAAATCCACAAAACCAAATAACAAAACCCCAAGGAAAAACAACCCAAAGGAAAACTAACATATTGTGCAAAGCCCAAACATCTTGATTCAAGCAAGTATGTTTTATTATTGCACGTGTATTAAGCTATTAAATATAGAACTCTAATATAAGCTCCATAAAATAAGCTGTTTTGAAGTGAATAGTGCAAAACAATCTTGGTGGCATCCAAAGCTACTTTGTTGCTTCCAAACAAACAAAAGAGATACTATTTTTAGGTTCTTTCTCTAGTCATGTTCCCTTCTCTTACCCTTGTCCACTCAGGAGCAAGAACAAGCTAAAATAGTTAACTGAATTTGGTTCCTCTGTATTTTTAAATTACACACTTTTGTTGATTGTGTGTGTATCTGGTTTTTGAGAGATTTTTTTTGAAACACAGCTTCAATCTGTTTCCAGACCACCTCAAATCTATTTCTACAGCAAAGCTGATTCTTCAGAAAGGCCCCTTTTCATGTACAGCTCCCATGGTTCCTAGGAGAAACAAACCCTTGCCCTTTCCTTCTTTTTTTTTTTTTTTAATTGAAAGCTGCTGCTGCCCTGCAGGGACCTGTAGGGGAGTGCATGGTGAGGCAGCCTTCATCCCACCTCACATCCTCAGCTGGGGGCACACAGTGATGTCTAACAGGAGGCTCCTGGGGATAAACCTTGCTCTGAGTAAAGGAGAGATGCTGTGTAGACACAGTGGCAATCTGGATTCATCATGATCTTGAGATGGCTTCAGATTTAAAAATCTCACTGTACAATGGAAAGCACCAGGAGACAAAGCCCTGCAAACCCCAGTACAAAAGCACCACCCATGGAGGGACCTGAGGAACATGAGCCCAACCCACACATGCAGAAGTGGCTGAATAATTCTCTCACAGAGGAAACAAGGACATAAAGACTGTAAATCCCATTTAGCATTGCAGTTTGGGAAACAGAACAAAGACCACGTACGTACCATTTAGGAAATCTCGCTGTGTGTCCAGGACCTGGTTGATGTCCTGTACCCAAGCTTGTTGAATTTCTGGATTAGCTGCCTGCAAAATGACCCTCTCTGATGTTTCCCGGCTCATTAGAGCAAACTTGCAGGGATCATTGTCCACATTTTCTTCAATGATAAGGTAGTTCATCTGCAACAAGCCAAGGTAAGCATTTTACAGGGAGCATGAGTTAACATTACACAAGAATCAAAACTGTTGTGAAATGTTCCTGAAAATAATTAAGTCCAATAACGAACTGTTAGATCATAATAAGGAGAATTTGTCTCATCTAGATATACCCAGATAATTCTAAATCTTAAATATGATGCCTAATAAAGCTCTGACAGATGTACCAGACATCCACCCACCGTGTCTTGAATTACAACTTCTATTTCAAGCAACACAGACCTGACTGGTGTGCTTTAAATTTACTGAAACCCATAAATAGAGCAAAAATGTTCCTATTGATATGTTAATAAAGCCTATCATCACTTCCATATAAATAAGTGTTTTTATTTCTTGTCCTCTGATAAGAAAGTCTCAGTCATTAGCTCATTTTAAAAATGGAATGGACTCTGCACAGGGATATAATGAAAGAAAGAGCATTTCTCCCATCATGCTCCAACAGATCTCATTTCTAGTAGATTAGAGTCATCTGTGTGCAATCACTCTTGACTGTAGTCACAGATACTCTTTCTGGAAATCACATGGATGGGAATTTTGGCTGCTGTCTTGCCCTTGGGAGGCTTCTGTTTTAAGTGTACTCTTAACTTTAGCTTTTCCTGAGATACTCAGGGTAGTAAACAAGAATAGGTTGGCATAGCCTTCCAAAAAACCAAGAGAGGGAGTGTCTTCATGTCAAAAGCAGACAGCTCTGAAGACTAATGCAGTAACGTCCCCTAGAAGAAATCCATCTCCAATTGCTCTGAGTATCTGTCAAGGTATGGAGATCCACTCCACATCAGGATACTGTCCAGCATTCAAACTGCAAGATGGAATTGCTTCTGGTGGTCTCTGTGAAGTTACAGTGGCAAACAGGAATTCCCCTGACATAAGGGCAAGGAAAGGACAAGGACACACAAGGGAGCCTGGACAGTGCTCTTGCTCCTGACCTGAGCTCATCTTCCTCTGGTTGACAGCCAAACCAATCCTGGTGTGACTCCAGGTGAGAGACTGTGGAGTCCCCAACCTCCTATTTGTGCCTCAGGGAGATGCATTCATCAAGGCTTCCACTTAGGTATTTTGAGAGCCTGCAAGGTATCCAGCTGAGAAGGGAGGTGCCATTTCTCAACACTAAGCACCTTACTGTGCAAAAAAAAAGGCTCTTTGCTAATGCAGGACAAGATGCCAAAGCTTCTGTCACAGTTTGAGTGTGACAGACCTTGGAGAACAATATCTGGGAGTCCCATCTTGCTGACAGACCAGAACAGCTGCATTTGAAGTCATATGCACTTTTAACTCTGTGGCTGTGAAGAGGAAAGAAATGGGATCTGTGGTGCTGGCTCAGGTGGAGGCCCCACTGCGAGGTGGGGATGCTCAGAGCCCAGGGAGGCAGGGAATGGTCCTGCTCCACTGAGAGCCACAGCTCTCCTCTGTGGGAAACAGACAAATGCAAAAGCAGTGAAAAGCTGAAGTGGGGGCTGGGAAGGAGGATGTGAGAGCTGCCAGCACACAAACTCCTTGCTGAGGTGGGGGAGACACACACAGAGCCACAGGGGATCCCACACTTGCAGTAGACACTCAACAGGAGAATGAGCTGTTTGCCAAGTGGAAGAAAAGAGGCTGGAAAATTATCACAGGAAAATTTTAAACTCAGGCAGTGGGAACAGCATTCCTTTCGTAGGCTGTGTAACTAGAAAAGCAACTCATACCCTAGAGGCAAGCTAATTTTATTGACATTAGGAGAGATTTATTTTTCTCTTTTTATCTACAATATGCAATTCAGGAATTGTTTCCTGCAGATAAAAGCCTCATTGTTGTATATACAATAAACTGAAGTAAAAATGATTCATACTATTTCCATCTCCAATTTTAATAATGATTTAAATCAGCAAAAAGATAAAATCAAAGCAGATCATCTAAATCAAGATGGTTGTTTATTTGTACACTTTGAGTTTTGCCTTTATAACCTATTATTGGGTTGGAAACTATAAAATACACTGACTTGCAAATGGATATAGGCTTTGCAGGAAATGCTGCTGTTTCCATCAGGCAAGAAGACAACCTCATTTCAGTAAATATGCTGTTTACTGTAAAATTGTTTAGTTATATATGTTAATATGCATTACTTCAGCTGATAGTGTTTTCTTCTACTTCATATTAATGCATCATTTAAAATTTAGAGCAAACACAATGCATTCTCCCATGTCCCTTAACCTGTATCTTTGAAAAGGAAATCAATGCCAGACTGGTTTGTCAGCTTTGAACAACCCAGAAATTCAAATGAATCAGTGATTTTGCTCTTTCTGCAGGCACAGCAAAGGCTGTTCCACCAGGAGATGTGCAGCACTCATTCACCTCCACTGACCATTTCACAGGTTAACCTTGCATTTGTTAAACAAAGAAATATTTCCACAGTTACTTTCACTTTTTACTTTTAGCCCCAGCCCCATAATCTGGACAGATTATCTAAAACCAAAATGAATTTCTCAAAACTCTATAGCTTAGCTGGTTTTATAATTCCTCACAGCTGTATTTTTAGAATCATGTGTGGTTTTATTTGTCTTTGAAACATTCTTGCAACATCCAAATTTGTACTAAGAGCCCTCACCCGAATTAGGGAGAGTGTTTCCAGAAATATCATATAAAGGCTTAGTATGGACTTATAGTTTGGCCTAAAATGACTGTTTTGGATACTGTACCTTCATTTAGCTTTTATGATCATGCATAAAAGCAACTATTGTAAACTTCTTTTGACTACTGCAGGCTTTGTAGCAATATTTGCTAATTCAGAGCTATGAATGATAGAGGACTTGCCCTGGCTGTGTTCCTTGTAAAAACTACCCAATAAATTTAGACACCCAGTGGTTTATTTAGAGATGGTCTCAAACAGCTTCTGATCCACTGAAAGGTAAATGCAAATGTTTTCTGCACGTTGCTGTCCCCTATGACAGGATGAACCTTACATGACCATCAAACAGAATACACTTTTCCCTCTGCATTTCTTACCTTTATGCTTTTCTTGAACATGTAGCCTGGCGTTAGAGATCCTTTCCTAAGGAGTTCACTGAAGATAACAATTTGCTCAAAGAGAAACACTCTGCGCTCCTTGGGTCGAGACTGAACCCCGGAATCCTGCTCGGTCACGTAGAAGGTGTCCTGCTGCAGCAGCTTGCCTTGAGCTGTCAGTTTGCCCTGGGAAGCAGACAAGGCACCAACATTACAAACTCTGACCCACTGTCATCCCACAAGGTGATATGCTCTATTTCATGCAGCCCATGTTTTCCAGGCAGCCCCGCATTCATGTGAGACACATCTCCTCTAAGTTACCAAAGCAGCAATCCTGTAAATCGTGACCTCAGCTGAAGACAAACAACATAGGTTTTCCTTGCTCTCATTGCCACTGTGCATATAAAACCAAAAGCAAGAGGTCTCAAGCAGACTGTTTTGTACACTTCATTTCAAATCCTGTTCCCATTATGTTACTGCAGTGCTCCAAGAGCTCTCTATCATGCCCTAAGCCAGCAGTCACTGACACAACACCTCAGAATGTGCAAAAGCCAGGGCCTACCTGTTTGCAGTGCTTAAGACAGTAAGACAAATCTTAATTCATTTTGGAGATAAGACCTCTCCCCAAAGCCCACACTGGCTTAGTTACAAGCCACAAGCTGTACCCTGTGGGGTTGTAACTCCCAAGTCCCCTCCTGGATGTTGCTGAACTCGGTGGGAGCTGTTCATGTGTTAATGCCAGGTGACCTTACTAATACACAGAGTAGGCTGGTTCATCACTTATTTTGCTCTGGTGATAGACATAATAAATCTCATTAAAGCTTGCAGAAGCTTTTACAGATCTCACATTTTGAAGAAACAATATGAATTGTCACAAGTTTAGAGTGAGAGGTGTGTCATGTCCTCACCTTTGAAACCTCACCAAAGCATGCAGCTCAGCACTGCAGAAGAACAAGCCCTAGATAAGTAGCTTGGGTAGACTGTAGAGACAATCATAGAAAGTAATTTTCCTTGCCTAGTTATTATTATAAGAAGAATGCAAATACATACCTCAAAGCCTTGGAGGCGACCCAGGTTCATCATGTCATTGCAACGTTTTGGTACAAGGCACATTAATTCAACTGCTTTCTGTTGAGGAAAAGGGATGTTGCATTATTACAAGAGAATCAGAAGGTTCCTGAAAGCACAGTGTCAAATAATGAAGTTCAATGTGACTCATGGCAAGGCCCTCATGAATAGATGTCTAAAAGAGGATGGTGCAGGACTAAAATGCAGAACTGTGCCATCATCTTTTAGTTCTGATTTAAGCTAAGAGAAATACCACGTTTAGAATACCAGCAGGATCTTCAGCTATTGTCAAAGGAATACTGGGGTTTTCATTTCTCCATACAAAGTCCCATTAGCCCTATTGTCCACGGCATGAAAATGTACCTCTATCTCGGAGCACTCCAGACCAGCTTTTTCACTGTACCTCAGGAAGTCCTGGAAAAAGCAGAAAGGTTTGCATTAAGGCACTTCAGAAAAGAAAGAACAAAAGGCACCAGTTTGAAAAGGAAAAAGCATATTCAGCATGTGATTTTCTGAGAAGAAACTTGCTAATATTAATAAATTCATCTTCAGAGATTGCTGAATGTCATAACCACTTTAGAAATATGGAAAAGGGGTGCGGATGGTTGTTGAGAAGATCACAGAAAGAAAAGACAAAGCTAGGGTTAGACCTTGGGAATGCTTATTTGGTCCCTGTCTTAAGCCACAAGACCACACACACACATACAAGATTTTTCTTTTCCTTTTGGCATTTTGGGGAACACGCTGCTGTGCCATTGCTACTGTGCAATTCCCAAACCTGGGCTGATAGCTGATGCTGGGGTGTAGTTCAAAAAAGAGGAGAAACCAGCTCAGAGCCCCAGTGCTGCTGGGGATTACAGGGTGGGTTCAGACATGCCTGATTTTAGTATTGGCTTCAGACCCCTCGGGATGAATTTTCAAGAGTGCTGAGTAATTGTCATTATGGATAAGTCAGCAGAAGCCAGAGTGGTCAGGCTCCGTGGGAAAAAAATTGTGGTGAGCTCCCCAAACTTTAAGATGACAGAAAATTCTGAAAATAAGCTTCTTCAGTTAATTTGAAGACAGATATTCAGAAATGGAGGCTATAGCATTTACTAGAAGCAAGCATGCCATTCAGCACCTAAGACAGATACTTGTGTATCTTTGTTCCAATCTAAGAAAAATTGAAAGTTTGCTCTGAAACTTCAGAGGAAGAAAATTCTTATTTGAAGTGTACTCTTCTATTAAAAAAAACCCAAAAGAAAGTTAAAAAAAAAATCTGTTTACTATCCTAAATTACAAACCACTTGCACAGATGTGGCCTCCTGCTCTCTGGACATTTTCCACAGACCTCTGTCACTACATGTCCAGAGAGCAGACCCCTCTTTCCTCTTAATATGATGAATTCATTCCTTAGTAAAGTCTAAGGCTGATTTAAAATAACAGAATCTAACACAACATGCAGCATAGAGTTTAATCCAAACTGTATTTTTTCACTCACCTTGAGAAGAAGCTGATATTTAGTTATTCTTTGAATGGGTTTAATTAGAAAGTCACTGATGGTCAGCCGTTGGCTTATTTCCTGCTGAACCTCCTAAAAAATGAGGATTAAAAACAATTGCAAACAATCACAGAGTAAGACAGACAACATGATAAAATGTCTCAGCAGAGACTTATTTCCACAGAAAGTTGGTCTGTCCTTAATCTTTTGTTTGCAAGAGGGAATTTCTGAGGATTTAAAGATCTGGGATATCCTATTTAGGCAAGGCCTGGGTAGAAGTCCTTCCTGAGCTGGAAGGCATTGGGAAACACAGGATCCCTCCCCCTCTGAGCTGACCTGCAAGGCTGAGGGTCACTCTTCCCACTGCAGTGGGGATTAGCTCACAAGTGAGTCCTGCAGAACAGGCCTCCTACTCTGGGGTGAAAGGAAACATCCTTGCCTTGTTAAACAAGCCTCTTTCATATTACTATCAAAATATGTCTGGCCCCAAAGACTTCTTGAAATAGACAGAGTCACTGGGGATTTATGAGAGGCACCACCCAGCTCCAACAGCTTTTACCTCCCCTGTTGTTTGTACACTACTGATTTGAAAGACTTGTTCTAGTTGAAACAGAAATTAGTGCATTTGTGGTACTCTGAGGGCCACACACAGTTAGTACTGAATTAAATGTTTATTAGAAATTCACAATATGAGCATTTGAAAGCAATTAAATAATAACACTTTCTCTGTATGGCAGAGACCTCAGCACCATATGCAGTATGAAAATCTTCAGGAGTTTGTTTTAGGCAAACCCCTCAGGTTAGAGAACAGTCTCCTTGATCTGGACCCACAGCTTTAAGCAGTAATAATGTAATAATGAGCTGTGCTTACCTCAAAGTATGTTTCATACTCAGCCACGATATACTCGGAGCGGGGCTTGTTTTGGCAATACACCACATACATGTGCAATCGCCGCTCCTGTGAAGGCAAGAGGCACAGCAGCCACAGCAGTGAGAGACTGGCTACCCCTCTGTTATTAAAAGGTGGCAGAAACTTGCTATATTACTCTGCTCGGTCTTCCTTAGTTTTGGTTTGATCAAAGATTTAGTTTGCTAAAGCAGGAAAGAAAATGGGTAACTGGTGCTGCTCTCCACATCTGCATTTAGGCAAGGGGAGCTTTCTGGGTTGTGGCCAGTGAGAGATGTTATACCCACACTGACCAAGTTGAAATTTCCTCTAGAGTTATACTTTGGCTAACATCACATGAACAAAGTAAATTGTAGCAGGTGGCAAGACCTGCCATAATTGTATTTTGGCAGATGTCCTTGACCACACCAATTTTGCTGCCCAAGTAAGTTGTCTGCAAGAAGACAGTGATTAATGCCTTAGTGCAATCCAGCTGCCCACTGAAAACATGTAACTATAGGGAAACTTTTTTGTTTAAATTCAGTTTAGACATGTAAAAGTATTGAGCTGACACACAGAGGTGTTTTTGAAAAGGAGCCATCACACCCTAGATGGCTACTGGATACACACCTACTAGATACAGGAAACAAAATAAAACTTACATGCTTAATAAAAAGCTGGGCTAAACGCTCAGGTTCTTGAAGACATTTTTCCAGTTCAGCCAGGAAAAAGCTAAAAGAAAGGACATGAACACTTCAGAACACTTCTTTAGGTCATCCCAGAAACTAACTAGTCATCCTTCAGATGTTACAGTGGCATTTTAGCTCCAGTATTCAATAATAAATGAAAAAGTAAGCTTGGCTTCATCTCTTAATGGTGGGATTTCTAAATAATTAGATGAGAGTTATGAAATGTGGAGGTCTTGTCTTGCAAACTGTCTGCTCTTTACTATGACAGTGGTTTCAATTTTCAGAAAGTGCTGATCACTATCTAATTGCAAGAGTTGCTTTCCTTCACTGAGAACTCCCAAAGAAAAACCCTCCCACATGCCACAATGCTTGTGAAAACTCAGCTTATGAAAACTCCAGCTTTAGCAGGAGTTCTCAGTTGCATGGGCAGATTTGGAGTACTGGCCAACATGAAAGAGATTGCTGTATGTTTCCACCTGAATCAACTTGTTTTGCTGGTGGAGTTACGGTATGCTCTGTTTGTCACTGTTTTTAATTTCATAATAAATTGCAATATCTAATTCATAATAGTCACAGTCATTCATAAAGACCATCTCCATCTTGACTTGCAGCTTCAGGGAGGTCATTCATTCTAGCTCAAATGCCCTTATTAAGAATACACTGGGATGCCTAAAAACGAGGTGAAAACTCCAGAAATACTGCTAGATTTTTCTGTCTGGTAGGCAAATCCAGACAATCATCCTGTCCATGATCTTCTTCTTTTTCATTTCAGGATTTCAGTCTCAAATGCCTCCACGGATTTGCGACAGTAGCCAGATTTTTGTGAGAGGACATGCTTGCAATGATCTTATTCCAAGAAATCCCAGAACCTCAAAAAAGGATGCAAATTGGGACAGATGTCCCAATTAAAAATCTCCATTGCTACCATTAGATACAGCTGCTTCTATAACCCAATCCTCTATAAATGCTACATTTATCTGCATTTAAATAGACTTCTTGACCCAGATACGCAGAACTAAAAATAGGGAATCTTTCCATTTGTGTTACAGAAAACTCCTATCCTCACACTTAATCAAGAAATGGCACTGGTAAAAACACTCCATTTTCTGGTATCCACTTAACATAAGGTGAAGCTTTCTCTGACTTTTTTAGTTTGTGCTCACAAGGTTATCTGTCAGATCATAAGGACAGGCCATGAGATAGCACCTAAGGGACACATGACAGCAAGGATATTGTGCTTCCTGGGTGAGGGAAATGTCCAGAGCTGAAGGAACATCCAGCCCAATGCCCATTGTTCAAGTCCGTACATGCATGCTCAGATTTTAGTTAACTGGAGCTGCAGAGTATTTCTGAGTGGCAGATTTGGAATCATGACCATATTGTCCACAAGCAAGACATTGTTCACAAAGTTACATGGGAAATGGCCCGGGGTTTGTGTTTCCTGCAGCTTTTCAAGGTCTACTTCTGTGAGTAGGATTTTCAAGGAATGGAGTTCCTAACTCAGAACTAACTAATGGAGAACCTAACTCAGAGTCAAAAGTATCAACTGGGCCAAAGCATGCCAGGGCTTTCAGGTGAGAAGGACCTTGAAGCAATTTGCATTTTATCACTCTTCTAGCCAAATACCACTGGTATGGTCAGCCTTTGTGATCCAATCAGCTGCACGTGAAGATGTTGCTGAGACACAGGAAGGAAACCATGACTTCCCAGATTGCTATTGCCCATCAGTAGGATGCATTGAGGCTACAGCTGTGACCCAAGAAACTCAACTATGGCAGCCCCAGCAGCTTTCCTGAAGATCCAGTGAATACCCCACAATCAGCAACTCTCGGAGAGTGAAGCTGGGAATGCTTATGAGTAGTAGCTCAGGAGCTGAGGATGTACCACAGTGGAACCTCTCAGTGAAGCCTCTGGTTGGGGCTCTCCAGCAAGAGTGACAGAGCCATCAGCAGCACAGAACTGATGCAGCCTCTTGTGTGCAGCATCCCTGTCACACTGACCAGCACTGCTGGCACGGTGTTTGAGCCAGCATAAAGCTGTACCTGTGATCACAGGCAGCATGACAAGCACCCTCCCATGAAGCCAGCTCAAAGCTATCACACACCAAAGTTCTTTCTTCATTGGGAAAAATTATTTCAGGGAAGCACGATGCCTTCCATCCTGCAGTTGTGCTGGTTCTGGCTGGGTAAACAAAGCCCTATATCAGGATTTAGGGTATTGAGAAACTGTGGCTGAAAGCACATGAATCAGAACATCTCAGGATTCAAGGTAGCCTGGATTTGTGATGCTATTAAGCAGCACTTATAAACCAACAGAGGCAATCTAAAGAGAGGCAATGTCCTTTGGAAGTTCAGCACTGAATGATCTGATGATATTCAATTAAAAGCAGCTTAGACATACAGAGGCATACAGTTCAATCCTCTGTGGACAAGTGGTTAGAAAGGTGTTTAAAGAGGAACCAAACCAAAAACTTACTCTTTGTGCCAGTCATAGATCTGGTGAATATTGCCAAACACAATCTTGTCTTTCCCTTTCATATCTTCAGAAACTCCTTTTTCTTCCATCCTCTTCATGAAGCCCTTTAGGATTAAGGATCAGTGATTCAGCAAAGGACTTATTTGAAAGGGGAGCACAATTACACTATTTTTTAAAGAAGCAAAAGTTTAATTACAGGATTTTTTACACTGAAAATGCTTAAAATATCTTTCATACAATTTCAAACTAGAAACCTAAGTAGATAATTTAAAATTACACAGTTTGCTTAAAAGAGAACTTCAAAGCATTTGTTTAGAATATCTGCAATACTTACACAAACCACTATTAGATGTAACTGAAGTGACAAGTGCAATTGTAAGATAAAAGTTAAACAAAGTAGTTTGTCAAGCTCTTGGCTTCTGTGGTAAGAGGAAGAAATCAGACTCTCTATATAGAGTTCTTCCATTCATCACCATGAGCATCTTGAGAGAGCACAAAGCCAAGCAGTTAAGTTTAGAGTCACAACGACAGGATTTCTCACACCTCCTGAGAGTTTCTTTGTAAGCCTTTGGAGCACGACAGCTCTGTCAGGTTTGCCAGTGGTGCATGACGTAAACAGAACATAACACAAAGGTTTTCAAGTTTGGAAGCTGTTGGAAATCACTGTTAGACAGACTGATAATTTTCTCTGGACTAGTGAATGCCACTAGTGAATCACATGTCTCCAGTTCTGAGTCCTTGCTGGGAAAAAAACTGAACCCTGCACTGACTTAGATGGGAGAGGTGATCCCTAGGGATCAGCCAAATCTTTACAAGTTGAAGTTAAAAAAAAAAAAGACTGTTTTTAAATGAACTCTCTTTTATCTCAGGCTATTTTGCAAAACAATAATCCACAGGACACACATGCACCTCAACGCAGTTCCAGGACCAGCTTCTGGAAAGGTACTCGGACACAGGACATAAGTCCAGGTGCAAATTCAAGTAAAGTATGTGTTACCATTACCCAATATGATGGGAAGAAAAGCATGAAATAAGTGGTAGGATCATAAGTTAATCCTCCACCAATGCCTCCAAAGCTGCACTTCAGCAAAAAGAGTTTGTCACAAGTAGCGTAGCCAAGAAAAACCTTTGCACACTGGAGTTGAACCTAAAATACAACATTTGCTAGATGGAAACAAAAATAGTTTCCAAAGGCATTTCTTCTTGTTTCTGTCAACATGAGAAGGGGACCATGGAAGCAGACAGCAAAATAAAGCAGTTTGTTTCTCATGCTGTATTTTTTGTTGTTATCACTTGTCAGCATGGTGCTTTTTAGTGGGAAAACATTTTGCATAGCAGGGTTTGCTTCAGCTCACCTCCACAACAGTTCCCAAGTCTTTGACGTAGTCTTTTTCAGTCTGCACCAGCTCATTTAAGACAAACCTAAATTAAAACAGAACACACAAGTATTTGACCATATTCCTGGATGTTACCATTTGCTCCTTTACCACATATGACCTCATCATAAAACCCCATCATCATTCAGATCATATAACACAATTCACCCTTCACTCAGAGCTCAGTGGAAAGTAAAAGACAAAAACATCACATGCCAGGTCAGAGTAGTTTGAAATCTCTTAACCATTCTTTCCTGTTATTTCTCTTCCCCTCCACATCCCAGGATGGTGCAAGTGCAGCAGCACAAACAGCTGCCTGTACCTTAAACTACCCCTCCCCGATCTCCTCTTCCCATCCCCTACACAGCTCCCCCAGGAACATTTTGCAGCAAGCAGGAGAGGATTTCTTGCCCCAGTCCATCTGGCTTCACCCAAGATTCATCAATTAAGTATCAATTTGGAAGTTTCAAACACTTGGAAAACAAATCCCCTCTCCTGTCATAACTAAGAGCTTAATCTTTCGGAGTAGGTAATCTACGTGTGGGTGTTGAATGTTTTAACTCTGATTTCAGAGCTAATAACCCCAGGTAAGGGAGTCATCTAATGAAGGCCTGATGCATCCAAACAACAGCAAGCTAAAAAAAGCCCCTCCTATGTAATTCAAACTGACTAATCACATAATGTTCTTTTGAGGACAATTTCAAAAAGTTACAGCTTGCTGCAGACAGTTTGTCTCTCAATTATGCCAATACATAGACTTATGACATATGACAAATAAACTCCATCTGTCCTCAAGTTTGCTACAGCAGTAAGAAGGCTAACAAGACAGAGGAGTGCTTTCATGTCTGATATTGCTCTGTCCCCACCAATCACCAGACTGACCCACTTGAAGTGGTAGGGCTGAGGGTAAACAGTGCTAAGATAAAGCCTGGTTTAAAATACCTGGAGGGAAAAAAACTAACCAGACTGGCATTGCAAGGAGAGACTTAGTTATGAGAGGCTACTGAGAAAAAAAATCCTGCTCCTGTTGCCCTTGCAACGTGTCCCTGGCTCAGACAAAGCGGAGGCGACACTTTGGCCATGTGGCAGAAAAAAGTCAAACAGCTTCTTGTTGGTCAGAGAGTGAAATCCAGCCCCCTTGGCAGCAGGCAGGGCTGGCAGCAGCCCCACCAGACACTTGTGCTCTCTGGAGCACTCTGCCAAGTTGTGCCCAGGCAGCAAACAAACACGTGTGAGGCAAAAGGCAGAGGCTGCTCTGTCCCTGAGCAGGCGTGTGCTGCACAGCCCCTCAGGCTGCCTGAGCCACCCTGCCCTTGGGACAGGCTCCACAGTCCCTCTGCCCGGAGAGGAAGGCTGGGAGGGAACCTTCCAGCTGGCAGCACCTCTGTTTGCACTGCTCCCCACAGGCACAGAGAGCTGCAGAGGGAATGGGAGAACCTCTCCCACATACAAGGATCCACCTGGCCAAGTTCTGCTCTACAAACGAAGCAGCAGGTACTCGAGGTACATAAAGTTGCAGGACCTGCAGGCAAGTGTGTGTTTATTAAAAATCAGTGCAGTGAAAAGACAAAACCTGCCAATTCATACTTCTACTAGGATTAAGTATCTGCACCTCCACTGCTTACTTTAATTTCAGCATCAGGGTTCCCTCTGCTCCTCTCTTCCTACTAAGCAGGAAAATCAACCTTGACCATCTCTACTCATTCTCTGAAGCCTACCTGACGCAGCACCTCAGAGGTACTCCCAAATTTAAGGTTCCTAAGATGCATGTAGGCAAAAATTCAAGTTCAGTCATCTTCTGCTCTGATAACAGGGCAGGGAGTTGCTTGCAAAGTACCCTGGTCACCAGCAGGTATTGACACAGCCATATTGAAACTGGCATGAACAGGAGCAAGGTTAGAGCCTCCTCATTTCTCATTGAGTCTGAATAGCTAGATATCAGAAACCCTGGATTAGGCCTATACTGAACAATGACACTCAATAAGACTATTGTCTTACTGCTCAAGAAATGCAGCACTCAAACCTGACGGAATAAGGAGTTTCCTCACACCAGGGCTAACTGCTGGCAAGGACATGCTGCCAGGAACAGAGGACATTGCTACCCGTGCTTGTGCAAGGGTTCAGCTGCTGTTTTGTGGGGATTGGAGGGTCACAGCTCGAGCTGGGAGATCAGCTGCCTCACATGACTATGGAATTAAACCCAGCAAGCTGCAGGGACACAGAACACAGACACAAAGGAGCTGGAGCAGAGACAGATGTCTTGTGCTGAAAGCTGCTAGCAGGTGCTTCTAAACATCCTGGTGTTTAGGAATTCTGGCAGCTACTAATTGCACGTAATAGGCTGCCAGTTCCCTGCCAGAAGCATTCCTGTAGCTGTGCATACAGTGGCAGAAGTCTCTGCACTAAAACTGCAACCTGCAGTGAGCTGCCAGTCACCTACTTAATGAATTGCTACCAGAGGAACTCCAAATCCTGCAATATTGAGGAGGTTTTAGGAGACAGTCATGGGCAGAGAAAGGTGACAGCTGCCTTGTAGAAAACTTCTGCCATTCAGAAACACATCAAGCAGTGTCATGTCCTTGTCTGCTGCTGGGAGTTGCTCCAGTCCCTCACTGTATCCCTTCTCTGGCTTCCTGCAACAAACTGCAGGAGTAAATGATGGCTTTGACAGACCTGTGACACTTCGCTCCTGCTTCGTCTTCTACTCTTAACCACCTTCTTGTCCTTCCCTGACTTGGCATCTTTCCCAAACAGGGTGCTCTTCTTCCCCCTCTCACCTTGCCACACTCCCATGAGAGCTGTATGGAACTTTACTTTTCCTCTCAATTTACCATTTAATTAGATCATTGCAGTTACTGTTGTTAGTGTAAGAGGGGATACAAAGAAAACAGCCACCTCAGCTTTCTTTCATATAATTCTTGATTCTGTTGCTCCAATTCTCTGTGTTCTTCGGCTAAACAGCTGAATTAAGAAATGCTTTAATCATTAGAGGCTTTGAAGGAATAAGCATTATTTTTTCTTTAATTTAAGGGAGTGTACAGCTTATTTTAAAACACAACTTTCATGAGCTGTCACCACTTCTTTCTTCTCCCATTATCATGAACATGAGGGTTTCCAAAAGGGAACTTTCTTTTCAGAGCCATGTTTCCACCACAGATGCATCTGAATCCTGTCCCTTCTTTTGCTAATAGTAAGAGCAAAAGATATCTCTTTCAAAAAATCCTAGAGGGATTCTCTGTTCTTTTTCTCAAAGGTAGCTAATAAGGTCAACCACATATCCCCCCTCTGAGAGCTGATTTCACCTCTGGCAATGCAGTTATTACCAATGCAAGCATCTCAGTAATACCTGTTGAGCTCTTCAGAGGCTTTTACAGCAACAGGTATTTGCTATCTGGTGTAAAAGCTGTACATTTTAGAGTGATGATGAATTTCCTGTGTATGGAAGTGCTTTTGTGAAGTGTTTTTACGTGTTAAGAAAAACAAGAAGCAAGCAGAACAAGGTTTTACTCTCAGTTGCATGTTCACTCACTGACTACACAGTATTCTTGGAGCACTGCTGTGTGTCCCCTTGGGGTACATATTTTGGAAAGAACCAGTAACACAACTTACATCCTGCCTCTCATTGCTTTGGCTTTTTGTTCCTCTTCAAGGTTTCGTGGGGGAGTTGAAGACGTCATTCCTTCATTTAAGCAGCCAGTGGCATCTTTTAAGCCTCCTCGGTAAGATCCTCCTTCAAGGGTCTAAAAAAACCCCGAAGAACAATAGAATAAACATTTTCCTTGAAATTCAGCATCAGTATTCAAGTCAGTTCTGCAACCAACACTACGAAGTATTCAGAAATACTCTCCCGCAGGGTTTTGTGAAACACAACCTAGTTTTAGGTTGATGTAGGACCCCACAAAAAAAGCCTTAAAGCAGAGTTGACATCTTCTTGTTAGATGGTGGAAAAAGACGTTCCGGTAGATCTGAGAAAAGAAAACTCTTCCAAATTATTTCAAATCAACCTGGAAATATTCTGGTATCTCAATCAGGATCATTGTTAGGCTACATGTGGTTAAAAGCTCCTCTGCCAAAAGCTGAATGGGGGATTCTTCTAGTAAAATAAAACACAAGATAGAAATAGATGGACACACAGTAAGATTCCACAATAATTAAAGTTTGCCCCAATTCCCTTGAAAGTAGTTGTAATAGTCTAATAGACTGCATGTGGGGGAGAGAAAATAAAATATCATCAAAAAATACATCTAACTGGATTAATGAAATACTTTTCAGTTTGTTATTCCCTCAATGGAATAAAACTATTTAAAATGAATTTTCTGGGAATAGCCGTCTTGGTTTCCCATGCCACAAAGAGCTCCTTTACCACTCACGCCTTATCAAGCACACTATGAATGCTGACTCTCTTCATGTACCAACACCTTAAACTGAGAAAATACCAAAGCCTTCTGAAATGATTCACCAGATAAAGATGCATGCTCAGAGTTGCAGTAATTTAACGATCACTGTGGGGATTTTTAAATTTTTTTTACTCTCTTCATCATTCCAGTGGATGTAAGGAAATGAACCTTTGTACGCTCATCATATCCCTGCTTGTTAATTATGTTAAACTTGTTCAGAGAAAGCATTTAGCTAATTTTAGAGGTCCTGGGACATGTAGAAAAAGGTTTAGCTTTGATATTAACATTTTTGAACTGCTCAGGGAAAACTCAAAAGAAGCCAAGATATGAAACAGGATTTACTCCTTGTCCGGCAGACATGGGATTAGACAGTGAGAGCACACGATATGAAATTTTTGAACAAATTAATCCCAGAGCATTTTTATTGCTTATTCCACTCCCTGCAAGAAAGAGTTGACAAGGCAGATTAAAAGTGACACATGAATCTTTGTAAAATTAAAGCACAGCTGTGGTACTTCAAGCAGTTCTACTCTTTAGAGAGTCTTTTCATTGAAACCAGAACACCAAACAAATTCACGTTGGGTAGTAAAATTCCTGTGCCTCAGAACAAACTTTAAAACAAAACAAAACAAAACATCCCACTATGTAAAATATTTGAATACCTATAAGACCCCAGAAATTGTACAGTACAGTAGCTCATGCTCTGCAAAGCCTACTCCAGAAGTGACTTTTCAGTACGCAGTGCAGAGCCTATGTGAGATGCAGGCTTCATCTCACAGGGGAGCAAAAATTGGACACTACTGAGAAGCAGAGCACACAGGGTTAATAAAAGCAGAGCAGATGAAGGTAGAAAGCAAGGAAACCAGAAACCGGAATGAGAGGTAGCCTTTAAAGCCCTTCCTTAGAGTCACATTGGGCCTGTTGTGTACACAGTTTTCACAACACTAAACTTACCAGCTTAGTTTTGACCAACTTTTCTATTGCACTGACAAGATCCGCAGCAGTTGGGACATCGGAGGAGCTCTGTCGAGCAGCTAGCAAAGAAGAGGACTGCAAGACACCAGGTGGCAAAGGAAAAGCAAGTTAGCAGGATGAGAAGGGAGTAGGAAACCAAGTGGTCAGTGAAGAAGCTTCCGAGACAGAAGGAAGGCGGAGGGGGAGCTGGAGGTGAGAGGGACACATGCAGGTCAGGTGAGCAAGTGTTGCTGGGTTAGACAAGCATGGAATTGCCATCCACTTCTGGCTGCACATCTCCCTGCAGCAGTTCCAAGACTGGAACCAGGGAACAGTGTCAAAGAACTGAAGTTCATTTACTAACAGGTTACAATACTCTTAAAGTTAGTTCTTCCTTCTAAGGCCATCTATGGTCTTACAGGCTCCAGAAAATTGATTTTCTTACTGCAGATGTAAGGAATTACCTCCTCCCCCATACATGCATATTTAATAAAAGCAGTCAAGCACTAGGTACACATGGAGTTACAGGCAATAGGGGAGGGAGGCAGGGGGGAATCATCTCCCATCCTTTCCCCAGAGATCAACTGCAACTCCAAATAAACTTAGATGACACCTCCCACTCATGCAACTTCAGCCATCTAAAATGTGTAACTCTTCTGTCCCTTCTCTGCAGCCACTGGGGACAAAACATCCCTACACATCTTACCTCTCCTGGGTACCTGGCACAGGAGGGCAGAAAAACTCTGCTTTAGTTTAAGATTTTTGGTCTACAAGGGCATATGACCTCTTGATTGCTGTCCTAAGAAACCTCAGTCTGAACACCCGAACCCACTTGATAGCTATGGGAACTGGGATTTATTAGCTCACCTGTATATACATTTCTTCTGAAGACAATACAAGCACTGACTAAAACTACAAGTCCTTGGACAACCTCCTTTTGTTGTCAGGCTGACACAGACTAAAGCATGGCTAAATTTTTTATAAATTATGAAAAAGCTTATTCATCCCCCAGCTGCTTAATGAAAGCCTTGTGGAGGGCAGCTATTTCAGTGAAGTCACTGTGCAGGTGCCAGCGAACACACATCTGAGATGACACAGTGCTGGGGAGGGAGATGGGGAAACGTGAGGGCAGGAATCAGGCAGCTGGCCCCCTCTTTCAGCAGCCCTTTGGGGAGCTTGCTCCTGTTGAGTGACACATCCCCAGGGGGAGGAAAAAACAGGCAAAGGAGATTAATCCTAACCAGAAACCTTGTGACGGAACAGAAACATGAACACACTGCTACTCATCAACTTGTCCTGCACAAATAACACATCTAATCAACAGTTCTAATTACAACAACAACAAAAACTACAGGCAATCAGGCCGGTAATTGAGGAATTAGGCTGGTAATGCAAGAATCTCATATCAATGTAAAAGCTCAGCCTGCCTGTTTCACCTGCAATGCAGACAGATGTGTCTAGGAAAAAAAAAAAAAGACTGAAAATAAGGACTTTGAAGAGATACTGGACAAATACAGATGATAACTGGCAAACATAGCCATTCTAACAGGAGGAGTCAAATTTTTGGAGGCACTAAACAGATGTTGCTCTCAGTTATTTTAACTGAAATTGCTCAATATCTCTGAAAAGTAAATCACTGCAGGATTCTGAAGGAAGCATGAAAACATTTGCTGCCTACAAGAATTCCAGGGTTTAATAAAACTTCTGTGATCAACAAGAGCCTGGTTTGAGTTGGGAAGATAGAAATACAGTATTTCTATTCCTCAGGAAGCAAATTATGAATTTCTACTACGAAAAGATCTTGCAATTTGTCTTTATGAGAGCTTCCAGAAGCAGTGAGGCACAATTACTGCAGCCTGGCAGATGGACTCAGGGAAAAGTGTCACCTCCCATACATGCAGACATCTCCTGCCTACCACAGCTACTGCCCCACATTGCTGCTGGTCCAGCCTAAGCCCATGCCTGTCAGCACACAGGGAGGACATGAGCAGGACACTGTGCCCAAATTAACACCATTAAGGAGCTTTCAGCTCCAGCATGGCTCAAACATTGCTAACATGGTGTCAGGAAATTACGGACCCTGTGGGCTTTAGATTTTTACTCCCTGACAAAAGGTTGAGTAGGGCAAGATAAACAAGAGGAAAAAAAAGGGTTTCAGATGCATCTTGCTCTATTTAATCTTCTGTCTTAGGAGTGGGTGAAGAAACGGGATGCCAAAACACTCTGTAAAGCTCAGACATCTGAAGCAGAGAACAGCTTAGTTCCACAACATTTATGCTGTCAGAAATATATTTAAAAAATACTGAAATCACATGGCATGTAGGACACCAAAAATAGTGACTCGAGCTGCAGCACTTTTGTTTTTCTTAAAAAAAGAGGAAAATAAAACCATCTCCCCAAAACCAAAAAGCAAACTAAGCCCCAAGCATTTAGCTAAACGCCATGGGGAACAAGCCAGGAGCAACTGTGCTGGGCATGGATCCACCAGAGCTCTGCCCCGCCGACCTTTCGCCTCTGCCCCTCAGCAGACAGCCATCAGCACACAGAGCACTCCGAGGGCAGAAGTCCACAGCTCCAGCTGCTTCCTTCTGCTCCTGCTGCCACCACAATGTCATAACATTTCCTGACAGATTAGCAGCAAGCCCCCAAATCCTTTACTCCATCACTCTGCTCCTTGAGTCCCAGAAATATTCACATCCTCCTCTCCCTGTATTTCCAAACTTTTGCCTGAACCTTCCCCAAGAACATTCTGAGTTGTTTTGGTTTTTCTTTCCTGACAATTTATTAATCTTCCCTATCCTCATCGCTTTGCCTGCAGCAATTACAATCAGAGGACAGTGATACAGAAGTGGTAGTGCTAAAAAGGGATGCCAGCAGGAAAGCAGGAAATGGCAAAACAGGAGGATGGTTTTCCACAAGGGAGACAACAGCACCAGGAAAGGGTGGGGGGACGTGTACAGACAGGACTGGCTGTGAATGCAAACCACTGTCTCAGCCATATTCACAGGTTCTCACCCTGAGTCCAGCACAGGACTCTGCAAGCCACAGGGCCAATTACCTCAGCAAATCCTGACTCAATGTCAGAGAACTACCACCACCAGCATGGTGCCACCAAACACCATTTCTACAGCTACAGCCAGACACCAACAGCACCTCTCAAACAGACAAACACGCATTATCGATCCAAAGGGAGTTTCTGACCACATACAGCACAGGCACACCATCGACCTGTCATGAAATGGGATGCCAGGGCTAAATTGCTTATCTAGCACTGTTGGTAAATTCACTTGGAGAAAGGTATTAGATTATGATTGCACGTACGAGACTCTTATAACCACAGGTCTAGGCCCTTGTTACTAGAAGACCACTATGAAACCACTGTGATATAGCTATGTGAGAAATGCACTCAAACAGAAAAATTATATAGTAAGGGAGGTCCTACCATATCATCTTGGGTTGGATCATTGTCAAAAATCTTCATAGGAGGAGGAAGAGGTGTATGAGACTCCTCATCTGGCTCATCTTCTCCCCAGCCCTTCTTGCTCTTCTGAAGAAAAGTTAAATATAATTAGAAACAGGGACAGGATTCTTTTATCTTTTCAGTTCAATATTGTGTTGAATGGAGGGAATTGCAGGTAATGGAAGAGAAGCAGTAAAGACTTGGTTTTGCTGGTTAATCCTGGTGCATTCTAAGGCTTACAGAAATACCCTTTATAGGTCACTCATGCAGCTAAGGCAGCTACATCTGTCTGAGTGCTGACAGAATTGTATTTTTTTCATTTAAATAAGAACTGTTTGATGTACAGTTTTTAAAATGTGTCCCTCGATTTGTGTTCAGTTACCATGTTCTGCATTTCTGGCTTTTAATTCCTCATTTATCAGGAAAGTACCATTCTGGTGGATAACATGCCTGCAGAAAAACTGCAGGTACAACTACATAGCAGATTTAACAAAACATGGCTATTTCTCGGAATATTTTCTTTCATTAAGGAATTACACTGCCATGGTAGCATAAAGGTGATATGAACCTCAGTAAAAAGTGATAACAGCTGCTCAAGAATAACTTCATTTCTGTCCCTGGCAGCTTTCTAATAGGCTATTAAAAAACTGGTCAAAGGATAATAATATATGCAAACTATGAAACACTGTTCCTTATATACACCACTGCTCTTCGGATGACAAAGCTGTTTGCAATTTTCTGTATCATTTCTGTCCCCTCCAGACCCAAGGGAACTGCATTTACCCAAGCATGACTCACACCCATGGCGGAGCTACCCGAGATACGCGGTACTTCCCGTAACAAACACCAACAACCACCAACACCCACCTCATCTGCGCTGTCTCCTTGAGGAGTGGTTTCATCTCCAGTCTTTGGTGAGCCGAGGTCAAAGCTCTTCCTGCCATCTCGCACCTTCTTTTGTTTCTTGATGTGGCTCTCGGTCTTCCCGCTGTTCAGGCGGCGCACGGGACTGGTCAACCATTTCTTCAGGGTGTTGGTCGAGCGCTTGGGGCCCGGAGAGCTCTGGATGGAGTTGAGGGATGGCTGAGGTTGTAAGTTGGCCACTGAGTCAGACTTGCCCCCGTTGTCATTGGAAGAGACTGAATACGCGTCTGCAAGGAAACGGCGCAGGTGAGACCTCATCCCAGCACCCGCTCCGCTCCGGGGCACGTCAGGCGCCCGCGGCACCGAGCATGAGAATACAGCCTGCCCTGGGGAAAGGCTGTGTGACCTATGGACCTTATGCAAACTTTATTGCACTGCAGAGGGAGGAATATGCCCTGCAACAGGCATTTCCCACAGCCTCACACACCTCTCTCATTTCCTACCACACTATCTGTCATTATGAAAGATCACAGACAGCCAAGTTTTTTATAGGCAGGTTTTTAATTCAGGTTTTTTTTATGGAAGCTTGATTTTCACGCTAAGTGCTGAATTTCTCAGCTTCTTCCCACAATTTCATTGTGAAGTGGCAGGAAGAAAATAAGTACAAAAAGTAGATTACTACAGGGGACCTGACAGCCACCAACACATTGTCAGGTTCCATAATTGTTTCTCAGCTGTTTCCAGACCCCAATGACACGATTTAGTTAGACTACTTATTAACTTTGAAGCACCTTAAAATTATCTCCTTTGCCTCTGAAAGCAATCTGTCAGAAGAGTTCACACATTCACTGGAACTAAGAAACTGGAACAAACAATTACAAAAGATGACAAACTGTTCAAACCCAAGGAAACTCTCAATAAGTGTTAAAATTAAAAAATAGTTTGATTATATGGAAGCAGGAGGTTCTGCTGAACTGCATCCAACCTCAGTTACTGATACACATGTTCAGACTGGCACCCTAGAAAGGGCTGCAACCTTCCTTACTCCCCCCAGACGAACAGAGCAAAGATATGCCAATGTCAGTAAGGCTTTAAAACCAAAACAAACAAATTGCTCAAAGATTTCCCAACTGCCCTTCAGGAACAAGTGTCCTGCTTTCAACTTTTGGAACCATGGCAAGGCAACTCCTTCCTCTCCCTATTAGGGACTGAGATGTTTAATCCCACACAGTTTAAGATGAAGATTTTTTTTTTACAAAATTCAGACACTGTTGCACTCCTATAAGAAACACCTCAGGCTGTACAGCAGAAAAGAGTCAACTGATGTGATTAAACATTTTTACATTGTTATCTCTGGATCTTTTATCTGTCTGAGCAGAAACCAAAAACTTAATTTACAACACATGAAAATAGATACAGATCCAGATATTCTCAGTTCAGCAATAAAAATCATTAGAGATGCTGGGTTGTACACGTGCTGAGGGAGAGCTACTCTTGTAGAGAATCATTACCTCTATTGTTTTAGAAACAAGCTCCTGCTACCTGCATGAAGAGATGATATCCCCTCTGGGCAGAGCTGCTGCTTGCAGCTGTCTGTGCACAGAGCAGAGATTGTATCCTGCCTTGTCTGCCAGCTTGCACAATGCAGACCATGAGGGTCAGAATGTCTTATAGCCATACACAGCATCAGTCAGAAGTTGAACCCGTAAGTTATTACATACCTGGCGTCAAAGGTTAACTTTTAAAACATACAGAAATAATTTTAACAAGCTAGAGAAAGTCAAAGTTCATTTCCCAGACAATAAGAAAATCTCAATCATCTGTTTTTTGACAACAGGAGTGAGTGCAAGAGGAATTAGGAGGAGGACAGGTTCCAGGTAGAGCTGATCCCAGGTGGAGCTGCTGGGGATTTTCTGGCATTCCTCTGTAAGGGCAAAGTAGCAGTCTTATCTCCAAAAGGCCTGGGTTTAGCCAGCTCCTGCTGATGTTATTTCATGTACACGAAGTAGCGCTAAATCAACCAGTGCAAGATAATGTTTGTCAGGGGCCAGCTTATCTTCCACTCAATAGGCTTTGGATAGCTCTCCCTCACAGGCTCCACGTGATGCTCTGTGAGTTTATCAGCGTGCCTTGCGTCAGCAGAAGTCAGGGTTTCACGATGGTGGGTTTGATTTTCCAAGTGCCCTCATGCCCCTGGCAGCACTGAAAGCCCCACAGGCAGTGGGGGAAGCTTGAGGCTTCTTGGCCAAAGGGTTTTGCCAAGAGGAGTGCCCCCAGGTGCCTGTGCTCCTACTGCTGCTCCAGGAGGATTAGCTTTGGGAATTACTGCAGCAAAGGGAGCTGGGCTGCAGTCAGAAGGAGAAACGCTGTAAGTGACTGCTCTATGGGGCTGCCACTCCCAGGGATGATTTGGGGGGAGCAGCTGTATCATGGACCCCTTTGCTGGGGACTGGGCTCAGTGGGAGGTTGAGGAGAACCAAGGATGAGCTGATCTCACCACATCTCAGCTGAGAGGTTTTTTACTACACCTTTTAAATAACACAGTCCAACTCTCACCTCCAGTCCACAGCACTTTGCCAATGTAACTTTTGCTAAGGGAAGCGAGCTGGTAGGAGGCTAATGAAGCCTGAGACAGCCCCAAGGCTTGTCACTGAGATGGCAATCCTATCTCAGCCCAGCAGGCTGAAGGCAGGGCCAAGTCCAGGAACCCTGATGCCTGTGAAGGGGCAGAGACCTCCCCTCCCAGCAGGAAACACCCCAGGTTTTACCAGCAGGGTCCGGCCTCAGCCTTGCTGCCTCCATCTCCTTTCCCCAGCAGCACAGCCACAGCTGGGGCACGGACAGACACACAGCACCTCTCCTGCCATGGCACTCTTTGCTCAGCTGTCCTGGGGAAGTGACAGTCAGTAATCTTGTCACTCCCAGGAAGGGAGCACGTGGGCAGAAACAGTCCCAAGCTGGCCCACAGCCCGCCCTGCCTGCTTGTAATAATTCTGACACCCAGAGCAAGGAACCCTCTGCAGACTGAACATCAGAGCTTCAGAGTCACCAGCCATAACAAAAGCCAACCCACAGGGTTCCAGAGGAAGGCTTTTAACACTGTCCAACAATCCCACCTCAAAAAGACTCTGGATTTTCCTGCTCAAGGTCATGCCTTTGGTGATGAAAAAGGCTGCTTACCAAAGGGTTACATGTTGGTTATGCCATGCAATCCTGTCAGATATGAAGTCTTCTTCTTTCTCCTTGTTTTCTGAACTGCCCTGGCTGAGCACGGTAAGGCACCTGGGACAGAGCCCACACTTTTCCTGGCCTGTTGCACACAAGACTGGAAATACAGCCTTATTCTGCCTGGTAAGGCAGTCTCTGCTGGCTGGGGAACAGGCAGGGAGGTGGGAGAGAAAGGCTGGCATGAATTTCCCTTCTCCCGAGCCACCATAAGAGCCCTTCAATGCTGGGTGACTTATCTCTGCCCACACTCTACACTACAAAACACTTCCATCTCACCATCCCAATTCCCACTGCTACCAAACATGCCTTATCCAAGAGCCACCCCAGGAGTCCACACATAATATTTAGCCTTTCTTTTCTTTTTCAAAGGAACTGAAAATTTGGATACATTTGTGATCAAGTCACATTTGCAGTTTGCCAGTCCTGCTGAGAATGGTCTCCTTTGCACATAAAGCAGGTCACATCAGCGTGGTTGCAAAGGCAGGACTGGAGCACAAGGAAGAGGAGAGCTCACAAAACGAGAGAAAGAAACATGAAACACAAAAAAATCTGCCAGGAAAGACCTTGCAGACAACCTCCTCAGCCTCGTGAGCTCTGCTTCTGAGGCACATATGGCTACAAACACATTAATCACGACACTTGATACTGGCCCCAGATCCAGACACCAGGTGGACCGAGCGGAAGAGGAGGACACGTTGCCGTGCTCTTCTTGCAAAGCACTAGCACATAAGTGCTTTGCAAACTGCATTAGTAGAGCTCTTTGGAAACAGTTTGTTTAAGAAAGCCAGAGAGCTTTTGGGAAAGATGCAGCAGCACACTGAGTGATAATTGAGGCAGCTGCTGCCATCACAAGCACCAGCAGAGCAGCAGCCGTCCCCACACTGCAGCGGGTCTGCCCTGAGGAACTGTCCTCCCACCAATGTCCCAGGACACACGTCTAAAAAAAGGTATTGGGTGAAGCAAAACGGGTGTAGGAAGGTCAGCAGACTTGTGTGGCTAGATTGATTTCCTGGCCAAACCATTCATTCAGACAGAAGAAATGATGGTTTCCAAAACACTGCTAAGCAAACCTCCAAGAAACTTCTGGCAAGGGGACTGTGAGAGATACTCAGCCAGACCAAAGGGCTTTAACATTCAGAGCTTTTGCACCACTGCAGCCATGAAATGTTTGTTGTTGTTGGTCAAATGAACAGACATCTGTGTAAAAGCACAGATCTCGAAAAATAGAAAGTTCCAGTTCTGTGCAACCTTGGGTGAGATGAAAAACGAAAATCTCATAGACCTGGTTTTAGAGGCACATTATCATTTGAGTCGGTAGGAACTCCTGTTGGAACATAAATACAAGGCATTTTATTTTTACCTCCCTGTTCCCCCGAGCACACATAGGAGGGAAGGTTTGTCTGATCAGGCTCAGGCAGCACCAGACTCCTTTGTAGGACCTCAGATCTCTAAAGGCTTCTCAGAGCAACTCAGAAGAAAACTCAGTCTACTCTATTTGATAAATAACAATAACAGATCATAAAGGATAGGAAATAAATATGTGTCCATAACCAGAAGATAATACAGAAAATAGCTATAAAAACAGGAGACTAGAGCAGGACACAGTCTTGCCTTAAGTGAGGTGAATCCTTTTCTGATTCATCTATGGCTCCATTTACACCCCAGAAAAACAGCCTGAGAGAAAAGGATTTTTCCATAGAAGTCAAAGAAAATGAGCCAGAATGGGAACTCTGAAGTCCTACTAGCATGTGTATTTAAATCAACAATTTTTATTTTACAGAGATAATTCCACTTGTGAATGAAAAGCCAGTAATGACAATTTGACTGAGGAGCACATAAATCAGCTCAGCTGTGCTAAACAGAGCCCATTTTCCACATTCAGTGGCTCTGTAAAAAAACACTTGTGGCAAATATGGAATTTAATCAGATGTGGGTAAAAGACTAACTCAGTCTATAGTAAAGTAAATTTCCTAAAGAATGGGAATCTCCATCCCAAAAAATCTTGGAAAGCAGGAATTATCTAGACCCATCTCGTGCACAAACTGTTAGTATTACTCTGTGTTAGTCTTTCACAGTAAACAAACAAGAACCATCTAAACCATCAAAATGCAGTTTATCCTGCCCTTTCCAAGAGCACCTCCATGATCATCCAGCCTGCAGGTTCCAGTTCACAGTTCCCAGCCTCCTGAAGCTTTACAGTCTCCCTTAGGAAATGCTGCTTTGAGCCCTCTTGGATCCGCTCAAGGAATTTGGGACTAAAGCTCTACCTGACGGATGCAGAGATGGCAGAATGAGGTATGAACACTGCTCCTTTGGTCTCTTCTGTGCTTTTGTATTAAATGTCCAAAACATGCTCAGTGAAACATTTTTATTGGCACGAGTCAGGATTACAAAACTTTGTGGCTTAGGCAGATGACAGTACCGATCCCGGTTTTAGTGTTAGAGCCCATTCTGCCTGTAAAACCTGGCATGGATTTGCAAAAGCTTGGGAGGCAACAACATTTGGATCATACAAAGTCACTTTACAGCTACTCCTCTGGTGAAAACCCTAGGTGTTCACGGTGTAAAAAATGTATATTACAACTTCTGATGCCAATAGTTAAGTTGTCTCCTCAGACATAGCCTCTGAAAAAGGCTCTAGTGAAGAATATAAGTGAATACAAGGAAATTTTTAGTGGCCATGTTAGACAAAGAGGACAACTGGCTTGAAAAGCCCTTAGATTAGAAGTGCATTAAACTTTTGCAATGGAATGGCAAAACGTGCCCTGGAGACTTCCGTGGCTCCCCATGCACTCCCAGCTCTGCTCCACACGTGTCCAACCACAGACCTGCCCTGTGCTCCAGTTCGAGCTAAAAATGAGATGGGAATGTGTAGGAGAGAATTTCACACCGGAGGGTAAGGACACGTTCAAACCATGCCATTGAAATCTAAATGCAAATTTTGTTCGGAGATTCAAAAGCTCTCCCTAACTTCATAATCTCCTGGAAATGAGCAAATTGAAAAGGTTGAATTGAATTTTTTGTTTGTGTCTTGCAAGTATCATTTGAAGCTTCAAGCTGGAAGTAACATCAAAAGGTACGAATCAATCTGGCAGGATTCTCACAACTCCATTTACATGGATGAAATTACTTCTGTCCAAATTGAAGAATAATGGTATGGAGTTGAATATTTTATAAAAAAAGTTTCTAGTCCAATAGAGGAAGCAGCAGACATATTGGACAAACTTTCTGATCACTGTAATGTAAAACCTCAAAATCTGACTTTCCATTTCACTGCCAAGCATGCAAACATGACTAACTTCCAAAAAGAACAAGGGAAAAAAAGGACTAGAATCTAAATTAATCATGCAACATTTAGAACACACTGTTTTGCTATTGAATAGCTGGCATTTCTTGGAAATATGAAAGAAGAGCTGCTTTGAGATAGAGAATGTTCTGCAGAACTCCCTTTAACCACACTGCAAAGCAGGGGATGCTCCAGAGGGATTTTGCATATGGGTTTTGCCTTTGGGAAACGGTCACCAATCTGTTGGCTCCAATATTCAGCTTTCTGATCTTTACTTCCAGGTTGAAACATAATGTGACAAAAACAAGCACTCACCCAGCTGGGGTCAGTAAACACTGTCACTTGGAGCCACTCATTTTTGTGGCAGGCAGCAGCTTCATCTCCTGCTCTCGGCAGTCGAGGAGCTGTGCACACTCTGCCCAAGGGCGATGCTGAGTGGGACACACCCGGCAGGAGCCTCTCTCTTTCCATTAACTACAGAGGGAGTCCGAGGAAATTATACCCACAGCTAAATTTAGTTATTGTGAATCCCCTTCCCACATTTGAGTACACTTCATACCAGGCCAATCTCGCAGCAGGGAATGATTAGCTGAAGTTAAGCATCTGTCAATTCACTTTAATGAGCAATAACTCGTGGCAACCTGCCATTAGCTTCAGTTGAATAGCTTTTATTTTTAGCTGGTGTTGCTCAGATGCAGCTTCCATCCAACATGTGCTGGGAAAGCTGACATCCCAAAGTAGTCTCCAGGTCTTCGTTGTGCCAGTCGGAGTGTCAGGGCTCAAGAGCTGCAGTTCCTGGAGGTCAGAGAAAAGTTACTGCAGTTCTGGGAAAGTTTCAAAGAGTGAGATAAAACCAAAAGCCTGGAGAAACAGCACAGAGGCGCATGGTCCCCAGAGACCTTGCAAGAAAAGTTACTGAAATCCTGAGAGCGTGCTGAATGACTGAGCTGGGTCTCCAGGGAGAGAAATAGCACAAGGGGAAGGCACAGAGAGAGAGAGAGAGAGAGAGCCTGCTGAAATAAAACATGACTTCAGTATTGTCCAAGAGTGCCTAGTGAGAGGAACAAATGCAGAAGTTCTCTATTGTATCTGCTGCTTCATGTAGATCTAGGCTTTTATCAGAGGTGACCACAAGGAGGGCAAGGGGAAAAGAGCAAGATGAGTCCTCAGGTGAATATAGGCCAGGGTCTCATTTCCCACAGATGAGCATTTAACTCAGGAGCTGCTGCACATGAAAGCAGAACATGTGTTTGGGCCTCCAGAGGGAAAGTGTTCAACCAGCCCCGTGGCACCAAGTGCTTGAAGAGCAGCTGAAACACCTGAGGTCCTTCCCTCAGAGTGTCCTGCTCTGCAATGGGTTTCCACAGAACAGCTTACAACTGTTAAGGGTATCTACAACTCTGGTTGGAGGTTTGAGCCTTTTTGCCTCCATGTACCAGCCTAATTCACCCTGCTCCAGAGTCCCATCTGAGCCCCTACGTAAGCTGCTGCAAATTCACAATAAAAATACCAAGAGAACAAATATTCAGAGTGAATCCAGCAACCTGTTGGTGAGATACTCCTAGCCAGCTCCCATCTTAAAATACTGTGAGACAGAAGTCAAGGGAGGGCATTAACATACCTTCAGGGGAGCCTTGAAGCAACATATTTTTAGAATAGGCTTTTACTGAATAAAAAGGTGTGGAAAAGCTCAGAAATAAAGCAGTTGCTCCACAGAGCAGAGTTGGAGACCAGATGCAGTATCTGTGTACACTTGATTTCATTCACCCATTCCTGTGCCTCCAGTTTGTGCCCAGCACAGGACCCAGACCAGTCCCAAGCACAGCAACAGCAAGTCCAAGACATCTGTTGGGGGAGCACATTGGAGCAGCCTTCCCGTAATGCCTCACAGCTGGGTGAGCAGATTGCTGAAGTCAAGAGGCACGCATCTCTTTAGCAAAGAAAGGAAATAAAAAGTCAAGACTAACAAGATCCAGAAAGGGCATGCTTTTTTTTTTTTTTTTTGAACAAATCAACATTTATTTCAATGTAGTGAAACAACTTGTTGAAGCACTTCTTTCAGTTCTACTTTTTGTATTACATTTTGTATTTACACTGTCCTCATTCTGTGACAAAAATAAAATCATCTCCAACCCTGAAGTTTCCAGAATAAGTGTCGCTAGCAGCAAAAATAACAAAGCCCCAAACACAAAGCAAAAATCCCCCTTGATATATTTTGATGGGAGATTTTTGCATGTTCCATAAAAAAAGTTTGAACCCTGAAACTTTATGAAAAGCTATATGGGATGACAAGGAGGAAAATGTCATGTTTGAAGCTGAACGAGAGCAGCATTTGCTGGCCTTTGCAAGTACACTGTTACTTTTAGCATAAGGAACTGTGAAATGCTTAGACACCCACATAGAAGCAGACTTTTAAACTTTGATCAAAGAAGTTCTGCTCTTCTGGGAGCGTAAGGGTACCAGAGTCGGCAAATGCCATCTTTTATCTTGGATGTTGGGCACAAAAACAAACTTTATTACACATGGTTTCCAAGCAGCTGTTAGTAAAACACAAGCCTTATTCTTTTGTGAAGTGTCAAGGGTCAGCTTCAGTCAGCAGCTTCGAAATTGAGCTACTGTAAGAATTTTGAAGTAATTTCTCAGTTAAATGACATCATTGCTAAGGTCAACTCTGCCTTATACTTGAAGTCAGCAACCTCTGTGACAAGGTAGACCACTGCTAAATGGGGGGAGAGGAGGGAAGACAATGATATTTGAGTATCATATTTAGGTCTCCCTATCTCAAAGGAAGCTGTGGCTATGTACCCAAACAATTCTCCATGGAAACAACAGAAGAGTATCAGTGACAAACTTGGAATTGGAAAAATAAAAAAAGCAAGAACAGAACCCAAAGCTTTTTGGGATAGGAAGAAAAACTGCATGTTGAGAAAGAAGGGATCGGTCATTAAACTTTCCAGGCACACAGAGGGCTCGGAAAGCACAGAAAACAAGCAGAACAAACAAACACAACTGTGTGCATCTTAGCATCAGCTTCTTTTGCCAAATGCAGTCGCTTCCAACATTCAGCAGCTGCCTCTTGCTTTCTAGTGCTGTGGAGTTCTCTTTGGTACTTGGAGGCTGTGAGGAGCTCCGGGCAAAGAGAAAGTCTTTGTCCATTTACCAACCAATTCCAAAGGCGCTGATCTTGAATAACTTTACTAAGCAAGAGTGACACAGATGTCTAGGAAAGGGGACTTTTCTCTTAGTAAAGTTGTGGTAGGTGCAGTGGAAACCCAAGGCAATCTACATGCTTGTCAATTTGTGCCTAGGTAAGAACAGAGTCCTCCATGAACGTCTCTCATTTGTTCACTCTTAAATTATTCAGGCTCTGACAGCCCCTGAAAAGAAAAGAAGGGAATAAGGATAAGTTGCAAGGGGCGCAGGGCGGGAGCGGACACCACGAAACCACCAAGAACAACGAGGTTGGGGTGTTTGACGACAGACACACTGCAGCTGCAGCCTCCAGGGCTGGTGCCCAAAGCAGCTTCCTCCATGCCCTCGACCTCCAGAAATGCCAGCAGAAAATACAAGCTCACAGCAAAGGTACTGATTGAGATGAATTAGAAGTAGTGATGAATGAAGTCAATGCAAACAGCGGTTTGGAAATAAAACACACAGATAGGAACTGCTGGTGCTTGTGACACTTTGCTCTTTGAACACAGCACAGGGAAATGGCTAAGCAGATTGGAGACTTTTAACTGCACACTCAAGACTATCAGTTAGACTTGTGGGAACAAAGCTCAAATTCAGCTTAAGCAGCAAAACCAGAACACCACTTGCTGTCCCATATAACAGGCTCACACGATCTGCATCTTGGTTTTTTGTTTGACAGCTCAGCAGGGAGCAGCTCTGTGAGGAAGCTTTCCCGTGATGTCAGTCAACAAGTTTATCAAATTTCAGGTGACAAAGTCACTACTACACTCTATCTGCGTCAGCAAGAAAGATGGACAGGAACTTGAAGTCTCTGAGAGCATCTGCTACATGGGAACAGGAGAGCTCGCTCTCTGCAGCACCCTGCCGAGGTCTCAGCCCTCTGAAGCTGTGCCAGTGCCTTGACCCAGACACCAGCCTTCCCAGTGAGGTTAGTCCTAAGAAACGGATTGATTGTGACTTCTAAAGGGTCACACAGAGCCACCCACAGCTTTTATGGTGCTGACATCATTGCTCCTTACCGACAGCCTCCTTATGGAAAAAAAAAAATCTACATCCAGCTTTGCAGAGATGGGGAGAGTTGCCTTGCATAAACTGCTTCATTCCCTTCTGCATCACAGAGTCTCATTGCAAACAGCTGTAAAAATGTTCTACCAAGCAACATGTCTAATAAACTTTCATTACAAAAGCCATCTTCTCTATTGCTGAGTGGTTACTTTCTTTTGGCTCCATCTTTCAAAGGAATCAGGAAAATGAAACACTTACTTGAACACAACAGCAAAGATTAGTAGCAGAGGCTCTTTGATTCTACAAAGGTTTTGTTGAATACAGGTGACCTGCTACTGCATTTTAAGATGGCTGATCACAGACATCACCTGCCTGGTGACATCACCCAGGACAAGTGACTGCAGTGAATATTCAGCAAGCATCAGCCTTTCAATGTTTGTCTGGAGCTTGCCTCTGGTAGGCTTGTCTTAGACACACTGCCAGATCAAATTTTATAGCAACACCGCTCTAAGCAGCTACTGCCCTGCCATGAGCAGCCTGGAATGCTCAAGCCTGGGTAATTTCCCTGATACTAAGACAAAGTCAACTAAGATGCTGCTCTCTGCGCAGCACCTGTGCCCTGGCAGGAGCCGTGCTCTGCTACTGTGGAGCTGAAGTTACCGCTAACATTCAAAGCATTTGCCTCCTTCTTGCCTAAAGCTATGATTTTCCTTCTGCCATCCTAGAAAGAATCCCTGTTGATTAATATTTATTCCATTTCCTAAAGAAATCTATTCAGTCTCCACATGCTTCAGCTGAGAGTGATGTTTGAACATTGTGTTGATCCTCAGAGTTCAAACTGCAGAAGGTACAAAGAATACCAGACTTGAGGCACTTCAGCGGTATTCACTGTGAATCATCATTTTACATTGTACCACTCAGACATCTTTGGATCTAAAATACATTTGCATTTCTAATTAAAACAGATTACCATTAGTAACTAAAGAATGTCTTAAATCAGAATCCCTAGGCCATAAAAGCTAATTGCACGATGCTAAAACTGGAATTCAGAAATATACATATTATACCCCCTGCAGGATTAATTAGGCAACATCTCTTCAAAAGAGTTCTCAAAAGTGTATTTATTCAGCATGTGGTGAAATTATACCGGTTGTGCAACACTTCCCATGGCCTGCCTTGGCTCACGCTCCCGTGGCAGCAGAGAGCTGGAGCCTTTATCAGGGGTGCTCAGCATGGACAAAGTGGATTCAGGACTGCACTCGATGAGTAGGGACACAGACAGGAGCAGGAACTGCTGCTCTGGCCACCATCAACCAGCACCCTGGAACAAGGGGATCTCGGGTGTGTGCATGATGTGCTTCCCAGGACATGCAGGGCTACAAAAAGGTTGAAATCAACTGGTCAGTATGAGTCTGGAAGCTGTGACTGCTGATGATCTGATGCTCAGCTGGTCACTGGTTTCCTACATGACTTCAAGGGAGGTTCTAAGTGCTGACTGAGCTGTGTTTTCGGAGAGGTTACGGCCGTACCACGTGTCTTGAGGATGTGAGAAACCTCTGCTCACAAAGCTGCACGTGCCTTATGAAGGGATGAGAAAAAAACTCAGCAGAGCCTAAGAGGTCCTTGGCTGCTACATTCTGTAGCTCTAATTGTCAGCAAGCCTCAACTGCATGAAAAAGTGTCCTCAGAAGATTTAGCTGTAGCTGGGGATGTGCCACTCCCAACTTTCTTCTGTGCTCTGAGCTGCTTGCTCCATGTGAAAAGTGAACATGGAAAAATTATCAGAAAATGTAACAGTGGAGACACCTCCATGGTCACTAAATCCAGTCCCTTATCATCATGGGCCACAGTCCATCACTTTCCTAAATGTTTACTTCAATGTTTTCTCAAGCAAGTGAACAAGAGATCTTTGCTCAAAACACACACATAGACTGTACTTATGCTTTCCTGTACACAGCAACTTTAAATTTCCATGTTTAACTTACAAACTTCCAATTCAAAAGATCATAATCTCCAGCAGAAACCACCTACTGGTTCCCCAGGATGATGTTTGCTAATGGGTTCCCAGCAGGTCTGGCTCCCAGACTTCAATCCCTTATGGAACTTCACATCTGGAATGTCATTTTGCAGAGGATCCAAGATTTCAAAGCTGTTGAGCTGTCCCAGAAGTAGCAAGGGCAGTACCACATGGGATAGCCAAGTGCACTGGGGCAGTAAGGGCAACAGAATAGCAACTACTAACTCATCTTGTGGCAACACACACAACAGGAGACCCACTTTTTCTATTTTCAAAAAGTAGCCATGGTTTCTGTATAGTAAAGGAGCACTCACAACCATTAGGAAGTACTGGGAGGACAGGGAGTAAAATCCCATCAGGACTTTCTGCAACGTGACCTTATGTGTGCTACATGATCAAAAAATAAATGACAAATACATAAACTGAAGTGTGTATAACGGGTTTCTTCCCATCAAAGAGAAGAAACCCTATGTCTGTTCTATGATTAACTGCTGTAACTCAGCTTGAAGGTTCTATTTTTCATCTCATTAGAACTTCACTGGAGACATTTTCATATTTTGTCCTAATTATACGAATGGAGCCCAGGTGATGTGTGTGATTCCCAAGTTCTCAGCCTGCCAGGGAGAGCATTGTGGGGCTGGTCCAGGACAGAGGCTGAGGGAACGTAAGGCAGGTCAAGCTCAGAAGGAGACCCAATGGGATGCACTAATTACCTTTAATTTAAGGACTGGTTTGTGTTTCAGCATAAACAGCCACATCAAACAACAGGAGCTAAGAGCAAACACATGAATTTTTGTTTTGTGGTTTTCCAATGGCAAAGAATGGCCAACGGAGATGATTCCAAGCTTATCTCATTAGAGATAATGTCATTATTTTCTAATAATTCTTTAAATGTCCTGAAGTCCTACTTGTCATCTATGCATCTTTTCAGAGTAAACATCGAGATGTGCTTCTGTAGTTATATTAAAAAGTAACTTCACATGACACAGAATTGTGTCATGCAATATTAGCATTGAACTCTTCTGCAATAGCAACTGATGCAGTGGCTAAACTGGCAGAAAACTGGATTTCCTTACTGAACTGAAAACCACAGGATCTGTAGATCCCTGCTGTAATCACTAACTGCCCAACCAATTCCTCTCTTTTGAAAAGAAATTGCAACTTTTGCCAAATATGAAAATGCTTTCACAAAGCCTGTTAACAGACAAGAATTAGACTGAAATGTAACAGTGTTCTGGTGTGGTTGAGAAGTGTCTTCCATTTTTAGTTGGAAAACTTTGGAAGTTTGGGGGGTTTTAAGTTTGAAATGATAGATTATTTTTCCTAATACACACAGAAGTTTTAACAAGGTGTGTGCTGAAACATAACAGTTTGGGAAAAAAACCCAAACAAAATCTTTCTGGGGTCATGTGAAGTAACTGCCCTTTTTGTTTCACTTCAAAATGGAGAGATTTTATTTCAGCATCCGTGCATTGAATTCCTGAACAATACATCTAACTGGCACTTATTTTACAGGAAAACAGCATGTTTAATTACCCCATGTCTTCACACTGAGCAGGGAGTTATCCAAGCTATATTTTTCACAATTATTGGTTCTCTTTTCCTAAGAATAAAGTCTCCTTTCTTCAGGTTTTTGACAAGATGAATAAAGCCTTGTGGGTTCTTATATGCTCCTTGGAGTGAATGGGAAGTTTTGGAGCTTTGCCTGCATAAATGCAAGGCCCATGTTTCTTTAAAGCTGGACAAATTTATAAAAGCTGAGAACAAACATAGCAATCAGAATAAAAAGGATCCCCACCATGTATTCATGCCCAGACCAGTAACTGAAAGCTGATGTTTATAGAAGCTCTTTCTACCTCTTTTTCACATATGAATTACTATCTTAAAGTTTATTTTCTGTACCACTTTTGTTGCATCTTATATATAACCACATGTCAAAAGACTGCAAGATTAGTCACAACAGGGAGACATGAAGCCAGAGGTTGGGGAGCCAGCTTGTGTCAGGAGAGTCAGAGCTGTCTAGCAGTGCATGTAACTTTCAAGAAGGAAAATAGTAACACTATTATTGCTTGGATCTCAGAAACTAAGAGAAAGTTGCTAAAGCATCCCAACACTGGCACTGACATGATAAACATTTGATTTACAGAAAGTGGCTGGTGGCAGATGAGAGCAGTGAGCACAAAGTCGTGTGCAGCAACCAGCACTTCTGCAAAGCTCAAACCTTCTGCAAAGCTCAAACCTTCTGCACTCTTGGACACTTTATATCTGACAGTAATACAGACCCACTGAAAACGTGACCTGCCCAATCTATGAACAAGGTTCCTACCCTCAAGAAGCCCTTCTGCAAATAGGCAAGATTTAACAACACTAAGTAATCCTACAAGGAACTCCCTGTTCCCCCAGCCTGCCAGCAGAGCAGTGGCCATGCTTCTCCTTCGACTGCCCATATTCAGAGGTTATTCATCAGCCCCAGGACTTCTCCTGAACCCCTCCTGTGTGTCACTGCCACACAAACGCTAAGAGGTTCAGAATGAGTCTATTTACCCCAAAAGACTGGCTTGGGGTCTGTCAGTCATGCTTCAGGGAAATGCTTAACTGAGGACTATGTGTCAGAAGGGTGTAGAGCAGGTGTGAGAAAGCAGTTTCACACCAACAAAATGAGTGATTTTTTTTTTTTTGCTAACAATATTCACCTTGTCATGTTAATCCTGCTTGCCCAACTGAGCAGCTTTTTCACCAGCTCTTTTGTCCCTTCCAATAACTCTCTGCTATGACCTATTCTGACTCCTGACTCAGCCTGCAGAGGTGGGTAAAAACACAGGACTTGGAAGAGATGTTCGTGTCATGGGCTAACCAGTTTTCTCTTAATAGAACTGGAAGGAAATAACAACAACTCTTGCAAACCTCTCCACAGCCATTTGCTCATGAATTTGCCAGGACAAAGAGCAGAGCTCAACTCTGGCATGAGAGGGAGAGAGACTGCCTACAGAGGACCAGAACACTTGATCCTCTTGACTTCACTGAGATACAACTAATGAGCAACAGATGGACATCACCCAAGGAGTTTATTTGGGAAACCTAACAGTTTCCTCATATTTCTCATTCAAGAAAGACCAGGAAGCTAAGCAAGCTTTGGTTGACACCCTTTATTTTACTATTGTTTTCTCCTCTGCCTCAATTTTGACAGAGCTGCTTTGGCCACACATTCCATTATGCTTTACACAGTGCAACCATGGCTCAGCCTGAAGCACTAAATAAAATATGTTCAAATTAGGAAATGTTATGGACTTGAATATATTCCTGCAGATCACTCTCTTGCTACCACTTAGCACAAAGGTACCAGTTCCCTTAGCAAAGCTCTGCAGCTCCCTGCAACAGTGTCAGCACCTTCTATAAAAAGCACCATCAGATCTCACTTTTTACCTAATGAAGAAATAACTTTTATTAATGTGCTGTTGACAGCCCTTGTGATGATGCTGGTTTTCTTAACTTCCAGTTAAGGCTCTGTTTCTGCCCAGCTAGGAAAGATGTACAGGGTGACTGGCTGAGCCCCCTCCACTGCAGAGAAGTCACCATCACTCTGTCAAGACAAGCTTTCTTTTTTAATCTTACTGCAAAGATCCAGTAACAAATCAAAGACTTAGGCAAGTAGAGGAAAGGAAAGGAAGGAAAGAAAGAAAAAGAAGACAGTAAAACAGAAAATTACAGCAAGAAGACCAAAAGTGTAGGAAATACGACAAGCTAGAGGGACAGAAAATTTAAAATAAGAGCTTTACCAGGAATTTAGCACAAACAGAAACCCACTCAACCTTTCAACTATAACACACTGAGATTTAAGGTTGGACATTACATTTCTTTTGTTCTGAAATTAGAAGTTTGCATACAACCAGCAGCCTACTCAGAAGAGCAGCTGCTCAAGGAGGCAGAGGATGTGTTCTTTGTTGAAGTAAATACAGTGCATCCATTTAAATCCATCCTCCTGGTTTCTGGCTACCCTCAAGTAGAACGTGTACTATATTCTCACCTGAAGCCACGCTGTAGCCACATAATATTCCTGATGTGAACTCTAAAGTTATTCTGACAGTTGATTACTTCTCACCACAGACCCCTTTGTCTGTACCTGGTACGTTCATAGCCAGCTCAAGTCCAGTAGAGGGGAACATCTGTCTCCTTGTGCTCCAAGATAAGCATTCCTACACCTTGTTTGTGCTTTCCACCCTCCTGGTGTCCCTTAGGAGACCCCAGCATGCTCCAGTTTGGGCTAGAATTGAATGGGATGAACTACTGCAAAAAAATGTCCTCTAAATAAGGCCCCAGGTTTAAGGCAGCACACAGAATTTAATTTCCAGGTTAAATCTGAGACACTAGTAGTCTTTACAGCTCCCTGTGCATCAGAGCCTGGAGTGAAGTCTCACCCAATGTCCATGTTCCCACCCACTGAGGAGCTTCAGAGCCCTGTGCAGAAGAATGGCACTCACACACTGGACTTGGCTCTGTGCTTAAAGGCAACAAAGTTCTGATCTCCTCACATCCAATGCATGCAGCTAACCATTAGCTTTAGAAAGGACATTTCCACAAAGCAGGAATCCCTCCCATCTCTTTATTTTCCCTCTTTTCCCTTTTAAAATAATCTGTAATCTGAACCACAGAGATAACTGAGGAGATAGACTTAATGTTAAAAAAAAAAAAAAGGTATATTAAATTGCAAATCCTAAGCTGATTTCTAAGGAGAGTTCAATGACTTTCTAGCTATCAGAAGACCATCAGAATTTGAACCCTCTTACCAGGGACAGTTTTGCAGCATTAAGAAGCATCCTGTTACACTAGGTCACTGCTGCATTTAGGAGATACAGCAAAAAGCCTTGCTTGCACACTCTTGGCTTAGTAAGGCCACTGGCCTAAAGGCTAAGCAAGTGTGCTGCCCCTAATTACCCCTTTTTAAGGCTGAAAGCAAGTGACACACTCTTGCTCTGAGGCACTCCTATATTAGGATTCATATCTCTCTATACTGCAGAACAGAGAAGTAGTCCTTATTTAGTTCCTGCAGGCAACTATTGGGGTCAGAAGAAAATTGCAAATAGTACTGTCACTTGCTTTCTCTGGATGGATCCCAACAGCTCTGTACATGGACAAAGCTGACAAGATCAGAAACTCACCAAGAGAAACAAGCAAAAAAGCAGCATCAAGATCTCTACTGCTGCAATAGACTGTGGAATACAAATGCAAAAGGGTTTGAGTCATCTGTCAAAATCCTTCAGAGAAATGCCCAGTTACACAAAACTTACGTATTTCATGATACACAGGGGACCTGGGGTTTGGGTTCTTTCAGCTCTGCATTATTGCTGCTATTTAGGAGATCAAGCATCCACATCACTCCCAAGCTCCATGGAAAGCAATGATGCAGCTCATACCAACTATTTGAGCACAAACCCTGTGTTTGACACAGAAAATGCAGGCTCATCTTCCCTATTTCTCTCATGGACAGTTCTTAATCGCACACCAAAATCTACTGAGTTGTTGCAAAAGATCAAGATACATCAGGCAGTGGAACCAGGAAAAAGCAGAGTCGAATTTCCAAAGGAAAAAGTAAGGTCACCTATGGGGAAGCACTGAGAATAGCTCCAAGATGCTTCACACCCACCTTAAATACAAACTACAGTCACCTCTTTGCACTGCAAGACTGAGATCAGTGAGAAGCCCTGGGATGAATAGTGCTCCCCCCAGGTGATGGCTGACAACACAGAATACAGAAGTTAGAGCTTCAAAGCTCTGGTTGCCACATTAAAACATCTCCAAGCTTAATGGGAGAAGCTGCCAACAAGGGCACGCTGATGCTGTAATCTGGGGCACCTGAATTCCTTGTCAAATGTCAGGTTTGGTACCTGCTTAAATTCAGGGAGTATTTCCACCATCTCTGGTTTTCTTTAATAAATAAAGCATGACAGACAGCCTTTTAGAACTTCTCACCCAAAGTTTATAACCAAGCACAAGAAAGAAGTAAATCAATCTGTATCACAAAACACCTTTTGTTACCAACCCAGTAAACTAGAACTGCAAACACAGTGAACATTTCAACCAGGGAGAGAAGAGCCAGCTGTTTCCCTTTCCCCCTTCTAGAGACCTCTGCAGGCAGGACAGGCAGCAGGGAGACTTTAATCTGTAACAATCAACATTTCAAGACCAGAATCTCTCTGTCAGAGAGCTTGAATACTGCTCCAGCCTGCTGCATGGGCCAACACATTAAAGCACAGGCTGTCCAAGAGACTTGGCTTTCACAGTGGTTTAGATCCCCAACCTTTCTGCAGGCAGCCCTACCTCTACAACAAATTACATGTTCCTTCTTAAAGGCTGCAAAACAGCGGGCTGTTGTGCATTGACCTCAAGAATCACTTCCTTGGCATGAGGTCGTGAGTTGTGAGTTCTCCCCAGGCTAAAAAAGATCACATCTTACGAAGTAGTGGCAAACTCCATCACCAACTGTTTGCTGCTGTCACCACATAAGTGTGACTAATTCAGTAACTGGGGAAAGAGGGCTCCTGCACTGCAAGTGTGTGCCTCAAGAAAAAAGTAGGCCCACCCGTCCTCAATGTCATCTTTATCCGCTTTTTATTTGAGTTCCAGAGTTACCAAAAGACAGCACGTGGAAGCTTTAGTTATTAAAAAAAAAAAAAAAAAAAAAAGGAACAAAACAAAAGCCAATTTTTGTTCGGGACATTTTGCTTGGCCATTCAGAGAACAGGAAACATTGAAATACCACAAGCAGATCTTTGAAAAACCTCACATTATCCAGAACAAGTCCAAGAGCCATATCGCAGCATAAAGACAGCAGACTGCAAAACCTTCAGTCAATGCATCTGAGCTGTGCTGTTCCACATAAAAGCCAGATTTTGATTTTATTTTTACAAGGCACTCCAGCTGCCCTGGCTTTCCCACATCCCTCTCAGCATTTCAGCTCAGCCAGCTTCCCCAGACCTTCCCCCATCACCACTCAGAGATTTGTGAACTGTGAGAAACAGATGTTCTCAAAGCATTTCGCTCGTACTAGAGCCCAAGGAAAGACTAGAAAGGAAGGGGGGGGAAAAATTATTTAAGCAAATATTTCTCCCCGCCCTACTGACCCTGCAGTCCCAGGGTGTTTCCTACGAGCAATGACAAAATGTAAAACTGTAACTGTGAAACTGTATCGACTCCTGCCCGCTCGCTCGCGGTGCCCGTTAGCGGCTCACTCGCCGCTGTCCCCGTGGGCACCGCTGTCCCCGTGGGCACCGCTGTCCCTCGCTGGCACTCGCCGTCCCTCGCTGTCCCCGGGGCAGCCGGCGGAGGGACGCTGCCCTTCCGAGGGCACCGCTGAGCCCCCGACCGCCAGCAGCCCCCCTGGACAGGCTCCCCACGCGCGGGCCCCACCGACCTGTGCAGGAGCAGCAGCAGCAGCACTTCGCCAGGAGCCATCCTACACCGGAGCGGGCGGGATAGCCGCGCCTGCCCGCTTTCATGCTGCCTTCGGGCTGCTCATGGCAAGGAGCCACCGGCCCGCTTGCGAAAAACAACAAATCAAATAATAATAATAATAATAAAAAAAAAAAAAATTTAAAAGGAAAAAAAAAAAAAAGCAGCAAAGCTACTAGTAAGTAT
>VYXF01011917.1:181322-211035 GCA_013397295.1 Polioptila caerulea
TCTGCGCCCGGGCAGGCGGCATCCGAGATCGGGAGCGAGAAATAAAAACTGCCTGGGAGGAAGTTTGCTAAAGCTCTGATACGTTGCGGATGGGGGGTTCCACCAAAGCCTTTAAAAGCAAAACTTGTATTGCTGTGGGTTTTTTTTTTAAACTTCACAATGTTCTTGGCTTCCCTTCCCGCCCCCAGTGCCATTCCTTAACTTAAGCATCTGACAGCTAAAACTCTTTACAACTGGCTGAAAATACTGCCCAGCCGGCTGTGATCCCAAGGGTTCTGCCTGCTTCCTGCAGCAGCAGACTGCCTGAAGCACTGCAGAGGGAATGCCTGCCCTTCTGACACACGGACCAAGACACTCGAGATCCAGCGGCATAGCTTGCTTTGGGAGGTGCCAGCCTGTCGTGTTAGGATTTCCCACCTAAAGCACAGAAAACTGGAGGTGCCAAAAACATCCTGAACCTTGCTGGAGGCAGCTGGTAGGAGAGGTCGGGCAGGATTCCAGAGCAACAGCATCATAGTTTTGCACTCTTGCATCAAAAGCTGAACAAACCCAACAGGCAGTACCTAGTAGGAGAGAAGTAGTACCTACTCCTCCCAGGCAGACGTAGGTATTGAGAGGGAAGAGCAGAAGGGAGATGTGCCACACTTTGTGCCGCTGTGTGCGGGGCTTCAGCCCGAGCTGGCACGGCTCTACTGCTGCCACAGACTGCTGATCTGGACTGAGGCTTTTGGCAATGGCTCTGGGGTACGTGCCACTCCCAGGAGGCCAAAGGCCATTTCTGGACAGGAATGGAGGGTTGTGGGCTCACAAACCCACACCTCAGGATGCACCTGTGTGGTAGGTGCTGTTGTCCAGGGGCACGCCTGGACTGAGTGGTTCCATGGGACCACTGGATCCATGGACCACAGGTCATGCAGACCCTGAAGGACTCCTGGCAGAAAGACCCCAGTACCTGGTACCGGGAGAGGGACAGAGGCTCTCCCTGAGAGACTCCCTCCATCACACTGGCAAATATGAAACCTTCCTGTTTCACTTCTGGCTGCTCTGCAGGAACTGTTCTTTGACTACAGCCTCACTGGAAGGACTGACAACCTTGTAACATGCCTCAAGCACGCAAATTTTCCTGCCAATGCCCTTGAGCACCAAGGTGTTTTCAGTACTTGAGAACAAAGGGCACTGCAACTGTTTCCCATTTGCTGTGTGTTGTATCTTTCTTTGTCTTGGGTCTTTGCCTATCTGGGAGCTGCAAGGGAATGTCTCGAGGGTGTACTCAGGGCTCTTGTGCCTGTAGTAAGGAGATAATATGTCACACATGAAGCAGAAACCACAGCTGCAGCCAGAAAAGGAAAAGATGGGCTGGAAACCAGCTGGGACACCCTCACCTGTACCTCTTCCTTTCTGTATTTGTCTCTGCCATGGCTCTCCTGTGAGTGATTCAGGAAACTTGCAGCAGGGCTCTTCTGAGAAGGCAGCTCCTCTCTTCTCTGCTTTCTACTTTGAACTGCATCTCTCTTTTCCAACCCACCCTTGTGCAGCAGGCCCATCTCCTGCCCCATGGGCTGGCTGCCCCTGCCTGATCTCAGCCTGCTTTGTGCAAACAGAAAAGGGGTAAGGTCTTCACTGGCATTTCACTGCTCATGTGGCATCTGCCCAGACCTGCAGTACAGGACCTGAGGCAGGAGCAGGCCACACACAGCGCCTGGTTTGCCAGATCCCAGCTCCTGGTGGGTTTAAAAAATCATCTTAAGAAAACTTAAACACCTCTCATTTAAGAAACTAGGAAACAGCCTAAGCTATTCACCTCTAGCTTTCACCTCTAAATTCCCATGACTCCTGGAAGAGTTGTCCATCTTGAGGAGTCTTGTGGGTCTCTTCCAGCTCAGCCTATTCTGTGATTCTGTGTGAGCCCAGCAGCAGGGCCTGGCATGCTGGGGGGAGCTTGTGGAGGCAGGGGGGACCTGGGCTGATCAGAGCCATCAGCTGAGAGCCAGAGTGGTGGAAAAACATGGAGAGTGTTCCAGCAGAGGTATCACAATAACCCAGCCAGGGAATGAGGCTTCGCCAAACCAGAGCATGGACATGGAGTCTGAGACTGTGAGGAGGGCTGGGAAGCAAGGTCGTAGCTCTTGTAATTGCAGCCAAACTTTAAAACATAATTAAGGTGCAACTTCAGGTCTTAAAAAAACTCCTTCCCTAATTAAAACAGAATTGAAGTAATTACTGTGGGAGGAGGCAGGCTCTGCCCCTCCCCAGTCTACAGTTCCAGCAGTGTTGTGAAGGTTATCTCTATAAAGTTGCTCTTTAAAAACACGTACATCACACATACTGATGAATGATACATGGCATAAATATTTCACAAAATAAGGCTGAAAGCCATATTCTTAATAACCACACCATATCAATTAGCTTCTATAAAGAAGAGGAGGAGACATGCTGTGGGCAGTCTAGTTCAACTCTAGCCCTAGCTGGGAAAAAATATCTGTCAGCAGCAGCAAATAGGCATTATGCTTCCAATTGCACTGAGTCTTTAGCTTCATGTGGGGAATTCAGCCTTTGGCCTTTGGTTGCAGAGAGATTGTATGGAAATCTGTGCGGGGGTGGAAATCTGTACAGCCCACTTGCCCAAGGTGAAGAGCAAGGAGCTGCTTGTCTGGGGCTAGAAGATTATTGGCCAGGATGAATTTATATTTGACTGTGGTCCATGAATTATCAGTATGTCCCCTGACAAGGAAAACATCCCTGCCCCTGCTCTAACCTGTGCCTGAGTCAAAGAATAGAGTCATAGAATGGTTTAAGTTGGAAGGGACCTTAAAGGTCATCTTATTCCAACCCCACTGCCATAGGGAGAGGCACCTTACACTTGATCAGGTTGCTCAAAATCCCATCCAACCTGGCCTTAAACACTTGGCAGCCACAGTGTCTCCAGGTAATCTGTTCCAGTGCTTCACCACCATCACAGCAACGAATTTCTTCCCAACATCTAACTTAAATTTCTCCTTTTTTACTTTAAAACCATTTCCCCTTGTGTTATCACTATCTGCCTTTGTGAAGAGGCATCCTCCCTCTTTGCTATAAACCCCCTTTACTGGAAGGCTGAGTCACAGGGGTTCTTTAAGGAAACATCTCCTGGCACCACACTCCAAATGTTCCAATCATTACCTGCTGTGGAGTGAACAAGAAAATTTTATGGCCCTGACTGGCTGCATCTGAAGCTAAGTCTATTATCAGTGTGCCTGCACTATGAACCATGTGTGCTGCCCTGCCCAACACCCGTGATGGACGGGAAGTCATCTCAGTCTAATGTCAGGATGACAAGGAAATTACTTCTGTCTACTCTTAAATATTCCTTTAGAAATTCCCCAGGCATGTGAGTTACTTTCATATGAAATCTGAGATGGTCTGTAAAAAGTACTGTTGTTTTAGAGGGGAAATAAGTTCTAATAGTTCTAATAGTTTTACCCAGGCTTCCTGAGAAAAGTTTGTGGTGAAAGATGGAAAACAAATTTTTTCACTGCCTTCAGTGCTCCCTCACACCTGCAGCAGCTATTTTATTTTCTTAGGTTATGAATTGAGGGACCTATCTGAGAGAAACAAAGGACAAAATAATGAGGGGATGTAAACTGGCATGATTTCATTTTGGGTCAACCCAAATGCAGTGAAATACGCCTGGCCCAGATTGCCAGCAGTGACAATATTTCTCCCATAGTAACAGGTGCTGTTTCCTACCCCCCATCACATGCATAGGGAGATGAATAATGTAATAGCTGTCAGGAGCATCTGTTCATTGCTTATGCAAGGCAATCCTACATTGTGCTTTAGGGTGTAAAGTGATCTCTGCAGAAAATCCATCCCTATGGACATCACTATCATGGAATAAGTGTACTATGGTTGATTTATTTTTTTAATCCAATGAAGCTTAAGTATTAGCTACCCATTTCATAGGAAGGAATAGCAAACCAAGTATCTAACAGAAATAACTGATGGATGGCAAAAGGAAGATGGATTTGTACAGTTTTAAAAACATAATTTAAATATTTGGTGTGGCTTGCAGTGTCAAATTCAGATAGTGCAAAGACGTGCATGAAATTTAAGTTCTGCTAATAGGGAGAGTTAGGTACCTCTACAGAGCAATTCAGGGGGTGCAGACAGGACAGTAAACATGGATGTTCTGAAAACCACCAGGACTTAGCAGAATTTCTTTTCAGATTACAGTCTTGCTTCAGTTCATGAAGAAATCAGGAGTTACACTGCAGCTTCAGGAGCCTAGTAGATGCTGGTTTCATTACTCATTCTGTCACTTGCTTTCTGGGTGACTTTAGGGGAAAAAATTACCATTTCATGCCTAAATTTTCTAATGTGAAATAAAACCACATTCCCTTTAAAGTGGTCTGAAACAGAGATTAGACATCCTACACTGAACAACACAAAGAGCTGTCATTGTTACCATGTCTTGAAATGAGTGTGGCAAAATATGGCTCTGGCACTATTGGCCTTTGGAATCAGTATTAAAAAGCACCTTGATCAATAAGTCTTGCCTGCAAATGCTACTTGCAAAGCCAGGTAAATGTGAACAACTAGAGGGAAATAGACTGGCAGAGTGAAGCAGTCCTTGCTCAGCCAGCACATTTCAGTACGTTATTCTTGGCTGTGGCTCCCACTATTTTCAACAGCACTAAACATTCATTAGATTAAATCAAATGAACCACATTCTTTAAAAATAGCCAGAGCCTTGTCATGCCAGTTGGAAAAACCAACAAGTTTATTGGGTACTAAAACAGATAAAATAAATTAAAAATAAATAAATAAATGGAGTCATATTCCCTCCTGGTGCAAGAGAGCACAACTCCAAGGAGAGGTTTTTGGCTCCTCAGTTCAGCACAGTGGTAGGCAAAAAAGAGAACATTCTCAACTAGCTAAACCAAACAAATTAAGAAGAAATATAGACAGTCCAGCACAACCTTCATGCTGAACTGCAATGTAGGCATGTATTCAGCAAATGTTAGGATATATCATCCTTATCTCTTTGCTGTAGATGTCAGCACAGAGTGGATTCATGGCAGCTTAGAAGAGTTGCCATGACCTAACAGCATCCCAGCACACCAGCTCTACTGTAAAGCCAAAGGCCACAGCCAGACCTGTCTGCTCTGCTGTGATGTCTCACCTTTACATAGTGCTCACCCACCTCTCCCAAACATCACAAGCCCCCCACTGACACCAGCCTTTCCTTCCTCATTAACAACCCAACTTTTCTCTTTCTCTGCATTATATGAAGAAGGAGGTTCTATAGAAGGAGAGAAGTTGCTTGGGGACTTATTCCCAAAAGTATCTTATAAAGATCATCAAGTAAAGGTGGATGACTGTAGAGCAGACCACAGAATAAGACACACATATTTGCTTCCACGTGATTCAGTCTGTTTCAAGGGTATTTAGATTTGCCCCCAAATATTCTGGTAGGTACAACCCAGGAGAGTTTCACCTGCTTTTGGAGCAGAACACGCCTGTGGAACACAAAAGCCTCTTCAACCTCCAGCCTGACTTTGCCTCTCAGAGATCTCAGAACAGCTTCCTACATCGTCCAGTTCCTCTGGTTTCCTGGGCACAGGACCAATTCTCCTGTATATACAGCTTCTTCCTAAGCAGTAACCATTTGCTGACAGTGAGTTGCTTAAGGAAACAGCTACCAGCTGGTGTAAAGTACAGCCCCTACCGTCCTCTCAGACCTCACTGTAGGCTCACCTGCCCCTGGACTGGCTCTACTGCTTCAGCAAGGTCTTGTGTGAGCAGAGGGGCCTTTTCTGACCTGCCAGCAGTACCACCAGATGAGTTATGCTTAGATAAGGCTGCAGCAAAGAGCCTCACCTCACAGACCAGTCTGACCTGGGAGGCCCCGTGAGCAAAACCACACAGCATGTGGTGTTGGTACAGTCCTGAATGGTGGCTGGGGAGCTGTGCTGGATGGTGGGCACATCCTGAATGAGCTACTGGTTAGAATAAAAAAAAAACCCCAACTCTTTAGCAGAAAAGAGTGACATAAAATTTTAAAGCAGGTTTTTTGTGTTTGTTTCCTGAAGCACTTATCTCCATTAGAACAGAGACATATCATTGGGAGTTACAGCAATACCCAATGACAGAAGACAAGAAGCATTAAAGTGCTGCCTTTTGGGCATGTTTTGGCTCCTGTCTTACCGTGTTGGGCCTCGGTGGGGAAATCAAGAGCCTATCTCAGCCCATCACAGTCTGCTCTCCAAGACAAACAGGAGCCTCACCCACTGGTGCATGACAAAGGTGAGTTGTTCTAGCAACTACAAACTAGCAGTGTAACAAAAATATTCCGAGCCTGCTTGCCCCAACTTGCCTGAGGTTGTTCTGTCTGGATGGTAGAAGCCACAGCTGATTTTCCTTTAAATGCCATTTCTCTTTCTTTAGAGTAAGTTGTTACCTGTTTTGCTTTGTTTTTTTGTTTAATGGAAGAGTATTCAGACTATTTTCCTGAGATGTTCTGCAGCAAATCGCAACTTCTGTTCATCATCTTTGCCCTACCCAGTACCCAACACAAACAGGGTTCAAGGCAAGTTCAAAGAAAAATTAAAAAACTGGCACACACTATTTTCTGCTTGGGGGGGAAATTTTCTCTGTTTGGCCAATCTGGAGGAACTGCACTTAAATTAAAATAAAATTCAATGTCAGTATTGTAAAAGCTTATGTTTATTTGGGCCAAATTACCACATTAACTGTATTTTCCACTTCCCTTTTATTCTAAGGTAAAAAGAATGCAGAGGAGCTCTTACCAGGCAATGTTTAAGATGGCAAAGCTTTCTGATTTACAACACCAGATCTAAGACAAGCATAAAAGAATCTGTAAAGCTGCTATTGAAACTTATGGAGAGTTTAAATAACAAGGGCACACATAACAGGCAGCCTGCTGTGCAGAGAATCGAAAAAAGAAAGTAGTTTTAAAGCTATTTTTATCAGCTGGTGGAATGACTGGCTAGAAAACAACCCTTCTTTTTCAGTGTGGAGCACCTCTGCCTGCTGTCATTCTTTGGTGTCCACACACCAGCAGTTAGGATATTTTGAGGATGATAGCTCTCTGACAGACAGGATTTCTGCTGATGTTCTGTACAGAAATGCTGCTCCTGGGAATGCCAGTGAGCAATTGCCAGTCTAGCACCAAAAACTCTGTAAATCCCCCTTCTGCTTGGTACCATCAGACATTGCCAAAAGCTGGATTTCTACACATTGGAATTTCCAGTCACCACAAGACAGAAAATCCTCTTGTCTTTCTGCAAGAGGGACAAGTACATGATGTCATGCAGTACTTTTTAATTCCTATGTTCAGGCAATCTCTTGGTATGTAATAGCTCCACATTACATGATAGTTCCATGAGCACTTTGAGTTGTCAAGAGCCAACAGTCCTGCCAAATCCCTTTGTTGCCTTTTCTGTCTCTCCCAGGTGCCTGCTCCTTCCTGCTGCTTCCCCTGTGCCAATAGAAATGTTTGTGCAGCCTCACAGGGAATCTGATCTGCAAGTGGACCCAGGTCAAAATTAACCTAGTGGGGAAAATAAGATTTGTTTTAGCCCAGATCAATTCCTTAAACTGCCTTCCTTCTCCTGTCAGTATTGCTCAGATTTCACTGCAAAAGCCTCAAGCTGTGTGGCTGTTGCATCACCTGGACTGCTGTGCTATCTCCTGGTCTGGGTGGTCCCACTCACTGTGGTAGGTCCTGGCTGCTCAGGTAGGCACAGGACACATTCCTGATGCTCAGGGAGGTTCAGCCTCCTGATGTGAGCCAGGGTACTTCCAGCTGGCTAACAATCTTCTGCTCAGCTGAGAGAAGCACCAACCCCCAGTGCTGCTGGGCTCAGGCTGTCTCTGTTGTGCCTCCATGTCCCGTTTTATGATAGCAATCAGAAGCTGATGAGAGAGGAATGAGCATTTTTGCATTTTTATGTGCAGAAAGGCACATCTTTGCAATAACGAAAGGCTGCAGCAGATTGAACATTGCAGAATGTGCCAAGCTCCCAGGTGAAGGCTGTGTCCCAGCCGCTGTCCTGTGGAGCTGCACTGTGTGTGCACAGCACAACCACAGCAGATCTGTCTGAACAGACGTGCAATGGCCACGGGGAGTAAAGCCTGAACTGCCTTCACCAGCCATCCGTGCACAAAGCTTTTTTCAAAAAGGTTTTTCACAGGTCAGATTGGCACCAAGAGCACCCTAATTCTTTCACCCTGCATGAAACCTAATTTGACTTTTCTAGTCAGTGAAAGGAAGAATATTCTTAGGAATGACTCTCAGGAGTCCTGCAGGGTTAATAAGTTCTTCTGTGCTTTCCTGAAGAATGCTATTTGATTCTTAAAGCTAGAATCTGTTCTCTGGTACCTATATGCAATTCAACAGATTTCCAAAGAATCTGGATATAAGTTCCTTGGCAAAATGCAGGAATTAACTTAAAATCCTGAAGATACACATGAAATCTACAAAGAAAATAAAGAGCTGGGTACAGTCTCGAAGAAATAAAACTGAACTGTACAAAGACCTAAAAATACCTTTTAGAAGTGTATCTTGAGTTCAAATATTTTGGTGTTCCTCCCTAGTCTAGGAAATAGAAAAATGCCCTTGAAATATGATCACTGGGTGCTACTGTTGAACTTGCAATCCTTTTGGCTTGCAAAAGCAAAGGGCAATAAAAACCCCTGTCATTTGGCATCAGGCAGTGTAATGTTATTGGTGAGAAAAACGGAACCTTAGGTTCACTTCATGAAAACAGGAGTCACCAACACTCATGAGCTGCAAGTTGTCTTGCTAAGGAGAAGAAGTCAGGGCTGCTTTATCAGTGAAATGTTGGACAGTGTATGATTACTGTTTTTCTTGGAAAGCATACCTTTAGTGAGGCTGGAGGCCTTCCCAATCTTTCCTGCAATACGCAAGCAATTATCTCTATGCTGTGTAAAATTTAATTTGTATTTTGCAAACTCTGTGAAGGGAAAAAAACCACTTATTGGACTGCATTGCAATTCTGCAGAATCTATGAATGTTCAATGCATTTATGAAGACTATATGATACAAATGTAAAGTAGCACCTTCTAATAAATGCTTAGGACATCCAAGGACAGGAATGGTTTAACATATGTGTTCCTGTTCTAGATTGTGAGACTTCTTTAAACAGATTTAAGGAAAATGCAGTCAAATATGGACTCTGCCTTCAAGAAAAGAAAAGTACAGTTCTGGAGTTAAAGACAACATTTTTATGAAGAAATAATATTCTTTATGAGACCAGCTAATATGAGTGGGAAAGGATACACTGGCATTTATGTAAATAACCTCTTGTTATAGACTTTTAGACCATCATAGTTGCAATAACATTAACTCTACTTTCTAAAATTTGGGATTAATCCTAACTAAGCAAATTTGACATTTTTTCGAGCTTTTTTGCAAAATGTGTAACCTGGGAATAAGTGCTCTGACAAAATGCTTGCATAAATGACAGGAAAATCAGGCTTCTTGTGTCAGGATCAATATATCAAAACTGTGCAGTGTGCTGAAGCAGATACACAGAAACATAATTTCTATTACTGGAAATACATTATTTAAGACACATGTGCTTTGCATCATGGTTTGCCTATTTCCGGCTCAGACCAGTCAGGGAAATGAGATTTTTAGCAGAACTAGTTCACTTCAAAACATGTTCATAAAATAGTTGTTTAAGATTAGCAACAGAAGGATCAGCTCAGCAGTATACAGGCCTTGCAGGGTACAAAAACCTCATTTAGGATTAGTCCCTTTAGCTGTCCGGAAGCTGAAAGAATGAGGAGGCAAGATTTTGGGGAAACCAAAATCATCAGTGATTAATATTTGTCTTACTGCAATTCTTGCAAGGACCAATAGCTGTAGGTTCAATCTTTGTGACGGTGCTGTTAAAAACTACATCCATGGTTTGACATTAAGTTAGTAAGGATGTCAGGCCTGGACCCAGAACCAGAAGTTTACTTTTCCTTCGTGCTTAAACTTTTAAAATTTCAGGGAAAAGGATCAGGCAGTAAGTTACAGAATACTGAGCAAAGCAGAAAACCCTGAGGAGCACAACAGCAAGTGGTGGTGTACTGAAGCTGGTTACACAGCAAAAAGCCCAGGCAAACAACTCCCATCCCACCCTTTACCCCACAGTCCTAGATGGATTGTGGTTCAATGTCCATCTGTGAAAATGCTAAATTTAGTCTGTCCTCAGAGGAAACACAAGACACAAGTTATGCACATGCTCCTGCTGATCTTTGAGGATGACCTTCCTGTCAGCTCCATGGGCCAAGTGCTACAGAGCAACCCCCCCTCCTCACCACACTACTGTATTTCAAGATACAGGACTCAATACAGAGGAAATAGACTTTACTCAAGGAGCTATTTTTATACCCTTCCTCTGGGTGCTTGTTTTTCACTGGTGGGGCAGAGGTGTGGGGATGCTGGCTTTGGGTCAGAGCTAGCTAAAACCTCATGGTACACATGGAACTGCCTGCTTGCTCTGGTGTCTCTGCACTGCACTGAGGCACCGCAGCTCCCACGAGGAGAAACAGAAGGCGTCTATAGAGTTCCTTTGCAGTTAATGAAAAGGATATTCAGACCATTTTCAGCAGGTGCCTCCCCTGGATAATTGTGCAGAGTGCTTTGGATAATCCTTGACCTGATCTCTTGACCTGGAGTACCACAGCAGGAGAGCTGAGTCCTTTCTCAGTACAACAACCACTGCTCCAACTCTGTGTGCACCATTTGTGGTGCTTCAAGAGCCCCTCTCTCTGCTCTGATCCTGCTAACATGAAAAAAGGCTGAGCTCTGCCATTCTATGAACAGACACGTGCTGGGATCACTGGAGAGCTGGGGACTGGTTTAGAGTCAGGAAGATGCCTCTGGTCTTCCCCAGGCCAAATGGGATTCTGCATAGCCCACATTACTCTAGAAAACTATCTCAATTAATTACAAATCTAATATTTACTCAGTAGAACAGTCTTTGGTCTTTGTGATTCCCAAACAGCTGGGACATCAATATGTGAGCAATGAAAAATTGAAGTTTCCTTTTCCAGCATGTGTTTGAAGACAAGCTGGGGAAAAAAAAAAAAAAAAAAAGACTGATATAGTCTTGTTTGTCCACATGTATGCACAGCTAAAGTGCTCTCAGATGGCTTGAGAGGCCAGGAGCGAGCTGTGGTCACCCTGTCACCCCTCACCTGAGCAGCCAGGTGGGGCCTCCCCTTCATGAGCTGCAGCTGAGGAGGGGAGTTCTCACTTCTCTGCAGGACAGCAAAAGGGATCTATCTTGGTTGGCTTAACCTGGCCCTGAAAAGCATGGGCTGGCCCCAGGAAAAGAGTCTGGGAAGGCAGGAAGGAGAACCAGGAGGGCATGTAGAATTTATGACCCTGGTCTTCTGCATGGGCTGTGCAAGGAAGTGCAGTCCTGAGCCTAACACAGAGCGGGATACTACTACTGAGTTTCTCTCCAGTTTCCTTGCCAGACCAAGTGCTGAACCCTTTGGCATTCTTGGTCAGTCTCAGTGGTCCATAGCATTTTAAATCCCCTCCATTTATCTTTATTTTAGTGATAAAAACAGCATAGACACTGTACTGTGAAATTTGGGGTTAAGCTGACAGCAGCTATGTGGATAAATTTTACCCACCCTCTGTCAGAAGGGGAAGCAAAAGCAAAGTAAACAAGAAAATTTGCAGGCCTTCTCTCTTTTAAACAAAGAATCCTGTGTTTAGAATAATAAAAATCCACTGTACAAAAGCAAAGCAACTTCCCCCAAAATAGCCTTTCCTGTTTTATCAAAGCATTCATCAAAATTGTCTTACTCCATAAAAATAAAGTTCCAGGTAGAGTACTGGAGGCCTATTGTTTTGACTAGATAACCAAAGCTGAAAGAAGCGGAAGCAATAAATATAAGTGACTTTACTGGTAGCTGGTATGTCCCCATGGCTGAATGTAGGTGTTACTATCTAGTGATGCCATACTGAAAATAAAAAATAATCAAACAGAAATACCACATCAGTGAAACAGGGCTGTGCACAAGCCATGGGAGTGTGGCTCCCACAGCCTGCATAGGAGCTGTGTCTGTGACTTGTAATGGAGGACACATATTTCCCAAGGATTTGCCAGTTTAGTTTTGTTTTCTTGATGTACCTCACAGGTGAAATCCCTGGTAGAGCTACAGGCATATGAATACCCCTACACAGATATGGCTCATCCTCTCAGCCCTGACTTGGCTTACCCCTCAGACACAATGAAATTCAGATCTCAGCACCCATATTGCTATGTATTTGTTAATTTTTTATTATTTTGAAGATAACTGTGCCCAGGTATAAGCATGGTTAACTCCAAGGATGGATACTTCATGGGTGTCTGAGCTTTTCTCTTGGGCAGCTGTGAAGGAGGAGAAAGCCCAGAGGTGTGGGATCAAAATACAGCAGTAGGGAGGGGAGTCAGGCATCAGCAGCTCTCCAGCACTGCAGCAGACACTGCCCAGTGAGGTAGAAAGGAGAGAGATGATGGGGAGAACTGTGAAGGGCCATCAAAGTGAAGGCAGACAGACATTGTTTGATGAGAGAGAGGAGGGAAACTCAGGAGAGAAAAAACAAGGGAAAGGGTGACGTGACTGAAATAGCAAAGTGGTTTTGAATTCTTTCATCTTTATTTTCCTACTCCTTTCACAGCTGCATGGAGCCCCACTTGGATCCTGAGACAGAGCAGCAGCCCTGAGGGGGGCTGTGGCAGCCCTTGGTGCCAGCCCACAGAGCTGCCATGTCCCACCACACTTGTGACTGACTTGTTACATCTTCTCTATTGTAACCAAAAAGGAGTGAAAATGAACATTTCCTGATGTGGTTTTTCTATGTAAGCTATGTCTTGAACTTGTAACAAGGACACCATGAGGCACTGAATGCCACAGAAGGGGTCCATGTTACCTCTCTTGAAAGACAGCCTATACTACAAAATTTTGACTCTGAACACCCTTGTTGGATCAGTATCAGGAACAGAAGTGAGCTTTTTTTTAAAATTTAAATATTGCATATTTATATTGACAATGGGAACCTGAACAGTGTTTGTTTAATAGGAACCCCATGATCAGCTTATGTACCAGTTAAATCAACTGTGTTACCTAATGAAATGTTTCCTTTCGTTCAAAGCCTTACAAACATTTTAATCGACCACTCTTCATTAAGACTCTCAAAAATAAAACAAATTTCTCAGCATCCACAAGGACAAATGAAGGTTTAATGCAGTGCACTAAAACTTCTGAGTCGTCCTCACACAGCTCCCCTGGGACATCAGGAGTCGTTACCATCGAGATTGTTTAAAACAACCGAGAAAGTGCGTGAGCCAGTGCAGGTGGCAATTTAAAGCTCAACAAGGAACTGGGATATAACAAAAGCAGCCTAGACTCCTTTCCTGCATTAAAACCCAAGATGTTCTTAAAAAACAGAGATGTGGGAAGAAACAATTATGCTTTTCCCTATACAGATGATTCTTCTGAGATCAGGAACTGGAGGAAAGAGTCTTTCAAACACATCAAGAGCTGGATTAGCCTCAGCAGCTTTGCACACTAATGCATTAAATGACCTGCTCTTTCCCATATGGAGAAATTACCAAAATGCAGGTCTCTGTGTGACTGTGATTGATACCACTCTTCTCACCAGCCTTGTTAACTCCTTATTCTGCTTCCTGCTGTCCCAGCCCCCCTGCCATGGCACCTACCAGCCCCCGGCTCTCTCAGGCTGTGGGTGACCCCCAGACACGTGAGCTGGGGCTGGTGCAGCTCTGAAACTCTCATCCCTCCTGCCCAAGGGCTGCTGCCCTGCCAGTGACACCTGGACAAAAGTGACCCATCTGGGAAGCACAGGCAAGATGGTCACCCTGCTAACATACACCCTGCAAGATCTGTGTTTCCTTTTCCTCTGGAAAAGATCCAACTATTTCTCAGTTAGGTCTGGTACAAGGCCCCACCTCTACCACCAAAGCCCTGCTATTAAGTGGCCTTCAGCAAGATGTTTGCACAGCATCTTCAAAAAATATATTCCTCATCTCCCCAGACAAGCATCCTGTGGGTAGGATCTGCTTTGGGGCCCTGAACAGGACCTTCCTCTCATGTAACATCAATCCAAAACAAATGCCATGAAACCCTATTTTTTCTTCAATGCCCTCTTTTTGTGATGGAGGTTGCTTAAAATTACTACAAGAACTAACCTCTGTTACTCTTTGAGTTACCCCGTGTGTTAGATGCTACAAGAAAAACCCTGTGCAAAGGGTCATCAGACAATGACTTTTAAGATCAAGATTTCATCTAATTCTTTCATGGGCCAAATTCAAATTCAGAATCACTCAGTCAAAGTTAACAGGTTGCCACCAGGAATATTCTTGGCTCAGTGGGCTTAATGAATGTCATTAAATTGCTTTCTATCCAAGTGAATTTCTCTCTCAATTTGAAATTTATAGCTTAATATCTTATAGCTCAATTATAGGGGAAAAGAGACAGAAATAAAAGTCACAGCTTTCCTGTAAATAGTCATGTGGGATAGTTAAACAGAGCTTCATTTCTAGTACCAGAGATCTTTCTTTTTCCTTCCTAGGAACACTAGTCAGAAAAAAAAACATCCTGCAAATTCTGGAGTCCAGTAACAGAGACTGCAGACAAATTCCTTTTACTCAATCATCTGTATATCACTTGCAAAAGGTTAATCCCAGAAACCTGTTTGTCTTTTTACAGAGGGTAATTGCAAACACTGTCAGATCATCAGAAAGGAAGGATAGGCAGAAGGATACTTGTGTTCTGAGCTGTAGTCAGGTCATGAAAAAATCAAATGTGTATCCTCCAAAGGAACACAGCCAGGAGTCAGATGGAAAGCCTGGAGACCAATCCTTAAAAACTCTGAGCCCTTAATGATCCACAAGAGAGATCTGTACAGATATTTCATTACAAAAAGGTAGAAAGTGTTCTCTTCTGCGGGTGTTTGTTATATTCACACCACGTCTTTCCTTTTTGCAATATTTTATATTAATTCACCATCTATTTTCAAAGGAATAGTGTAAAAGAGTGAGGAAGAGCCAGACAGAGCACATGTTCAATGTTTTGCATTTCTAGAGGCTTTCAGTCAGAGTGTTCAGAAAGGCTTGATGAGGACTTGCACTGATGCTTTACAAAATGTTCTGGTGATCCCACCAAATCATTCAAGCCTTCATCTATTCAGATGTTGGCTGACATATTGCTTTCTTTAATCTTTCATTTTAAGGACAATAGGTAGCTTCTGTTAGCCATGATTTAAATTTATATTCCACCATTACTTATAATAGGACCAAACAGAGTAATTTGCCATATCCCTCTATGAAGATGTAACTATGTTTTGATACTTGACAAAACTCTGCATGTTTCTAAAATAGATGGCAAAATCTATTATTAGAAACGTTAAGTTTTGAGTACAGGTACTTTCTGTTCTTGAAATTACTTGTGCTTGTAAAAGCAAAGAATTATGTGCCTTTGTAATTGCAGCAAAATTCAGCTATTAACCTGCTTTTCTGCAGCTGTATATGTTTACATATTTGAAGCAGACCAGGATCATCATTAATGTTGATATAAGATGTGCTGGCCTTTGTTCTGGGTTGTAGAGAAAGGCAAGAAATTGTGGAAGCGTGGACCAAGGGATTCTGCATGCAACCTGTGCCTAAAGCTACTGGAGGTAGAGAAGGGCACAACTCTGAATAGTCAGAAACCATTTGTCATGCTAATCTTTCCAGCACCTTGTGAGACCAGCAGGCTCTTTCAGCAGCTCTCGCATTTTCCCCTTTAAACTTACTCCTCTTTCTTTATTCCCAGCATCTGTTCATTCAGTTTAAACCATTTCCTGTTTTCCTAATAGAGGGAGAACTGATTAGACACAGAGCCTATTTGCTGTACAGAGGCCAAAATTGTGGATTGGCTGGTTATTTTTATTATTTCTAGCTGCACTTCTGGAGATCCCATTAATTCTGAGGCTCCCTGATACAGCTTTGGTATGTGCAGGAAGAAAACTGAGGCCAAGGGGGAAGGTGATAGAAAGGAAATAAAGGCCATGAACACATGGCTGGAGCCAGCCAGCCCCAGACTCACTCAGCACTTGCTCAGAGGTGCTGGGCCAAGAGGCAGCTCCAGCCCGGGAGCGGTGGCAGCGTGTTAGGTGAGAAAACCTTCCCACAGGCAGGCAGAGCAAAGCCTTGGTGCTCTGCTGACACAGCCTGGCAGCTTCCAGTTACCCGTGGGCACTTCCAGTTACCCAGCCACAGCCCAGCACTGTGCCCATCCTGCCCTACCTGCAGTGCAGTTGTGCCCTGAAGGTCACAACCACGCCAAAAGCAGAGTCTACATGTCCCCTGTCAGCCTCCAGCCCCTGCACCACTCTGTCTTCATCCTCAGAATTTCCTGCCTCCCTTTTCACAGCTTACTCTTGCAATATTTAAGTTTTATTTCATTTGGGGAAAAGCTCTACAACCTGATGCTCTCAAATGTGGTTTGAGTGGTGTCTCCCAGTGCCCTTGAGCAGAGACACAAGCCCAGCTGCTGGACCATGCTCACAGCAGACACGTCCCCAGCTTCCTGTGAGTCACGCCAGCCAGTGACTGCTCCTATGCAGACCAGGCTGATTTTCAGCTTTACCTTTCTGTTAATTCACAGATAATTTGCATGTAAGCAAGTGCAGCACTTCTCAGCTGAGGGCCAGGACAGGCTCCTGTGGCAGCAGCAGCAGGGCAGGGCCCTGGGAATGCAGCAGGGAGAAGAGGTGGCACTGGGTCTAGAAAGTGCATGGGAAGTTTGGAGTTCACACTGCAGACAGAGCTGACAACTGAGGGGATCAAATCTGAGAGAAGCTTCCCAGGTTTGGATCAGATCCCCTTGCAGGGAAACTCTGGCAGCAGACTGGCCCCAGGCACTGCTCTGTCCTGGGCGTGTGTCCCAGTCCCAGTCCCAGCCTCCGAAGTGGGAGTGCAGGCAGGGGAAAAGGACAAACTACAGCTCAGCTTCAGTGCTTTTACTCCAAACAAACAAAACCACCAAGCCTAACTTGCTCAAGCAACAATGGATCAAATTCTATTTCTCTTAATGCTGAGTGGAAAAAGAATTTTAAAAGATAGTTCAGGTTTCCGGCTTCCAGTTGGGAGTGGGATGATAGGAGCCCTTCCTCCCTGGACCTTACTTGCATTGTGCATGGCCAGAAGTGAGGCCATAGCAAAAAGGAGACCTGCTCTGGCCACACTGAGCTGAACCAATCCTGGTCTATCAGTCTGGAGCATCTCCTAAGCCTGGTTGAAGGATGCTGTATGTGGGACACACATTGCTCAGAACAGAACATCAACTAGAGGCCACAGACACCACAGAGACGAACAATATTTCACCATTTGTTGTGAGTGAAGCCCAAGCTCTCAGGATAATACCAGTGATGTGTTTTGTTTCACATTGTACTGTGCCATTACACACAATGTCTCCAGTTCACAAGGTAGTCGAGTGTACCAGTACTCACTGGTGGCTTCTTTGCATTTACAGACAGGCATATACTAAAAGAACGTGAACTAGTGTGCACTTTGGCAACCACAAAATAACATATTCAAAATTTAGTGCATCCTGGGTGTATAGACAGCATGGCTTTCCCTCATTCTAGACCTTAAGGCACTGAAAACAGTCCCTCTGCTGTTTAAAAGTCATATTTTTTATCCAGAATCTCAAGACAATGATTACCACATAGCAAAAGACGCACATGTACAAACATTGACTCATGGACACGGAGTCAGGCCAGTGCTGTGCCCATTCACGGGGACCTGGGAACAAAACTCACCAAGGACTGAACAGCCTTTTACCCACCGACTGCAGGAGCAGCCCAAGCAGCTTTGCACTTACATGATACAAAAGGGAAAAACCAAAACAATCTTAGACCAGCTGGGCTGTTGCCTACCTTTTCCTGAAGGGAAGAAGCAATCCATCTCCACACTGCTGCGGGAATGGGAAATGCAGAGAGCGCTGCTGGGGACCAGACCCTCCTGAGGTGGGCTCCGCTCCGTGGTCCGGACCAAACACCAGCCTGGCCTCTCACTTGGCCTCTCCAGCAGCTCCACTGTCTGCCCCACCTGAATGCTCAGCTCGCTGCTGTGGCCCGCTGTAAAGTCCTGGAGCACCACAGTTAGTTCACACCCTCCAGACAACTGCCCAGGTTCAACAGGAAAAAAAAAAAAGAAAAGCAATAGACATTAGCAAGGATAGGATGAACAATCATCTTTGCATCATATTTACACTGGCAAAGACAGGATTTGTGTTCCTTAGAAGCCAAGTTAATAATTTGTTTTGTCAAAGTTCAACACATGTAGCCCCGGTTTCCTTTCCTTCTTATTGATTTTGCTGGGCTGAAGTGGACACCAAAGCGACCCACCCAGTAACCTTGTGAATGCTAGCTGTGGGGGAGTTTTTGAGCCATGAATTCTCTAGCTGCAAGTGTCCATCAGAAACCCCTGGGGTTTTTTTGGTGGTTTTTTTTTGTTGTTTTAATTTCTGGGGTCACTTTCTAGCTTGGCAATAGCCCAGGATGCCTCAGTGCTGAGCTTCATGGTATGACAAATTGCAGCTCATCCCTCTATAGCATAAGTGCCACACCTTCCCACTGGCCACCAGTGCAGTGGGGAAACAGCTTCTCTTTTCTTGGAAGACAAGAAATATACCCTCATCTTCCCAAAGTTGCTCTAGGGACCTCTCGGGAGACTATGAGATCTTGATGGGGCAGATCAGAAAAGCTCCTCCCATGCTCTCTGATGGAACCCAGAGGTGTAAATATATAAACACAGAGTGATTGATTATATGCTGACTTTCAGGATTTGTACCTAGGAACAAATGTATCGTTTTACTTCCGTACTGAGTGCTGGAACTGCTGCTTTCCTTCAGCCTCACACCCTGTGATCCTCGAAGAACAACAGTGGTCTCTGTGTAACCACAGTCTCTGTATAGCCAGGGACTGTGAATATAAGCACTTGTGTGTACATAAAGAAGTGACTATACAGTTGTTTGTTTTTTTCCTAAACAAAGGCTGGTGTTTCTTTAACAGAATTGGACCTCAGAGTTGGATCCTTGCATGTCTAAAAAGGTGTGAGAATGAATCTAAGTTTTTCTGGCCTGAGGAATCTTTCTTAATGCTAATCCTCTGCAATGTGGATTTCTTGCTGCCTGCCTGTTGTTAGGGACCCTCCTTCTTTGTCCTGTGTGCTGCATGCTTCCCCAAGGTATGCAGGAATCTTTGGGGTCGTTATTCCACTGTCAAATTTGATAGAAATTTTGATAGCTATTAGTTCAATGATTCAAAAGTTATTTAGATTAGCATAGTAAACAAGCGTAATACTATAAACTTTATTTTCTTAGGATATGAAGCTAAAACCAAAGATAATAGACAATGATTTTAAGTGAATGACTTGCAAACCCAACTGAATTGGAAGAAATCTTGTCAGATGTGGAGTAATTGTGGAATCAGTAAAAACTGGGGTCTGCTTCTCAGCTTGAATGGGGGAGCCCTTGAGGAGAGCACGCAGATCTCTACAGGCTTCACTTTTGAGCTGGTACAATCTCTAAATCCCTTATCTCAGCCCGAGCAGCCCTGAGTGCACACTCCCACGGGGACAGCCTGTCTCCCCACTCAGTGGCTTAGGGGTTTTTGTGTCCAATGCAGACGTGAAAGAAATCCCACTCACAGGGGTGATATTCACAATTACAGAAAGGGGTCAGTGGACAAGGACTGGTTCTCACCTGTCCTGTGTCTCTGCCGTAGACGAAATGCTAGATTTGGGGAAGAAGAAGGAAATATTTCTCTGAAAGATTATTTGTAAATAAATAGAAACAAACAGACAAAACAAACCATGGCATCTGTTTGAGGCCATTCAGACAAAGTGCTGGCGTTAATCCTGGCAGAAAGAGCTCAGTGCACTGATGAAAGTGCACAAGAGGTCAGTGTAGCACCTAGCTGGGCAGTTTATCAGCAATCTCACCACTCATCACACTGACAATCTCCCCATAACTGGAGAACAGACATTCATAGGGATGGTAAGAATGAGATACTGCTAGATTTGCTGAGGTTTCTTTGCTATGGACTAATTTGAAGAGTAGAAAATCTTCCTGACCCAATATAGTATATGATTTGGCATGGTGTAGGATATTTAAGACAGGAAGAAAAAAATTGATTACTTCTTGCTAAATACACAGACATAGCTGACCAAAAGTGATGGATTTCTCCTAATTTCTTCCACTATTCCATGCTAAGTAAACTTTCTGTCCCCCAAATTATGCTATCTATGCTACCTTCTCTAAAAATAATCAAATCTCTCCTTCTTTTAGGGGAAAATGTGAACAAATACTCTGCTGTATCAGCTCCTCTCCCAGAGAGCTGTTTAGGGAATTCCATGTCCTGTCCCGGAGTACCACTAGGTGTCCGTGTTCGCCATCGCACAGCAACTGAATTTGCTATAAAGAATTAACTCTCACTTGTCCTCGAGGTGCTCATCTAAGAAGGAGGTGCAGTGTCTGGGCATGAAGGAGCTGGTTCAGCATCCCCTGACTCACTGCTTTCAATGATATGCGCAGAGGATATTCCAGAATATTAAAAAATTGTCTTCAGATGGTTCAGATTGAATTTTGAAAAAGAAGTCATTTTTATTGCTTAAGCAGGAAAGGTGAAACAGCCTGGGAATATTCCAGGGAAAAAGGCCTGGTCAAGATGACACCTGGGAAAGTTTGGGACAAACAAGGCACTTCCCAGGGAGCACCAGGCTGGGGAGTGCTGCCCTAAGCAGCTCCCTGCCCTCCTCTGAGGCTGAGGGGCAGCTGACCTAACATCACTTTATGGCAGGCCTTGTCATCCCTTCCAAAAGAATTAAACATCTGTGACACAAGCAGATGCTCCAATTTGGACAACACCTGTAAATGTTATGCCAGAGGAGGCAGGTGTGCTCCGTGACCCTCGGATACCATCCAGCTCTTTGTGCCTGTTTTCTTCCACTCATTAAAACCAGCAATTTAATATAATGAGAACGGGAAGTGACCTTCTCCTGCAGGAGCTCCTGGGCATGTGGTGTGGTCAAGTTCAGCCTCAGCAGGTGAGATTCTCGCCCCTCCACCTTCCAACCACACCTTTGATGTGTGAGGGAGGGAGCTTGCTTGCCTCAGCCCCTGAGTATCCCTGAAGGCATATGAATTTATATCATCTGCTCCTCCAGGATCTGCTGGGTGGAAATGTGGACCAGGGCTTCCACATGCCCCAACTGACTGGCTGGAGCCAGTGCTAAAATAGATAAATTTTCAGGGAAAGAGCCCCTTTTTGGCAGGTGGAATTAAGCAGTTTCCCTTTTACAGGTAGGTGCAGGTGGTAGATACAAGCATTTGGCTCAGGGAGGGCCCAGAGATCATTTTTAGGTGCCAGCTCCAAAGAACAGAAAAGGAGCTCTTTCCTTTTGCCCAAGGGCTTCCAAGTACTTCCCAGGCCTGTTCCATGTCTTATATACCATCACACCACAAAGAACATTTTCTTGTCAAATTAACCCACAGCAAAGTAATCTCTCTGGAAACCTTGTGATATTCTAATATATATACAATTTTTAAGCCACTGAGGAATAATGCAAATACATCTTATTCCCGATGACTGAAATAATTTCACCTACAAAGTGATCACTCAAGCTGTTAGTTACTTAATTTGTTTTTAGAGAACAATTTTCCAACTTTAGTAAAGTATATCATACTTCTCTCTATGCTGGTGCATGGAAATAGGAATACAGATGGACTGCTGGTTTCTCACATATATTGCATTTGTTTGGGAAAGAAATTAGAGAATGCCCTTGGCGTTGAAATTCACAGGTAAATGGCTTCACATTTTAACATATAATGCTCACTTTTATTATTCCTGTGATTAAAACCACCATTAAAGCCTCTGACTGGATATATTTAGAACCCAGACAGCACTCTAATCTGTGTATGGCACAACAAGACACATTAAAACAAAAATAACAATGCAACATGCCTTTGCAGAGTACAAGGCATAACTGAAAGATCTGACACAGGGACAGATCTAACAAATTACACAGCAAGCAACAGCCTTAAATCAGGAAGAAAAGGAAATGGTAGAAGCAAATAGCAAAATGTAATGAGGAAGCAAGAGGGCCCCAAGCTGTCTGTAGTGGCTGTATGTCCTGAGAGAAGCTGGCAGGAGCCCCAGTCTGTCTCCACAGTGCCTGCTGTCAGCAAACCATCTCCCATCCTCTGCCTTGTGTTCCTGGGCTAGAAAACATCACCGTGTATTCAGTGTGTAAATGTCTTAATCGGGATATTCTAACCTAGTGATCAAATCTGAGCTGGAGGGGAGCCCTGCCCATTCACCAAGCAGCCCTTGGGAACTCCCCTCTCTGCTGCAGGACACTGCTCACAAACCTCAGGGCACTGATGTGAGCAGTTTCTGTCAGACTCTGGCTCTGGGGAATGACCTTTGTCACCCACCTGAGCATTTCTGCTCCTGGAACACCCACCCCAGTGCCCATCAGCCATATGAGAGTGAAGTACAAGCAACCAAAATGATCTCAGGCATGGTCACATCCTGCTGTGGGGGTGTCCAGGCTGCTCCAAGAGCAGGAGCCAGCTCAGCTCCAGCAACCAGCAGGGCCTGGTCAGTGCAGGATGACCATGAGGTTGTCTTTCCTGAGTCACAGTGTGTGTGCATGGTCACTGATCTTCAGCCACAAAGCAGCAGCCAGGGGAAGCAAGGCTAAACACCAGAGCCATATTTATAGTGCAGATGGAAAACACCTACTAGGTCACAGGCTGTCCTTCCTTCCCTCAAATCCCTAGGACAGATCTTAAGCAGTATTAAATCCACTCCAGGTGAAAGTGAAGTGGGCATGGTTAGCTCCAAGAGGGTGAGCAGGTATTCGGGAGGTGGGTGTCTGAAGTCTGTTCAAGTGTTTTGAAATATGCCAACACTGCTGTGGAAACCCACACAAGCTGGTTATTTACATGTATTCAAGAGGACACAGAGTTCAGCTCGTTTAAACAAAGCATTTTGTGTGCTGCAGCACTATGGCCTAATAAAAATTGATAGTTTTCTGTTGCTTTTAGGCTTTCTGCCTGTCTGGTTCTGGATGAAAGCCAGTTTTGAATAGAAGCATTTAGTCACCATAAACAGCCTATTTCAAGAGAGTGAGAGAGGCAGTAGGAGCAAGAATAGGATTTGCATTCTTATCAACAGATTAAAAAAAGTGAATAAGACCACTTAGATGTTGGTTCTGTCTGCACTGAAATAAAGCCAGGAGCTGTCACTTTAGCTGGGGGAGGGACATGAGAAATCTTATCCCCCACAGAGTTCTTTGTGAAAATTTCTGTAATTTCATAGAGATATTCTTTTACTGGGAGGTTAGAGAGTGAGAGATCAAATTCAGAAAAAGCTTTGTGGAATTTCACTGCTAGAGAACTGCTTTAGTTTTTTTACTCTCTAACAGGCTCTGTTTGGAGTGTGAACTCTAAGTCACCCATGTTTCTCACTCTAAAGCCTCTCAGCTCTAAAGGATGCTGAGCTCAGGCAATGCTGGTGGATATTTTGCTGCATCTGTTCAGGGCTCTTTCTGTGGGGACAGGCTGTATTTCAGGAGCTGTGGGCTAACCAGGAGTAACCTACTACAGCCAGTAGCATTGCTCTGGACTGAATAGCTCTGATTTGAAAATTCAGTGGAAAATGCCTGACTCGTCTGAGTCCGTCTTAGTCCTCAGGCCCCACTACCCAACCATCTTCCATTAAGATGGAGTTGGTGCTTCCCACTCTTTTGTCTGACTGAACAGAGAGGATCAGTGCTTGAGCTTCAGGGGAAGGTCTGTTTATATTTAGACAATTAATCAAACACATTCATGGCTGGGATAATGGTGATGTCCAATGGGCCAAATGTACCACCTTTGCATTTCTCAACAAGGAGATAACAGAGACATCTGGGTGTGCAGCATTATAAATAGAGGCACAGCAAATTATTCCACAGCAGGAAGAAGAGACAGATGGCATGTGGGACATATAAATATGCTAAAGGAAAGGAAATCTGGTGTTATGGTTTCAAATAGCACATACCTTTCCAGCATCTCTTGCTGGAGTTCCTACTAGACAACCATATCCTGACTCTGCTGGATTTTGGACTCTGGCACATGCTGACATCTGCAGAACAGCTTGAATGGAGCTGTCTGAATTATTTCTGGAGCCTTTTTTCCAGAAAGTAAGACTAAAGTTGTTCCAAATGAAACAGCAATTCTAGCTATAAAAAATGCTTTTGAAGATAAAGACAACCAGCTTCACTTTGTTTCGCGCGACAAATTGAACCAGAGCATGCCTATGTTTGATCTGAGGGTTTCCTCATGGCATTTGGCTCAGAGAGATTGTACCCAAATTCCATTCTTTTCCCTTCCCTGGAGAAGCCCAAAATGAAGCAGATATCATCTGTGCTCCTCAATAACACACAGCCAGAACATCTGACTCCAAAACCCTTTGGTTTTGGAGAGTGGGTGAGGCAGATGGCTGAAACCCTCCAAGGTAAACCCTACCTGCTGTCTTTTGCAGGCACAAGATGTTCTAAACCAACCCAGGGTTAATAAAAATGCAAGAATAGACTGAAATCAGGGAGCTGACTAGCTGTTTTCTTTCATGTTTGGCACCATTTTGAACAGAGGATCAAGGATTTCAGTCACAGATGATTCATCAGACACCAATTCCCAAGACACTCCTAGCAAGTACACAAAATCTGATCATGTATTCTGGCCAGGAACTTCATGAAACACCTCCAGGTATAAGCAGAAGAGGCAAGTGTGCACAGTAAAAAGTCTTTCTTCACAGCTGATCAGTTTAAAATAGAAACTCAGCTGCTGGCATCATGTACCTGGTGGAAAAGGAAGATTTGAGCCTGATGGAAGCCTTGGAAACACAAGGGATAAGAAAATGAGCCCTTGCAAAAGGTGGGTTATATGCATATGGGTCTTTATGTAAGCAGGACATTCTGCCCTGAGCAGAATTTTGAGAAGGGAGACCAAAAATCTTCCAGAAGCCTTCCTCCCTCCACAGTGCTCCTAGCTAAGTATGACCCCCACTATTTTTTTCTCAGCAAGGAACCTACAGATTCCCTGATATCAACATCAGGAAATAATTAGGTCCTTAATTAACCACCTCAGCTTTTAAATTACATTGAAAGGAAACAATTACCTGGAGAACTGTGAACAAGGGTGCACAGTAACCAGAGAAGAAACTTCAGATGCTCTCTTGGGATGGAAACAAATGACACAACAGTAAATAAAAAAAAAGGACAATAAGGCCACCTAAGGATGCTTTAGAACAAAGTAAATCTCAGTTTTTACACTAGATCAGATTTGCTTAATACACATATCACCAGATTATATTTCCTTTATAATCTGGATAATTATTTTAAACAGGTACGTTGCTGTCTGCACAGTTATACTTTTAATGGACTTATGAAAAGTGATTTAATTTCAAACAATACCTGCAAGAGATCTTCCTCCCTTTGTCAAGTAGAAAGTAGACATTTCCAAGACAAGAAGTTACAGATTGCTTCAAAGCTTTTCCTAGTCCTGCTATAGGAAGTGAGGGCTTGAAGAGGGATAATCTTAATTCTGAGGGCAGAAAAGGGATAATCTTGTATTCCCTCCATCACCTCTGCCAGCATGCAGGAATCAGGATTTAGCAGCCAAGTGCCAGTGTAGTTTAGACACAAGCAAGACTGATTGCATTAGACAGATACCCTCTCCAGTGCCAGCCATGCCCAGCTTCCAGCAGACCCTCTGCTGACCTTCACTGACCTGCCTCAGGTGCCCTGGACTTTCCTAAAACTCCCCCCTCCCCTGCAATGAATGCTGGATATCTGAAGGCAGTACAGATGGGGAGCCCAGCCCATAGGATCACAAAAGCCTGCCCTCATGCCTGGTAGCATCATAGGAAACCAGAGCATTCCTCCTTTAGGAATATTAACTCCCTCAAAATGGGTGAGGATCTGTACAGAGAAACCAAAACCATGGTGAAGTACTTAAAATAGCCCCTATTTTTCTTTTTTCCCAAATTGATGAATTCACTGAACAGATGTTTGACATAAAACTGGCTTTGTTTTTAATTGGAGGAAATTATTTAAACTATGTCTAAGCCATATGGTCCTGTAAGTCTGACTCCCCTCTGCCATTGCTGGTGAGACCAGCTTGGCATCCCTCTCCATTTCCAAGTAGTTTCCTTTTTACAGATTTAATAGCTGCTATTTTTCTTTCTTATTATTGGTCCCCAGATCCCATTACTATAAATCAGGGCCTTAGGCCCAAAATTAATTCAAAGGTGGATTTGGACAAGTTGCTTTGCATGATTTTCAGTACTAGGCTGGGTTAATAGAACATAAAGGGAAATGCAGATGTGAATACAGAAAGGGCATTGGGAGGAATGGTGACAGTGAGTGGTGTTCATTTCCAAGTCACTAAAGGAAGACCCGGTCCTGGCTGGCACATTTTCCTGCCCCTTTTCCCCTTGCAAGTGTCACACTGAAGACTGAATTTTCAGAGGAATTTAGTACACACTAGAAAAACCAGCACATGTTACCAACATGACTGATAGAAGGTGCTGGGTGCCAGGCAGGCTTCAGGCTGAAAGAACATGTGATGGCTGAGGGCACCCTAATGATCTGCTTCAGCTCAATGTTCCCATTAATCATCACATAAAACCAGGCCACTGCTGCTGCACACAGCCTGCAGGGTGAACTCTGCTTGAAGCAAAGCCGACCCTGAGTGGGAGAGTTTGCAAAACTGCTGCATACCAATACTCTTAGATGGTGTTTGGCATTGAGGAAAAAGGAACTTGGGACAGATGATCACTTGTGTTTGAGTCCTCCCTACTGCTTGCCTTGCCCACTGCACCCTCTGAGCCTTTCCAGCATTGCTGCAGGATCTTCAGCCCCTGATGGGTTGCAGCTTGGGTCCCAGCAGTTAAATCCTGGGGTTTTCATTCCCTTCTCCATAATACTGCCATTTACTTGAGGTGACCTCATTTGCCAAGTGATGTAACAGTGTGCATGATCGAGCCTGGCACGTCGGAGCAGATGTTTTCAGTGGACACAGAAACCGTATTATGAAATGAAAATATCGCCTAAAACCTGAGCAGCACCAGAGATTACAATGGCCTTTATGAAGATCAGCTTACCTAAAATAGCATTGAAAGGCCTTTGGCTGCAGTCATATGCTTCCCTTCTAAATGAAAGATTGTTGCTTGTACTACTGTAATGTGACTCCCAAAGGAACCAGCAGCTGCAGGTTTTGAATTTTATCATTTTTGGCCACTCAGTTTGACAGAGTTGACTGCAGCATGCCCAAAGGACACTTCTCCCATAAAATTTTCTTCTTTAACTCCAATAATAAAAAATGGAGTTAAAAAGGTTGCATACTTTTTATGTGCGTGTGTGTGTGTGTGTTTTGTCTTAGTTTCTAACTAGGTAATAAATTCTATTTCAAAGAATGTAAACCCAAAGAGTTTGATAGTTAATCTCGCTTGCTTTGTTTCAACGGAATAGAAATTCTCATTGACTCTGTCATTTTCATTTTCTGTCACGTCATATTATCAGGGAGGGCTAAATATGAATCAATGAAATCCAGCACAAACAAGTAGAAGATTGAGAGGAGCCTGAAAGAACTTGCTAGGTTCATTTATCAAAGGCTGAGCAGAATAATAAGGTCTATTGATGAGCATATTCCCAGCCCCTGCTTAATTTCTTTCCCTGAAGACACTTCCAATAAAATGCTCTGACTTGTGCTATCACTGTTACATGTAAATTGTTCCCGGATGAATACATTCATTTCTGTTCTTCCTACTCTCAATTCAGCCAACATGGAGGCCTCAATTTTCACAGACAGATGCCTGTGTTTATCCACAACACTCACACATGTGCTCTTTTGTTCCCTTAACCCACCTTTCTCTTCTGTGCTCAATGCATGCAGAGGAAGGTGATATGGCCTGAGCTTAAAACATCCTCAGGGTATCTGACAGTGTGTAATGCAAGAATGTCCAGGAGAAACAAAAGATTTTGGTAGTTGAGTGTAATATTTTCAACCTGAGATCCAAGTACACTTAATGTTTGTCAATAGCATGTCCAGTGTGTCTCAAACCATGTGGAGGACACGTCCAGGGCAGCTCAGTTACAGAGCTGCTGCTGGGAGGGGACAGAGCCTGGAGTCAGTGAAGTTCAGTGTGAAATGGACACTGCTTCCTTTGGGTTTCTTTTGCAAAACCTCAACTAAATCTCCATCTTATCCTTAACTGGAAGATATAAAGATATATGCCTAGGGGAACCACATTTGATTTTTTGCAAGTAACTGGGAAAAAAGGATAAATGGTAAGAAATTTTCTTCCAGGAAGAAAATTCTTAGTGTTTGACAGTGGCTGAGTTATTTTATATCAGCTTGGATAGCAAGGGATTTTGTGTCACCCTAGGTTCGGGTGAGATGGACAACAGGAGGCCATGTATGGAGGGATAGAGGCACTGGAAGGGAAGGGGGCTGTGGGAGCTGCAGCGATGGAGGGCAGAGGGCAACACAGGGACCTGGGGCTAGGCAAAGGAAAGGGGTGAATACCAGCAGTGATCATCAGCCAGGCTGATAAACAACCTTGTAATGAAACTGAGCAATTCCCTTACACAACTTTAATTCACTTTGAGATCAGGTTCTTAAGCTGCACACTGGAGAATTTTAAAATCAAGGAAAAAACTATTAGCCTTTGCTGCTCTTGCTTCAACTCCACTTCTTATTACTCTTACATCCACAGCCTGCCTGCCATGCTTATTCCTGTAGCAATTAGCATGGTATTATCCCATCTACTTAACCTGAATATCCAACAGGGCACTTCCTTGACTGAATATTTCCTTTTTCAATCACAGAATTATGCTCCCTTAACAAATTCTGCTTTATGACTTCAGTATTACTTCATCTATGCTGTAAGACTTCTGGCATAAACATCTGTTTCCTTTCATAAAATAAGAATGATAAATATTAAGTAATTTCCTCTATCCCAGGCAATACAGTAGCAGAGCTGTGTGTTCAAACCTCACTGATCCCCACCCAATCTAAAGAAGAAACTGCTGAAATGCTCTGTTTGCTAGAATGAGTCCTAAGTGGAGGGAAAACATGCTTGAAGTAGAAGAGAATGAATTAGCCCCTTTTGCATGAAATAGGAATTTATTATTGCATCACCACACCTAACAATATGGTTATGAGGTCGTGGCTCTTTCAAGGGTAAATTTCTGCAAGAAAACAATGAAAACACAATGTAAGTCATCTTTCCTTCTCAGGGCTCACAAGGCCTTAGTAAGTAGTAACCCTATTAAGGGCATGTACTTAACTTGTCACAGCCTGCACTGTTTCCTTCTCTTCTTTCTGGGTCCCCTTTCTGTCCCTCCAGCAAAAAAGGGACCCTTTATCACACTCCTCTGTATTGTACCTAACTAAAGTCTGGATTGATCCAAGGTGCAGATAAATGAAGTTGCCTCTCTCCTGTATCAAAGGTATTTTTGTCAGTAATTTGCACCATTGAGGCATGTGGAAAAAAAAACCAAAGAGAGTCTGAAAAGGCCCTGCAGAAAACAGAGAGAAAACTCAGGGGACACTATTCAGAGGCAGGGGCAAGCCTCAC
>VYXF01011917.1:212741-224082 GCA_013397295.1 Polioptila caerulea
AGAAAACAGAGAGAAAACTCAGGGGACACTATTCAGAGGCAGGTGCAGTCCTGGCAGACAGACAGAGGGTTTTGGTCACTGGCCTTTCCCACTGCCTTTCCCACTGCCCTGCTCCTGCCGCTCCCCACAGAGGGCAGGGGCAGAGGGGACACTTGCAGCTGGCTGAGAGNGAAAACAGAGAGAAAACTCAGGGGACACTATTCAGAGGCAGGTGCAGTCCTGGCAGACAGACAGAGGGTTTTGGTCACTGGCCTTTCCCACTGCCTTTCCCACTGTGAAAATGCCTATAACACCTTTAGAGCAACAATACTAATGTAGCTAAAGCAGATGTCTGATTGGGGGCAGCAGAAGCCATGCCAGTCTCTGAGACTGGTCCCTTCCCTGGGGGACAGGCAATCTATCAGTGGCAGTGAGAACGTAGCAAGAGTCCTATTTGAAAATGCCTATAACACCTTTTGCTAGCCTTCCAGAGAGAAAGTCACAAATAACATTGAAAGATACTACAGAGACTTTAGATCACATGAAATACCTTTCTGTCAGGCTGAAATCACCAGTAATAGGTGTAAAGAAAAAATATAGATGGGTGTACAGCATTTTCCAAACTGAAGCCAAAGAGAATTATAGTTCTTCACAGATATCTCCAGAGAATTTACATGTACCACAATAGCAACAATACTAATGTAGCTAAACTTTATTTCTTTCATATGAAGGACAATTTCATCTTCTACAGAAAACAATGTTTATTGCCCAATTTTAGTTTTTTTACCTCCTTGAAACTTGGCAGCCATTTGACATCATCCATCTCCATCAGGATACCATGGGTCATTAACACTGGCTATTTGGACAATTATAATCCCAGACAGTTCCTTGGCAAAAATTTCTAAAACTCACTGGCATCACTACATACAGTTGGATTCTAATTGCACAGTTAATGTCATTTACACTGGTTGACTCTATTTTCCTTTTCTGATCACTTTATGTCATTTTATGCCATTCTTTTTCTCAGCCTTAATTCTACTTTGCAACCCAATATATAATATAGACCTATAATAGGTATATATAATAAGAGCTATATAATAGACCTATAATAGGTCTACTTCTCCTCTTTCAAGCTACCTGATAGGAAATATTCTGTATCATGCATACTAGTTAGAAATAACCAGGGCACACTTTAAGAGAATTATCATGTGTTACCAGAGACAAGAAATGCAGCTAATGTAAAGTCATGTTCTAGTCATAGTTACAGAACCTGCATCGACTGTTGACACAATGCAACACTAACTGATTCAAAGCCTTCTGCAAACACAACTTGGATGATTTTGCTGGTAAATGTGAATAGTACAGAAAAGATGGACTGCTTTCCCTGTTTACATACTTTTCTCATGAAAAGAAGTAAGCTTATTTCTAAATTGTAACAGCATTTTTTGATTACTAAAAACGGGAAGGTAGTCACACAAACAACACTGAAGGAAGCAAAAAAGTGATCTAATCTCTTTTTACAAAAGAAAAAGTAGCCAGTCAACAACACTAAACACAAAAGCACAGCACCCACTAGAGAAACAGGCAGGAGAACAGTCATTCCAAAAATGGGATACAGTGTAATGCTATACATCTACAGCTATAGATCAGGCATAGTAAATTCGGGGTTCTCTTTTTATTGAAGTGTTTCTAAAAAAACTCCTTTGGTAAACACCAGCAGAGCCTTTACTCTCAAGCAAAGCAAACACACTGAGGAATTTGGTGCTGTTCTTTTGAAATACAAGTCTGCTCTCCCCACCCTCTAAAAGGATACCCAAAACAGGAGGGAATGGCACTGCTTGAGCAAATGCCTTTTAGCAGGATTTCTCCAGGAGTGAAAGCTCCAGCGCCACCTGCTCACAGTTGGAATCTGCTATAGCTCACAAAAACTGCCTTGGGACTTGAATAACACTTTTTATACCTTCACCAAAGTTGTTTAGAATCAGGGATGGAAAATGTAAAAGCCAACATACCTTCCCCTCTGGCAGTTCAACAGGTGTGTGCTACATTAACTAACCCAGTCTCTGTGCCACTGCCACCTTGACGTCATTGTTACTGGGTTGACAAAAGGTTTCCATGACAAACTAGAAAGCTGATCTGTTATCTCCCCTTTGGAGGAAATTGAAATGCCCTCTCTCCTATATTCTGCTAGACCCACCCATCTTGTTTTTGGCACGCAGCGCAGAGAGTGAGTTTCTGTGATTGATTTAGATTTGCCTCTGCTCTGAAATAGAGAAACCAACTTTTTTGTTGTTTTTCCCCTAACTTAAACTAGAGGGTTGCCATCCCAACCACCTCACCCACAGCACAATCCTCTTTGGAGGCATGTTGTCTACCATGCTCAAAAAGAGAACAGATAACACTGAAAGAGAACAAACTTTGAAGCAACGAACAAAAAACATTATTAAGACATTTGATTCTCTTCTTGGCTATAATTTATTACCTCTACTAGCAAACATGGCCCATAATAGTTAGCAGATGTTTGAAACATCTCATTTTGAACTTTGCCTAGGATTAAAAGAGATCTTGTAGAATTTAAATAGCAGCTGCAGAATGAAATAAGGTTGCCTTTCCTAATGTGACAGAAATGTTCATCCTAGCCTTAAACAAGGAGGATTGTTTTATGTTCTGTAAATACTGAGGAAGCTAAATTTCTGTGCACAGGCACACACACATTATAAATTTTATATGTGTCTAATTTGCAACAATTGACATGAAAGAACCCCAGTGGAAAAGGCTGGCCCAGCTGTCTGAATGCTTCTTAAATTTTTGCTACAAAACCTGCAGCTTACCACAAACAGGAGAACAATGGACAATTTGACCACGAACATCAGGTTGGCAAATTTGGAGGCACAAATTTACTTATTATCATCATTACTATTCTCCCTGCATCAAGGGAGAACCCAGCAGTCCTCAAAGAGGATCACGCCCTGGATATGGAAATGAACCCAAAGAATCTCCAAGGAGCAATAAAATACACTTCTCAACAACTGTGCAACCCCAGCAGCTTTTCTGCCACACTGGCCCCAGCAGGATTCCTACCCTGTGCAGCAATGCAAAGGCACCCTTTATTTAAGCCCTGGGATTGATGCTAAATTCAACTTCAGGGGTATAGTCCCTATGGATCCTCTAGGACTACTGATTCCCCTACCTCTTGTTCCTACAATGATTAGACTTCAGCCAAGGGCTAACTAGTTAATTGACACAGATGGCTAAGCTTACAAATTGAGGAAGTTAACATACAAACAGCTAATTTAAAAACAAGTTTGGATCTCAAAATGAATTATTGTTCCCTTTCAGACTGCATGAATTTCTTTTTTGCTTGACACTTTAAGATTTTTCATTAATTCCCATACTTGCAGGTTTCTCAATGTTTGCAAACAGAGATCTTGTGTGGCAGACATAAGATCTGAAACAAGTTTTGAAAGACCTGCTGTAGTGAACAAAGATGTCCCTAGCCTTTATACATCTGGTTTGAGTTAATATTTGTATCCCCTTAGAATACACGAGATTTTTTCCTAAGCTAGGCTTTTCCTAGTACACGTGTTTTGGTACCATGAGGTTGTAATATGCTGCTGTCAAACAGATGTGATTCTGGAGGCTATCCCAAAGAGTACTGCTCACCTTCACAGGGGTGCAAAGTCTAAACCAAGGGTGTTCTATTGTTTTTGGGGAAGACAAAATGCTTTGACTCCCATTAAGATTATTTTAAATCCTGCTGCATGACAGCTGCTTACAACTAATGTGGCATGTAATACTGAAGATGCTGTTACTGAACATGAAAATAGCTAACACTTTTGCAAATCTAATCAACCTGTTTAATTCATTGTCCCAGTGTGGTTCACAACTCTAAAAGACCTTCAAGCCAGTGCAGGACTTAAAAAAATATACTTAACCAAACTCTGTTCCTGTTGAACAGAGCTCAGCATATGCTTAATATTAAGAGCATGTGCTTAATGGGCTCATGAAACACATCCTGGTTTATGATTCAGCACAAGTAATTTGCAGCTCTGTTTTCATCTTCCTTACAACCACTAACGTGCCCACGGAATTATGACAGGCCAGTGGCAGGAAACAGAACATTGGCCTCATCAAGGGGCTCATTGGGCTGACACAGCACCAGCCTGGCACACACCAGCCTGTGCCAGCCCCAGTGGGGGACCCTGGTCAGGTCAGGGTGTTCCATTTACAACCAGAGAATGGGCGAAGGAAAACCACCACAGCTAATTATACACTGTAGCTATTCAGCATGAAGAAACTGTATGCTGGAATAGGACCCCCAGGTGTTTTTACTGCAGATTTACTGTAACTCCACCACTCCCAGCAGGTGTCAACACTCCTGACTCAGAGAACACACCACCTGCATGTATTTTTTATTTAATTACCATGATTTTCAGAAATATGCTCTGTGGTGCTCAAAGCACAGTCATTAATCTTCAGTAATCTCTCTGAACAATTTCAACTTTTCTGAGCCTGGAGCCCCTCTATAAAGCAGGGGCTGTATTGTCTGAGCATGGGATTTTATGCAAGGCAGTTGCCATGGCAATGTGACAGAGAGGGCAGAACCTAAACAATAATTGAGCATCAAAGAATTCTAAGTGCAGGGAAAATTCAGAGCTAGATTCCATATTAGAGCCATGGGCTGTCCAAACTGCAGATTTTAAAGCTTAGGAAGACTGGATATTTTTATAAGCTCTCTTGGGGATAGCTGTATTCCAGCAATGCATTATCACTGATCTGTTCCCATTATAATCCATCCATTTCACAGAAAACGACATGTTTTGTAGGGGAGTGGAAAAGCAATCTGAAAAGGAACAATTGCACATCTCAGGTTTGGGTAGAGAATAAAGAAAGAGGGAGGAGGAAAAAAGGTTATAATCCAAATTGTATTTCAATAGAAAGCCTGGCTGTTATAAAAATAATAATGGTCTTGGCTAGTCACTTGTTGTGAAATAATGAACCTTGTGCACCTTTATAATATTATTGCAGGCATTATATAGAGTGCCCTAATAAAAATGGATGGCTAACTAAATGAAAAAAGGCTGCTGCATTGTTTTATAAGGCAAGAATCCAGTTCCAGAACACATAAATCGTAAACTACAAACCAACGAGTTTATACCAAAAACACAACATGGCTTTATTGTTATTATTACCCTGTTGCTCTTGTATATGCTGCTACAAATGTGTTTTCAAAATAATTAAAATCCAAAAGCATTAGCAACGGAGCAGACCATAATTGTGTCCCAAGAGTGCTGAGTGCCCCAAGCTGTTACAAACTTTCATCTAAGAAAGTGCTGGGTTTATGTTCACTTGGATTGGTTTGCCACTTAAAAATGGGAACATACAGATATGGAGGGGAAAAAAATGCATAGCATAAGACCTAGGACATAGATGATCTTTGTTCTAACTCCATCTCTCTTTCTTGTCCAATGTTTAATTTGGATGACTCCACTCTCCTATATCTCTTCTGAGTCACAGAAACGGGGATAGTGCCAGTCACATTTTCATGAGACTGAGTACAAGCTTGCATTTAACTAATGGTTATTTTTTGCAAGAAACATGCTGTTTGGGTTAGCACATTTCTAGCAAGAGAAAAACCACCTCAGTGCAGGTGGGGAAGTCACCAGGCTCCTCAACACCACTACTGGCCCCTGAGCCTAAGAGAGGACTGATGTCCTTCCCTCCCTGACAGAGAGATCTGCAGTTATTGGGACTGCTCCTGTTTACCTATGGAAAGCCAGCCAAGCTATTTGTATCAGCAGCCTGTTCTTTTTGCTGCCGACTGCTCGTCCAGCTGTAGGCATTACTGACATACTTCTAATATTTTTGGCTTCTCATGCATAACTAGCAGTCCCCATGGAGCAGACCCAGCACAGGCCAGCTTCTCACAGAGCTGGGCTGCATGGACAGTCTCCAGCTACAGCAGAAGCTTCTCCTGAGGCTAAACCATCTATGAGGTCTCTCAGCCATTTGAAGTCTCTAGTAATGTGTGTTTTCATTACTACATGTGTTCATGCTACTGCATTTCTTCTCCTTAGAGCAAATGCTTGGTTGCTCTCCCTAGCCTTCTGTGGATTTCCACAGAAGTGATTTTTGAGATCAGAAGCCTCTCCCAAGTTGCTCAAAATTTGTCCAATGGGTACAAAAGTCATCAGAGGGCAGAGCACAAACAGATGTGGAAAACATGAAAGAAAATATTGCTTCCTTAGGAAACTAGGCTAAAAATTTTCTCTTATCACAAAGGTAAGGATAAGTCTCTCCAGGATTTCTTTACAAAATTGCCTGCCCTATAATAATTCTATTTTATCTGCATCTGTCAACTAGCCAGGTTTCCATCATTTAATACATCACATGTTTATTTTCTATTGTTCTCCTCTGTTAATAAAAATATCACATGGCCCAAATCAAATGCTTACAAAAGTCTATCACTATTTCCTCTATTAGCTGAATTATAAACTCATTAAAAAATATCAAGCTAGCATAATTTTATTTTCTATAGACAGGTGCTAATTTGCATTACTTACATGAACAGAGTTTATTACATCATTAACTCATGCTCTTTATTTGTCATTTCATTGTTATTCCTAGGGCCAATATACCAGGTTTGAAATTCAGTGGTATTAACTGCAAATGAGACTGCAGATTTTGAAAAATGCAATGTTTTTATCAGTTGACAGGTGAGATGGAATATCTGACACGAATCCTCTTACTGTTTTCATTTTAGGTTAAATACAATTTCTGAAGATTCTCAGAATCTTTTGTATTATTTACATCTCATGCAGGAATACAGACACTCATTACTATGTCAGTAGAAGCCACACCAGCTTTGCTGCTGTAGCTTAGACATTCTTGTAGCATTAGAGACCCCGCTGTGGAAACTTGAACAGATTTGGGAAGCAGTTTGCTAATGGACATGTTAATTAACACGATCCCTGTCCTGTTCCTCCTGGACAGGACCAAACCATCTCATTACATTTGCAGCTTTAAAAGCTGTCTTGCAACAGAGGTCAAGGATCCTGTTCCTGAGAGCTGAACTGCCCTGAAATGCTAGCCCTGAACCCCAGAGACTGGAAGTGACTCATGGTGGGTATCATCTGAAGTTGCTCAATGCCAGGACACTAAGTCAGGTGTAGGTGCATGTCTGATTGCTTGCAGGCTGCACTTTAAAACCTTTTTCTGGGCCATGATAGAGGAACCCTGCACAGCCTACAGGCTGGAGTGGCACCATCAGCATTGCTCAGCACAAATAATGCAGAGCTCTTTTCATAGCTCCAGGATAAGCAACTTCCACTCACACACCACTACAGTTCCTTAACTGCCAATGAGGCAGGCCAGTCTATGGTATGATGGCTTGTTTTATTGTGTTAATTTCTTATTCAGTAATATTTGGTTTTATTGTAACCAGTTGTCTGTGCATTTCGATGTTTAAAGCTGCTTCTTTCCCAATCCATTGCTGGCTGCCTCTGCAGTAATAACTAAGTGTGATCTTGGATAGTTTGGCATGTGATTAATAGCTGTTCAGATTGCCTTGGCAGTTTCAGAGTGTACTAATTGGGTTAACAAGGTACTAAGTGCTCCAAGGTGTTATGAATGTGTTGTAAAATCAAAAACTCTGCTGTCAAATGCATTCATTACTCATGGTATGTAATTTGCCTGCAAGAAGCCTACTCCAAAAGGCAATATTTCCAGCCATTTCTCCGACTCATCTGTGAAAGACATTAGCACACCAGCACCAAGAACATCTTTAACCAATAGTGTCTCATTCCTAGAGAAAGAATCTCAGCCAACAGGCTCCTTGGTATCTTTGGAGAGTGTCAGATTCCTCCTCAGCTGCAGCCAACAATTGGGTCCCGCCAGGCCCCTTGCCATGGGCTGCCCTCCCCAGCCTCCTCTCAGAAAAGCAAAACCCAATAGGACACCTGGACACAACTAGTCCCAAGGGGACATGGACCTGATCCCATCAGGTCCAAAGTCTGGAACACCAAGCCACTGCCCAGGGCTGTTCCACATGCCTCACTTGTTTTTTCCCCATCCCAGCCTCTAGGCTTGACTGCTGTTCCCATTCTCCTGCTCCCTACCATCTGCACTTTAGGCACCATGCCTCATTCCCACCTCTTGCTATCCAGGCACACTGCCTGACAGTGTTTCTGATTTTTGCAAAGTAACAACCTCAGCAATCAGACCAAAGGGCTTTCAGAGGCACCCTGTGCTCTCCATTTTACAGGTAAGATCAGACCAAACAATGGCACTACTGTTCAAGCCTACAGAACAGACAAGACAGTCACAGTATCATTTGTTCCCATTACCCCTTGTGCTGAAACATGCCCAATTTATCCACTGACATATGAGACAGGTTCATGGGATTCCTTCTCCTTTTGCCAGTTCTTTCCTACTAAAGGTCACACCTCCTGATTCCATTTCTGTGGAACTGAGCAACTCATTCTTTACTGTCTTCCCTTCTCCTGTTCCTTCCCATTCCAGCAATATAAAAGCCTCACCCAACAGTGACATTCAAGTTGACATTGATTTCTGCTGTATTTGAAGTCAATGTAATAAGATAAACCCTATATCTTTGCCTGATACAACTGAGACATACTAACCTGAATAACTGGGCCGGTTATCCAGCCAGAACACTGTCTGAAATTGAAACTGGATGGGGGGACAAAAGCCATTCCTCAGCTAAGCAGCATCAGTGAACAAAGTTCCTGGCAACACTGAAGTTGGATCTAGATATATGGAAAAATGAAAGATAGGAAACTTCATTTTTTTCTTTAAAAAACTGAAGATGGAGTAAACCACTGCACACTACGCAGCAAGCAGGGGAATAACACATGAATATGAGAAACAGGTAAGGAAATGATCACCCTGTCAAGAGTTTGTTTGCATAAGAATTAATCACCCAAGAATGCACTTTAGTGGAAGCTGGAAAGGTGTGTACAGAGGATGATTTGTTGCAAGGAGTAACTGACTTTAAATGGTTGCAGCTCTTCACGCAGCCGGTAATTTTCAATGGAAAGAGGTGTGACAGCAGGAAGGAAATGTTTAATCTTTGGATCTAAAAACATGATCCTTGCTTGACTAAAAGACTAGTGTTGGCTCAAAGCCAGGAGGAGGCTCATAACATTCTCTTGTTTCAAAGCAATAACCTGCTTGAGAGGGGACACAAATTCAGGCCCCAATAAAGTCAGTCCTTGTGTGCTTAAAAGAGACAGGGTTTGGCCTGGAACTGGTTTCCAAAAGTGGAGGTGGGAATGCACAGGTGGGATAGGCAGCTGAATGCAGACAGCTCGTATGTGCATCCTAACACAACACTTCTAACAAGAGAGAATTCTATATTTGCTATATTGCAGTTGAAGAAAAGAGAAACTATCTATTTTTCTGCAGCAAAAGATCGCTTGGACCAGTCACACGATGGAAACACGCTGACCCTCAAACAGCTCCTGGCATAATCACTTGCATTAGCACATTGCACCAGCTCATAATGGTGGACAAAGCAAAAAACGCAGTGTAGCAATCATGACTAAGCACAAAAGGTTCAAATCTGACTGCTTTCAAAGGGTAGTAACTGTATGCCCAGCATGGAGCTTACACTGTGCTAAATCAAGGCTACCATTCCCTCTCTCTGCCTGCTGCTTGTGAAAGAGCTTGGTCACCTACCCTGTGTGGTGAGCTGAGGACGTGCAATCCGAGCTGCTTCCAGTGACTGCTTCCCTCCTACTCAGCCACCAGAACCCCTGTGACATATCACAAGGCTGTGCAGGGGGACTGACAGCAGCTGGGTAATCTAACACTCCTACACTCCTAACCCCTTTGGCTCCAGCAATTTAAAAGGAATGCTCACAATCTATTTAATCCTAAAATCCATCTTGTCACAAGAGTTAATAGCCAGATAATGCTATGCATAACATTCTAAGCATGGCGCCATAAATAAGAAAGCATTTAAATAAAAGAGTTTGCAGCAAACCTTCAAATCCAAGGTTCACTCATTAAAAACCAAACCAATGTATTAATCTCCACTGCCGCATATTTTAAAGACATGAAAACCAGATTCTAAGATGAATCTGGAACATGAGACAGACCTCCCATGCAATTGAAGTCAGTTGCTCTCTTACAGCTTGCCAGCATATTTGTTAGGACAGGATTTACCATCAAAATAGAACAAACAGCGGGACCCCTTCTGTTGGTGATGATAATGTGAAAAAGGCAAAAACTCTTCTTAATTCTGTCATAAATCAGGGCTCATTTAAAACTCACTGAACTGCTAATAGCTACCACGATTTTATTTCATTTTCCTTAATCATACAGATGCTGTCTTGGGAAGCTCAGAAACCCTTACTGTGCCCCTTCATCAGTTTATCTTTACAATTAAAGTTGCTTTGCTTTGCCAGATTTATTTTCTCCTCTAGAGCACAAAGAAATTTAGCAAGAGAGACACAATCTGTTGTGACAAAAATGTAAAGCTAGAAAAGTGTTCCAGCTCTTGCAATGGTATTTTTTATTGTTTCCCATGAGGGGAATTATCTCCATTAATGGTGATTGCAAATCCCTGTGTACTGGGACATTAGCTTCCCTTATGCTTGTTACTGAAATGAAAAGAGACAACTAAAATATTACAGAGCTGTTTTATAAAGCACTTATCCTATTAAGCCACTTAGCCAGAGTCCTTACATAGGGATGGGATGCCCAGAATAATTCTCTGGGGAATTAATCAGTTATAACATGAAGAAAGGCAAAGGAATGCTCTCATTCATTAGGATCAATTTTAGCAGTTACTGTATTGCTCCTTTCAGTAAAAATGCCAAGTTTGTGGATGCAAGTTTCAGATCTGTACCTGGGGAGCACATCCTGGTTCTCCTGAAATGCAGCAGTGCTGCTCTTTGTCTCTCACAGCAAGCAAAGACTGGGAACAAGCAGACGGAAAATAAGTTGTATATTTGTTTTAAAGACATCCGCTTCGGCCCAGCTCCTACTTAACTATCTTTATTCTTTTACCTCCTCCCTCACAGGGAAAGTGATTTGTTCAAAGGCTGGAGGCAAATCCTGCTCCTACTGAAACAAAACCCAGAGCAGCTGACAGACTCCTGAAAGGCTGGAGGTGAGTGGGGGGCTATGAGAGGCTCAGAGCCAGATACTCACCTGGTGAACAGTGAGGTGCTTTCCTTGACTTGAAATAAAACTGATTTACACATCACCCTATTTTCCCTGCATTTCTTCAAAAGGCTTAACTTTTGTATCTTCCATCTCTGACCTTAGCAGCAGCCTAAGTGTTCCTTCTGCTGTCCCTTCCTGTTGACTGCTCAGGATCATGCAGTAAATACCAACA
>VYXF01011917.1:224133-281108 GCA_013397295.1 Polioptila caerulea
AACAATGTTATTTTTTTTTTTTTTTGTAGGGGGAAACAAGCAGCCAAGTGCTCATAAATAACCCATAGGCATCACCCAAAGAGAAGGTCGTAAGGCAGGAACTCGATGAGTCTGAGAAAGGGTTGATTTTTAAAGTCCTTTCTCAGTCTTCAAATTTCTCTCCCAGGAAGCCTGAAGGACAGAGGTTTTATAAAGGCAAAAGATACCAAAGATTCAGTTGCTGGGGAGGGCAGCAGAACTTCAGAGTTGGAGGGAGTTTCTGCAAAATAACTGCACTGAGGCAAGGACCTAACAGGGATTTCAAAAGACAACTCACAAAAACAGCCCCTGGATGCTTGGTTTACACCTCTGTTATATCTGAGAAGCAGAGGGATGGGGATGGTGCCACAGTCTGCCCAGCCATTGCAACAAAAGCCAGGTCATTCAAGAACCTCTGTCCCCAGCCTATCCCTGCAGTCACAGCTGTTTAAGCCAGTACAAAGCTGGGCAAGGCTGGCTCTGCTGTGAGGGAGGTTCAGGGACAGGGAGCCATCAGCCTTTCAACTGCCCCAGCTCACACTGGAAGCCTGCACAGCAGAGGACTGTCCAGGATGTGTCCAGGATGTGAAGGCAAAGCCAGTCAGCTGAATGCCATTTTGCCCATTTTATAGGTAGCAATGGATAGAGAACATGGCCCTTACCTTCCTAAGGACAATCACTTGAATTCATACAGAAATCAGCTCTCACTGCATTATCTGCAGCAAGCCAGAAAGCTGAGGTTTCTCTGTGTGCATTTCAATTTCTTCTTTCTTTTTTCTACATAAATGTCTGATAGTTTAACAATGACTCAAGTTTTAAAGGAAAATCACACGGCTTGGCTAAGTGTTCCTTCTGCTGTCCCTTCCTGTTGACTGCTCAGGATCATGCAGTAAATACCAACACTGGAGAACTTCTAGTAATGATGCCAACTGAGGCCCAGGACCTGTGGGGCACAGCTGGCTACCACCCTCAATTCTTCCTGCAAGCTGAGAAGGATCAGCACCTCGAGAGACAGTGACATAACAACAAACCCAACTGACTCTTGTGAAAATAAATAACCAGCAATCAACACATAGCTTTTCTCCATGCCAGTGGAAAACACGCATGTGTGGTCCAGCCTTGTGCTTTCAATAATTGTTTATTTGCATCTACAGTCAGGCAGTGATGCTGTAGTGTCAGGAAAAATTAACCCAGGCAGAAAAGGGGTTATGGAGTTGTGCCATGTTTTGCAGTCCTCTATTTCTTGCTGGCACACATTTGAAGAGGGAGAGTTCGATTTGTATTGTTGGTGGGTTTTAAATTAATGCAAGACACAAACAGAAAAAGTTGATCTGGTCAGCAGCAGCAGCGTTTGGATCCTGGACACAGAGGCTTGGGGGAAGCTTTGGATGTGTCTCTCCCTTCCATTAGCTGCCAGTAGCAAGGCATGCATGTGGTTTACAAGGTGGGGAGAATGCTGAATCCAAGGCAGGGAGGTGCCTCCTGGGGCATCCCACAGCAAAAATACTTGGCTCCAGAATAAATATTGCCTCAGATCAATGAAAAGGCCATGAGTTTATGGACAAGCAGAAGAAACCAGAATAGCCCTTCCCATAACTCCAAGCCTTTTCCTACCTGCTTGACCTAGAGGTGAGAAGAAGAAAGAATCTCTTACTGGGATTTTAGGGGAAAGAGAAGACAAAATAATGATACATTGAGTGATGTGATCGCTTCCTCCAGTCCCCTCACTTGGAATGTCTCCAGTTTTCAGGAAAGCTTTTACCTCCCTCAGCCACTTGCCCAGCTCTGTGCTTCCCTGTGGCTTGCCCTCCATGTCCCATGCCTCCTTCTCTTGCCTCCCCATCCAGTGCCTGTGTTCTACTGACACTTTATGGCTCTCCATGGTCACAGCTGTACTCAACCAGGCAACACACAAACACTAAGGCTAAAGAGTTAATATCAATTATCTCACTGTTTGGCTGCTCCCTTTTGCCCCTAATCAGGCATTCCACCTTGTATCAGGGCCATATCACAGGAGAATGCATGAATGAGTTTCATGTAAGTTTTATCTACAGGTTTGGATGGAGAAAAATTTACCAGCAGACAGCAAGGTGAAAAGAGGAGAAGGTTGTGAGATTTTCCCAAGAACTGATGAGCTCTGGAGACACACAGTCTTGATGACTCCCCAGGAACAGATAAATTCATCACAGAAAGAGTCAGCCAAATCTGGGTAAGGCCACCAGCACACACTAACATCACTCAGAGGCAAGGTGGCAATGGCTGCTGCTGCAGATACACACTTAATGAAAGAAGAGAACATTCAGCAGAATTTCTGAACACCCACCAAAAAGCTGCTACATGACTGAATTAAAGGTGTTCTTATAAATATTGTTTGCCAACTGTATTTTTCTTTGCCTTGATATGAAGAAAAGAGGAATTTAGGATGGTTTCCTTTAGTTCCCCTCCTTCATGCACAGGTTTTTTCCCAAATCAAGCCTCCTGCTAATATTTACTTCGAATTTGAATGATCTCCAGTGTCCTCTAATGTCCTTGATCAGTGAAGTGTAGTGTTGTTCAAAGGTCAGTTCAAAACACTAAGTCCTGATCTCACTTGAACTTTTCTTCATTTCTAATGACAGACAGTTATTCTGTGTTATCCGTGTGCGCCCTTGCAGCTGGAACCATGCTGGTCCAAGGTTTTCTAAGTTTCTTGAACAAACCTGGCATCTCTAGTAAGCATTAACCACACACAAATGATGAATTCTAAAACAAAAAAAAACCCACAAAATAACCCATGCCAAAAAGAAAACATATTGTTCCTCCAGAGGGATATATTTTATATTGTACATCCAAATCAAACAAACACACTGTAATCACCAGAATGAAACCCCAGAAACAACTCGAAACAACGGCACAGGAAAAATAAACATGAACTCAAGTTCTTTGAAGAACAGGAGGAGAATGATCAGATTTAGATGAGGAACAACTTCTTGCTTAATGACAACATAGAGAGTAGAACTTGAGATGAAATTAAAAAAATAATAAAAATACCCTTTTAAAAAACAAGTTCTGAATACTGTTTGCTCCTTTCTTTTAAAGCCATGCACTTGAGATGATCTAGTGGCCCAAGAATGGATACAGAGTCAAGCCCAGAATACTGAAGGACAATTCCTATTCTATTTATGTCCTCATTTGGAGGGGACCCTATAATCTATCCACTTTTAATTAACTATTTTGTCCCTTTAATCAACAGACTAATTTGGAGCACCAGCACAAGGTTGAGGCAGGAGTGTCCATTTTTTGTTCTGAGCAGGCTGGTTTCCAAAGGGGTGTCAGATTTTTGGGAAGGTGGGTCTGGGCAGGTGCTGTGCACCCCGTTAGAGGTGATGGCAAGGTCAGTCTGCAGCAGCCCGAGGTGAGGAATCACCTGAGCAGTGTCACCCCAGGACTGGCATCCTCTGCTGTGCACGAGGTGTGGGGACAAAGGTGAAAAGGAATCATTCATGAGGAGAAAGGGAAGAACACAAGGTAAGTTTTGATAAGCAATAATGAGGAATTGGCCTTTAATGACTTACAGTTCAGCTCACACTCACATTAGTGGATATAGAGGAGGAAGGAGCTCAATCACTTGATCTCTTCAAATACGTATGTTTTTGTCTAACCATTTTTGCTGGAAAAAAAATACTTATTTTGACTAACAAGAATCAATGTTAACTGTTTCCCAATCAGTCAAAGACCAGTTCAGAGACACAAACTCCTCTCCCACCTGAAATCCAACTCAATTTCCAATGCAAGGTAAAAGGTAACAAATTTTTGACATCTGATTCTTTGAAAATCACAGCACATTTATAAAAGTCAAACAACAGCTGGTCCCTCTGCAGAGTTGAAAACCAGAATATCCTTGAATTCTTCTGTGCAAATTAATAATTTATCTTAATCCTTCTATTTTAAAATCACTGAAGTTGGTCACGTCTTTGAAATAAAGACAGGGATTTTACTGTACTTCCTTCTTAGTCTGTTTTGATTGCATAAAACTCATTCACTTAAACATCCCCCTAACTTAAACATCCTCTTTCTTCACAGCAGGCATCAAAATATCTTTTTTTTGTTTGCTTAGTAGTATAGATTTATTGATATGGAGCTTATTTCCTGTCATGTAAGACCATAGTATTGTCACCAGCTGAGTTTCCAGCCATCTTTTAAAGGGGAGCACTCTCCACCTTATTCTGTACAATTAAAAATTACAGCCATCCTGCCTGAGCAGGATCACATGTGCTTCAGAAGTGTCTTGTGATTGAGAGAGATGACATTTGCAGTGGAGCAAGGATACTCATCCTATGAACTAAGATGATATGATTGTACAAACTCTGACTGTGTGCCTTGCACCTCTCTGGGGAATGTGTCCATCACCACACCAGCACAGAATCTGATTTTCACTCTGCTTGCAGGAATAGAAAGGAGAGATCAAGTGGGCTACCACAGAAATTATATTTAAATATCCTCAACAGGAATGTGTTGATATTGATATCTGCAATGTTCTCAGGAGACCTTCAGTCTGAAGGAGTTCACTTGTTTTATTATAATGGGACTTGACTTATATTTTCAAGTGTTACTGATTTACTTATTTTCCACCAAAGGATGCATTAGATTTAAAAGGTCTAAGAATAAGACTGAAAGCACACTGAATGCTGATCCATATGTCCTAAATGAAAAAGCATAAATTATTAAAATCAATAGCAAATGTTCTTTATGAAATGGATAGCAATAGAAATGAAAATTTACATAGCAACACACTTCATAAAAGAAGTGGAGCATATTCTACATGCTCGGGATGTAACTACCAGTTCTGCTTGGAGGAAATGCTGAAAAGACATCTTTGAAGAGCCCCTTTCTGTAGGACTTCACTTTCAGGGACTTGCAGTTGAATCTGTTCTCAGCATCTGATCACCCAACTGAATCTGGATTCATATTTGCATTTATTTATTGCCACAAAAACCATCCAAACTTTGGAGAGGTGTAAAGAAAATATCTGCTGCTTCTTGCACTGGTCTGGAAATAAACTTGTGGGTGCTGAGCAGTGGCCCTGCACTGACCACCACAGGAATGGCTTTCCTTTGGGGAAAGAATTGTGTCCAAGAATTTAGAGAGCAGAGGTCCCACTAAAGCTCAATAGCACTTTCAGAAATCCTAGCTGAGATGTTTAAAATGCATGGCAAATTTCATGCCTGCCTTTTATAAAGCTATTTCCTGGAAATATTACCCAATGAACAACATGATTGCTATTTCCATGGGCACTGCAGATGTTCTGGCTTTGCTGTATTTTCAGTGTGAAACACTCAAATCTCTGGGAAATTTCTTGGTAAAATTCAACGACTAGGTAAAAAAAACAAACAAAAGAGGCCTTTGGGGAAACTCATCCATTGTCATCACCTCCTTGGGAGGTATGTGGGGAATTGTCCAGCCATGCAGTACAAGAAAAAATGAATAAGACTCCACACTACATGATTAGAACTTTCTCTAAATTCTCCTGAATAATTACTGTGAAGTTTGCAAGTGCTTCCAACAAGTGTTATATTTTAAGAGTAGCTGATCATATTTTATTTTGTTTTCCAAAAGAACCTTTTCCAAGAAGGTTCTGTGAAACAAAACAGGCTGTGCCTGGTGCTGCCTCCACCCACAGCTGCAGCAAAAACTGGCTGGCAACAGAAAGCAAATGTCCTTACTCTCAGTAGAACTTGCAGCCTTGACAGATCTGTTCTCAGAGGTAAATCTCCTGATCACCTACCTGTTACATTTAGAAATGGGTGCCAGAAAAGACAGATAACATGAAATTCAAGCCAGGATTAAACCTGGCTGAAAATCAAGGTTGGTAAGAGTTACTTTTTTTATTGTTTGGAAATCTGATTCCAGTCCAGGGAAGACCAAAGTCCATTTTTTCAGAGTTCACAGAGAAAAAAATGTGCCAAAGGTCCCAGAATTGTCCTGGGAGATCTGTGCTGTAGGCAGAGCCAGTATTTATACCCGAGCTGGAGATTCTTTGCTATGTGCATTATAAATCACCAAGAAAAGAGCTGTAAAATGACTCTGCCTGCAGGTGGGTAAATTCCTGTACAGCTACAAGCCATAGTGACTGGTGCAGAGACAAATAAAGGCATTGTGAGCCCTATCAGCCAAGTGCCCAAAGCAGAGATTAAGTTGTATCAAGGCAGAGCATAGGCCCAACACTGAGCAAAGAATGGTTAAAATTATTTGGATGCTCTCTGAGGTTCAGAGTTTTCTGTGAGTGCCCATGAAAGTTTGCACAATTCAAAGTACGTGCAGCACTTCAGTCCAGATTTCCTTCATTTGGAAATCTAAAAATGTAATTTATACCTTGCCTGTTTGAGTCTGTTATATTTCACTCCAAGAGCCTCAAGTTAATTTTCCAAAAGACTGAAAAATATCAAATTTAGACAGACAAGTAGAGCTCTGCAAATCAGAAGCCGGAACATTTCATGATGTGGGCACTGCTGCAATCCTGATAAGAAATACAGGAAGCAAAAGCAAAGTCCATACTTATACTTAGGAAAGAGAGAAAAAAAGAAAGTGATACAGTAATATTACTGAACATCAGTGATTAGAAAGGCAAGTTCATGCCAAATCAGGCATTGCCAGCAGAGATAAACCAGTCTCATTTTATCAGCTCCAAATGTCACTTCAATGACTTCAGTTTCAGGGAACCATTCACAGTGAAAAAAAGATACATACATTTGTATATTTTTCTCAGGGAAGAGCTGAATTTACAGGGGTCCTAACCAAGGTTCAGAGCCAAAACTGAGAGGCAGCCTCCCAAAGCCTAAGGAAACTTCAAGAAACTATCATTAGAGAGACAGAGAAACGTCAGCGCCTGGCTGAACAATTTATGTCCTTGGTAACATAAACATTTTGCTACTACATGACAGTATCTTCAAAAGTGTTAACCACCTATAGCCAGTGAGCCCTCAAGGAGCCTAATTAAAGTGCCAAAATGTTTTATGTCAGGTTTTCCTTTGATCGTTATCTTATTTTCTCTTTTCCACAGGTGAGGGCGGTAGGAACTCAGTGTGAGAACTGCTCTAATCCTAGGCAGCATTCAAGCAATAGAAATACATCCTCTGAGGCCATAATTCACTCCTCTTTATCCTACCTTCAAAGTCAGCAGTTATTTTCTATCACATAAATTTAGTTTTGCATGTGGTCCCATAACTCATCAGTGTCTGCAAAGAACCAGCACTTCAGACAGTACACTGAATTCTGGCATTGTCACTTACTTGGACAGTGGCAGAATAACCATAACAGAACTTACACAAATGAGACCAAATCAATCCCTTCCTTTGCCCTTTAGAAACTCAGTTGTTTAATCTAATCCAATTTACTGAGAGTAAAATAACTTGGTTGGAGGAAGAAACCTCTTCAGGTCAATGCCCAGCAGATAAATTGCTGGCACCTATCACAGTGCTCCAGAATACAGGAAGACTTCTAAATACTCCTGATTCTGTATCTAAGTGGCTTCCTGCTTCACCACCCACTCCATATTGCCATGATCCTGCCCTCCCTTGGCTCTGCCACAGAGTTTACATTGCACCTTGCAGCTTCTTCCCTGCCAGCTGCAGTACATAGCACCCACTAACCACTGGCAGAGAGATTTTTCCACTGGCAGGTGTTTGCTATTCAGGTCAGTCCCACTGCTCAGGTGCTGCACAGACTCCAGTCCATGGTGACACGTGTTTTGGCCACACACAAGCACTGCTGGGGGTCAACACCCCCTGTCCCTTGATATTCCCCCAGTGCTGCAGTAGAAATGTGTCTCGCACGTGACTCAACACAGAGCTCACCAACAGTGGGTGAGCACTTCCTGCTTCAGCAACAATATCATAGGGAGAAAGCTGTTTCACCTTGATTAGAAGCTTCTCAAGAAAAGAGAATTTACCCCTAAGTGATTTGCTCCAACAAGCCTTAATTCTAAAATCTTCCCTCTTGTACAAATTACCTTCAATTAGAAGAATGATTATTCCCAGATTTTATATAATCCCACCAATGTGGAAGAGGTCAAGATCTCAGTCTCATGACTGCTGAAAGATGAGCTGAGTCTAGATTCTAATGGAAAAGATAAAAGTGTATAATGTAGTTTTATTTTTAGAGAGTAAAACGTTTTTAGTTCACATTTCAGAGCCTTTTTCCACATCCAAAAACAACAGAAGGAAATGAGAACTGGTCGCGGTATCCTGCAAAAGCCAACAAAAAGGAGGCCATTGGAAGCTGGACCAGTATCTCCAGAAACAGCTGTTTCACAAGCCAAAAGCTCAATGGGCTTAACAAATGAGAATGCCCTGCATGTAACATTTCCTTTATGCAATTCCCCACTGCTTTGAAGCCAAATATAAAGACTGAAATCCTGTCTGCTGTGAATAGGGCAAGGATTTCTCTCTAAGGAGAGGATTTTAGATAGCATGCTGAAGAGGGCTTACTGTACAGAACAAAAGCTGTCTCCCTTGCCTTTTGGAAAAGGATGAAGAAATTTTGCATAGTAAGTTACCTGGGACCTGACCTAGATGCTCAATGGGAATTGCAATTACTGTAATAGTATTCATTATCTATTGATTCTTCAGCACTGAATCTGGGTCATCAACCCATCTCCCCCCTCTATCTAAAACTTACACAATCCAAATAATTCTTTTCTTGTGTATGAAATATTTTAGATTATAGATATTTAGATTATAGAGATAGTAATGGATTGCAAATGGAAAAAGAAACATCTTATATGTTCTCTCCTTTCCTTTTACAAAGGTGCAGACCTACAGACCTTACGTGAAGTCTGTGTTTCTACTATATAGTATTTAATGAAAATGAAATGTTTGAGCCTGGGGATAATTGCTTTACATATTTTTGAGAGAGAAAAGCCCAAGAAAAGTAAAGATATTAAATACTCATATCCAGATTTAAGAAGCTATTTAATCAGGTATTTAATTTAAACAGACCCAGACACTATTTTTTTTTTTAATCTGGAGAGTCTTATAGAATCACCTGACCACTGCCTGCAGTCAGGAAAGTTTGCATAATGAAAGGCTTAATAACACTTCTGGAGTCAGGCACCTAACTCAGAATATTTTCAAAGCAGAGTCTGCTTTGAAGGCTACCAAAACAGGTCTGAATTCAGTTTTGCATCATATGTTGGGACAAGGGAGGACAACGCTGTAATTAATGTACAAATGTAATGCTTGCAAGAATTTGTGCCTCCCCCTGCAAATTCCTCATCCAAACAAGGGGAAAAAAAGGAAAGGGCAATGTGCTATCAATGTACTTTGTGATGGCATCCAACATGTGAGTGACAGAGCAGAACCAGGACTCAGCCCCCAGTCAAAGTGCTTTATCCTCTGCACCAAAGGATTCCCCTGATAAATGTTGTGGCCACATTCATGTCTTGAGAGAAAACAAATCCTTGCTGAATTTACAGTAAGGTTATTTCATTTCCACTTAACAACAAAAACCTTTTTGTCTTTTTAGGAGTTTGAAATATAAAAATAGAGCTTAGCTCCAGGGCTGTGCTAGGGTGAGAGAAAACAGAAATTGCTACTTACAACTCAGGAGGAGCTGACTCACAAATAAGTTGAAAGAAATACATATGACTTGAGGCATGAGGAGTGTAGTTAAGCAAAAGTGCTACTTGAAATTGAGAATCTTTGAGAAGTTGTGATTTTCTTTGTCTAAAATGTTGTTTGACATTCTTGTCTGAACATTCAACTAATGCACTAGGCAATCTTCAGGCATAATTGCAAGGTTTAGGGAAAGGACAAAGTGTGTCAGCTAAATCTGTGAATTCTTTTGGCTTCAGAGAGTAATAGCAGCTCTTATGTGTTATTTGAGAATTGCTTCTGGCGTGGAGTTAATACATAGATGGCCCCAAGGCAGGATTAATCTGCTGCCACCCTGGCACGCTGCTGGCACTGCAAAGCTCTTGGCATGGGTTTGCAGATGAGGCCACTGTGAACAGCCAGAGTTTCTAAAGGTAGGAGCTCTTTCCATTGACTTCTCTGGATGGAGATCTCATTGGGGCACATAGAGAAGTCACCCATGGAGGCTGCAGCTGCAAAAAGCCTCTAGGCTTGAATCTGAACTCATAGCAATAAGTCTGCTGACTATGCTGGAGTTAAATAAGCAGGGAAACCACTGATGGCTGAACCCTGTACCCAAGGGAGCTGCTATCAGCCCCACATGAGTTAACTATAGCAGGTATGCTACAGTGTGTGCCAAGAACTGCCAACTCTGACTGGAAAACCTACCTAGAGAGCATGACATGGTCCTGTCTCCCAGGGCTGATAACTAGCACCAGTCCACGTGAGAATATAAAACCTCCCAATCCAACCACATTTCATACAGACCCTCCTAGAAGAAAAACTCAACTACACACAGAAGGAAAAAATCCCACGTGGTGAAACACCACCATTAGCTTTGGAGCTCTGACAAGACAATTCCCACAGCAGGTGCCAACATGTGCTGAGGGCTTGGTGCCAGCAGGTGAGCCCGATGTCTGAGTGGACACTGAGCACAGGTGTGACTCTGCCAATTCAGCAGGAGGTAAGGCAGCTAAGCTTCATCTGCCACTCATTTGGGTATTATTGTGCAGAAAAAATGGAAGAACTATAAAGACATACAGGGAGTTCATTCTCCCTGGAGCAAAGACATGATAATGCAGCACTTTAGGAGCTGAATTCTCCACAGTATTCTGGCATTAGCATCAGAGACAATAAGGAAACTGTTCAGCAGGAACTGCCTCTCTAGTTAAAGATGATACACTGCTACCTCAGATTCGACAGAGCTCATACAAGCAACCTTTAGCCTTATCTGTACACTCACATTTGTTCCTATTCATTAAATGTATAACAAGACAAAAAAACTCACACAGCCTTAAGACAGCAAGTGAACCTACCCACCTCAAAAAAAGTTAAAAGCATGACACAACACTTTGCCCTGTGGTAACAACTTTTCCTCTTTATGGTCTCTACTCAGTTTATCTCATATACATTTGCTGTTCAGTTCAAACAAGGTTCTGGATAGAAATTCCTATAAATATTTCCAGTCTTGCATCCTTAAACCAAGCCCTGCCATGATGGGCTGTCTTTCAGGGTACACAGCCTGTGTTGGCACCATAGCCCTTGTATGCAGCTGCAGCATGCAACACGGAGCATCTCACCTAGATGTGGCCAGAATTCATGCAACTGAGACAATGGGCTGGGGGCAAACGAGCAAAGCTTAGGCAAGTGCTTAAAATTAAGCATGAGCTCAAGTACTGCACTAAGTCAGGGCCTTTTAGCAGGAATGATAAATGTGAAAAACACAGAAAGTAAGACAAATCCATGTGGATTGAAGACTTCTCAGACATCGGACAAAGTATTTGCATACATTACAGTGGCCTTTGGATTCTGAGGCTTAATACTTTTCTAATGCACATTATTGGACAAAAGAGTAATATCATGGGGACATGCATTTAAGATAAATACAGCAGATGGTCTTACAAGGAAAATTTATTTGCAATTAACTTATATTTCTGAGTCCAGCTTTCAAAACAGTGTCTGCACTGAACCTTACCTGTGAACTTTACAACCAAAGCTTGGACTCTGATTTTGTGAGGACACCCTTCTATCTTGTCTAAGTGGCAGCATAATTAAAGCCCTGACAAACAGATAAATCCAAAAAGGCATGGGAGAATTCAGCTTTCTTCAAGTTACATGTGATTTCAAAACAACACATGAAGAGAATATGGGCATTCTCTCAGGGGATATGACAAACCTCATCAGTGTAGCTAAGGCAATTATTAACTGCCCATTTTCTCCTACAATCAACTGCTAATTCAGTGGAAGAGCACAGCTGGAGGTATCAGGGTGACAAATTCAAGTGAGGCATCCTAGTGGAGCTGGGAATCTGGACTCAGATTGTCTGACAAGTAAAATGACAAGTACATATGTGCCGACAGTGTGCAGCATTCCAACAGAATGTAACATGTCTCAGGGCCATCCATATGCTCCAGCATATGTCTGTGAGGAGAGGGGTCCAGAATCACAGCTTCTGGAAATGGTAGGTATCCCAGGCTCTCAAGATACCAGCCAGGAACCCAATGTTGCTGCATTAATTGGTGTGTAAGTACTTGCATTCCCTCCAGCAAACAATGGATTTCAGCTCAGAGGGAAATGTGTAACACAACCAGCAGTTTGCTCGTTCAGAAATGGATCTCACAGGACAAGATTTACTAGGCAAGTAAAGGTTGCTCTGGGCTGTTCCTTCAGAGCCAACTGAACCTCTGTGTATTAACCACAAACCAGCAGCAGTAAGAGATATGTTACTGTGTAGAAGAGCAGTACTGAGGAGCACACAGAATCAGACTGGGTTTTAACAAATGTTTTAACGTTCTTTTAAGTTTCAGCTCACTCAGAAGAAGACAGGTTGCCTTCTTTCACCTTCTATTCTGCTTTTCACTTACATTTTTCTGGGGGCAATTACCTGCCACGTATTTTCACATTTCAGCCCTACCTTATCACTGTCCACTGTGTTCTGTGATGTCCTGGACGCAATGGAAATGGTGTCAGGTTGACTGCTGCCATCCCCTTGGCTGTCTGCATCATCTATTCCATCTCTGCAAGGGATGTGATTGGGAAACAATTACATTCCTTAACACACCACCAGTGAGCACAACATTACAGGTGGAGTTGAGAAATGCTGAGCCAGCAGGACAGAGCTGGACTGTGCTAAAATTACCCTGCTGAGGCAGGCCATGATGCTGTAGAGCTCTTGCAATTTAGAATGATGTCACCCTCTATGGGGTTTGGATTTGCACATAATCACTGTATTTGTTTAAATTTCTTCAGGAATTTAATACTAAGCCATAAAGATGCTATCCAAACATAGATAAAGACAGTATAGAGCTCTACCTATTTACCTCACTGAGGCTGCTAACGCAGGGTATTTTCTTCCCTTTGGTTGTACAGATAAAATTATCATAAATGTTTATTGATCTTTCGAAGTAAATACTTAAATAATACAAATCATATACTTAAGGACAAAGAAAAAATATGTCTCCATTCTGTACAAGAAAACTTCTGTATTGGAACATGTTTGTTACAGGTCTCCTGGATGACTTGGTTTTTTATGCTTTGGATGTCTCTATAACACAGACTGAACTAAAAGAGGGATAAAATTTGATGAGGAAATGAAGATGTTCAAATTAAAGGTGGCTTTTTGGTAATGCCACAACAGAAAAAGAACAATTCATTATCTATAATTTCTATTTAATCCAGGATTGAACAAGTTGACAAAAAAAATTTTAATATTACTTGACAGGCTGAAACAAGTTTGTATTTGATGATGAAATACAGATTATTCACTATATATTTTTCAGTATATTGTCAGGATCAACTATGATTTTGATTGCCAAACAATGAAATGTGCCAAACAAGGAGAAAAATCTGGTTTTACTCAAATGTGAAGAAGTAAAATCTACTTTAGGAAAGAAATATAACCTTGGACTGTGAAGAATTTTTACTGTTTCTCTCTATACTTTGGAGTATAAAATGAAAGATCTTTGTATGTATGTCATAAAAAGATTTCTAGCTACTTTTGCCAAGACAACATAAAAAAAGCAAAGACAATGAAAACTGCTTTGACTACAGTAAAAACCAGAAAAAAGTCCACATTGCTGTGGGCTGAGAAAACATTAGTGATTTCATGTTGTGGGGAATGGCTGAAGTTACCTTCTGCTGTTGTTTCGCTGCTTTGCTGGTGTCTTGGGGAGCTGAATTGGCTCTTTCAGAGCTCCTTTCAGATGAATGATCCTTTCTTGAATAACTTCCCGGATATTTTTGATCCATTCCTGTTTTGTTTCAATACTGGATGCCTACAGTTTCACAAGGCAGAAAGACAGACACTTTGTCATGTTCTCACCTCCCATGTGAGGAGTCATGGTCACCTGAATGTCACAATTAACTCTTTGTCCTCTCTGCTGCACTGTTGCAGCTGCTGGGGTACCTGGTAACCCCAGGGAGCTGAGAGCATTCTCACCAGACCAACCTGGCAAGCAACAGCCAAGCAGCTAAGCTCTGGATAAATACATGTTATGCTAGCAATACAGCATGCTCTGTAGAGGGGAAACAGGTTACCAGTGCACAGCTGGGATTTCCTTCGACAAAACAACCATAACATGGATTCTCCAGCAGAGACTCACTTGACAGAACAGGCTGGCAGCTCTGGAGGTCTGTGGAAGAGGCTGGCTGTTGATAAGCCCAGTGGCAAAGGACTAAGAGAATTATACCTCCCAGCCAAACACCCTGAGACCTGTCCTGTGTCAGCATGCAGCTGCTGAACCCAGGCTGCAAGAGGAGATGCATTTCCAGCAAGGCTGCACATCTGTCCCAGTTGCTTACTGAGGCCTTAGAGCTCAGCTGCTCCTGATGCAGGCACGACCCCACAAGCAGATATGGAAGCCATGTCAATATAAGGAGGGAAGAAACTGACTTTTCTGAGCTCCCAGGGCCTGAACTAGAAGTGCTAAAGAAAACAAACAGAAAAGACTTACTTTCAGCACTGTTTTATTGTCTGAGGATGGTGTCCGTCCAGACCACAAAGCAAATTTGCAGGGATCTCCTTCAACATGTTCAGTCACTCCCAGTTCTGAGGTCTAGTGTGGAGGAGAGATGATGAAAGATTTCATATATAGGAAGCCTAATGAGTCCAGAAAACTTTGGACTTGTAGGAAGAAGTGGAGAAGCTGGGATGGGTAGGGGAACGGGATCTTATCTTATAGATAAAAGGAACAGAAAAGCTCTGGGGTGTCAGGGAAGTGAATGGCTGGAGTGATCCTGCTCACAATTTCCCCCACCCTTCACATCTCACTACCTTAAACTTCTCCAGACTCACTGCAGGCTGACTTCCAGGTGAGTCCTGCAGGACTCAGGGCCAGCCTTTCCAGGGGAAAAAGTATCCCCAACCCAGCAGGGGACATGTGAGCCTCCAAAACACCACTTCTACCTACAAAAACCACAAACCCAGAACACTTTCTTTGCAGCCACACCTACCAGTAACTTGTTCTTGTAAACGTATTTTGTGTGTCCTGAAGAATCTTTGATCTCTTTGCTAAACACCAAAGAGATTTCAAAGAGAAACAAATGCCTCTCACGGCCTTTGCGAATGAGAGACTTGGGATCCCACACTTGGAAGGAATCCTGAAGAATCAGCTCTCCCTGGACATCCAGGTTCTCATCAAACCCTAAAACCACAAAATACAATCACTTGTATTTATTCTTGGGACAAGCAACTCACAGAAACACCAAAGCAGTAAAGACTTGAAATAAAAGGGTCTTTCTCTTCTTTTTTTTCATATTCTGAAAGGACAATAATGGCTATCTATTGCTCCAGAAATAATATTTTTCTTTTTCCTTTTTTTTCCTAATGCAGTTACGTAATTACTTCATTGGAGGTCAAATACATCATATGTGCTAAATGAGGCTGCTGCTGAAGTGTTGTAAAAATTACTCAAAAATAATATTATGAAGGTTTCAGTGGTTGTTACTGTACACAGAACTGCATTGCAATAAATCCATCGAACTTCATTCAAAATTCAGTTTACCCTCCTGTAATTTTAATCACCTGGGCTTAATGTGCTGCCTGGCTACTGACATCAGTTCCTTTTTTCACTTGTTTTAGTATTCTGCTTGGTTTTTGGTTTTCCTCAAGCCAGGCTGGAAATTATTTTCCTAGGCCAAGAAAATGTGTGAGACACAACAAAGCATCTCAGTCTAGAATAAAACTTTTACATTTCAGAAATACTCCACACAATAATAAGCCAATAAAAGACTTCACTTTGTGCCAATCAAACTTTTTTCTGTAGATTAAAAATAATTTTAATGCTTCTTTTTAAATTGTTGGCATAACTATGCTAACATTTTGAAACACAAGCTGTTTTGACTCAGAAAAACAGAACTTCTGAAATGTTCAAACAGTATTATGAAATGTTTTCATCCAATAATTTTTACAGCTGTCAGCAGCTAAACTGATACTGTTTCAGGAGGGGATTTTTTTGTTTAATGGAGAAGGAATGTTTTAGCAAATATATATATACATACATTGCATATGTATATGCCTACCTCCACACACATATGTACAGATATACACACACAGAAGATACAGATAAATACCTCCCCTCCTCCCCTCTCCCCTAAACTTCCTAGCCAGCTTTATTCTTTCAAGATTTTTTGAGAAATATCAGAAAGGAGCCAGGAGGTACCTAAAAAATATGATGAAATTGCTACAGTCAACCTCTACTACCTTCCACCACAAGTTACTAACAAACTGCATTTCCCAGCAGGTCCCTCCCCACCCTGGCCCCTGCCCACCTTCCAGCATGCTGACGTGCATTGCATCGTTGGCCTTCTTTGGGACACTGAGCATCACTTCCAGGCCATCCTTCAGTTCCCCTTTGCCCTCCTCACAGCAGGTCAGCAGCTCCTAAGAAGCAATGCAGACACCCATAAACAAACTCTGATCCACGAGCTGCCTCCACACCCAGCTGTGCTTCCTGGTCCCTGCAAGCTGCTTCAGAGACAGGAGAAAGCTGAACTGCAGAAAATCCTGCTGTGGATGCTCACAAATAGTGGGGGTCAAATGGGAACAACTATAACACAAGACAAAACAAGGTGCTCTCAAGGGAGGCTGTGCCCTCAGAAGATTTCTGGGGACTTTTGCTTACAGCTCCCTTAAGCAAAATGTAGCTCATTACAGCTGTGAACTGCTCTGCACATCTGTACAGCTCACTGAGGTACCTTCAGTAGGAGTTGGTATTTTGTGATCCTCTGGACAGGCTTGATTAAATAAGAAGAGATGGAGTTGGCCAGCCCATGTCTTTGCTGAATTTCCTAGAAGGGATAAAAACAGCAGTCAGTCATGGAAAACTATTAACCCCTGCCAGACAGAACCACCCATAACTAATTTTAGCTCTGGATCCTCGCATTCTATGTTTAGATTTTTAACTCTCTTTAAGCTCACATGCACATAAGCGTGGTTTCAGTGAGGCTGGCAATAAACTACAGAGTCCCCTTAAGGCCACTTAAACTGCAGGGTCCCTCTGCAAGTCAAGTTAAAGCTCTGCTGAGTAAACAGGCCTTGATTTAAGTATGACTTACCTGTCATGTCATCTGGTGTCCCCTAGCTACGAAGGCTAAAGGCAGAGTCTTAACATTCAATTAAAATGAAGTGACATTAAATTAAATTGCATGAGTAGGGTGTAATTTAGCTGTCTAAACATAGGCATAGAGTCCCATTTGAGAGCCCTGGAGTAGCTGAAATACCCACATGGGAATAACAGGTCTGACACAGCACTGACAGACCTGCTCTACTCGGAGGTGGCACCTGGGGACCAGAAGAGATATGCCCTTATGATACCTGTTACAGCACTGAACACTTCTGCTTTGTCACCTGAACCTCAACCAGAATGTCTGGGCTGATCAGTGTGATGTGCTCACAAATTTCTGGAGACATCACAGACCTGCTGGGGCTGCAAAGGGCCCAGCAGCCTCCCCCCAGCTGCTCCAGGGGAAGTCAGGAGCTCCTGAAAACCCTACAGGACCTAACAAACATATAAAAGACTCCAAACTCATGCCCTAGAGGGGAAGATTCTCTGCTGAAATAGAAGAGATTGGAAACCCTTCTGTCTCTGCCAGGCCCTGGGCATGCCTTGCCTTGCTCCTGGCCACCAGGAAATCCTTGACTCCTAAGGAAGCAAATGGAAAAGGGGAATGGGACTTTTCTCCAGCTACTGGAGTGTAAATTTGAGACTGTAAAGAGAAGAAGTTGTGGAAGATGAAGGGAGAAGAGCTGCCAAGAACAGAGATTTTCCTTCTGTATACAATCTGATTTTCTGCTGAGTACTAGGAAAGTTACTGCTTCTTTTTAGCTCCAGTGTTTGTCTTAATGCTGGGATGCAAAAGCACCCACTTTTCACGCAATGTACCAACAGATTTTTGGTTTGTTGGTTTGGTTTATTTTACTAGAAAGGTTTTTGAGTTTGGTTTTTTTTGTTTGTTTGTTTTTAATAGCTCTCGTGCCATGACCAAGACCCAGAAGGGAAGGGGCTCTGTTTGGGGGGTTAATGGAGTTTGCATGAAGCTGAGTCATAGCTGACTTCACAGAGAAGAGCTCTGCCTGCAGAGCTCATGGCTGAGACTCAATTCGTAACTGCAGGAGCCAGCAAGACCTCGGCCATGTCTGTGAACTTCCTGGAGCTGGCAAAGTACACTTGTTTGTGTAGGATCCAAGTAACAAAATTAGCCCTGCTCCTTCCCCTCAGCTCTCTGAACAGCAGGGCATGCTCTCAGCAAGTGCTGCCCTTTTGGCACCCCTTGCTCTGCCAGGATGCTCCCTGGCCAGACTGTGCAGTGACATTTGACAAGTGCACTGCTGGGAAGGGACGTTGGCCCTGCAGCTCCTCCCTCTGCTCCCTGAAGTGTTGGAGTAAAACTCTGTTTGTGCCTCTGCTCATTTCCTAAGGGACATTCTGGCTCAGCAGAGAAACTGTCCAAGAACCCTCATCCATACAGAAACACCATGCTCTGCAAGGCTACCAAAGTCACTGAGCTTTACCATGTTCCTTGCTGGTCACGCAAATCAAAAGTGCCCTGTAGCTTCTTGAATATAAAACCTGATCTTTTCTAAGATTCAAAGCAAAAAAAGTATTCCAAATAGTAGAAGCATGTACATGTCTCAACCAAACTCTGTCCCAAAGATCAAAGCTTGCTTAACTAAAGACACTAAAATCAACTTGATTACCTCAATAACATGCTGATTCTACCAATTGAAGTTGACAGCTAACATATGTTGGTAATCAAAAATATACCTTGCTAGCCTGAAGCATATGGTATTACAAATATTAAAATTTGCTAAACATGGCAGGCATCATTTATCTTTGGAACTACTGAATAAAACCCACAGTTTTAAGTTTTAACGATGAACAAGACAGACACAAAAACTGAAAGAGAGAAATGAATAAGTCTACTTCAGTTAAGTCAGAATAAACACACTATTTTCATTCCCTGTGCAATTTCCAGCTAATATAACCATACCAACAACTTCTGAATTTTATAAAAAAAGCACCATAGGGAGGGAAGATGGTAGTCTTTATGCTTTATTAGACTAATGCTGTAGGATAAACTAGGCACGTTTCACACTTGAGAGTTTGTGCATTGTTTTCCACCTGTCTCAACTGGTTCAATAAAATCAATTGCTTTTCTATACATACATGGTTTCACCTACATCCTGAGAACATCCCAGCTCTCAGCATTGCTCATAATTCTCTTCATGGTTTCAAATGAGATATGTCACATATCTTTGCTCCCTCTCCTACTCAGTTAACCCTTACAGTGAGCCCTGTAGCTGCAAGTCTTCCATTGGTTTGAAGGGTTCAAACAAATTACTAGGACTGCTTGTTTTTATCTCAAAGATGGCTTTCTATGAAAGCATATGAAATTTGAGGAACACTTGTGATTTTCAAGCAGGCTTCTTACTAAGGGGTGTTAGTCTAGATAATTCACTCTTATCATCAGGGTTTTGGGAAATTCCAGGTTCTGCCCGGAAAAAAAGAACCAACTATTTTCTCTGTATTCCTTGTGCCAGGCTGTCCTGCCACTGAACCACTGCCACTCCACGATCAAGGCAAGAAGGATCCACAGGTACTTTGCCTTACCTTGGTCACTCACACTGAGTGTCTCCTTGAGCATTTTTCAGGGGCATGGTCAGCTTTCTCTTTTTGCACAGGCATCACTGGGTGATGGCCTGGCACCCACGGGAGGCAAACACCTCCCCCAGGCAGAACAGCAGATGCTGACACGCGAATATTCACTACCAAGCAATTTCCAGCCCACGGAGAGAACCGCAGTGGAAAAGCTTTTAACTTGTGCAAACAGCGCTGAGGGACACCGAGGGCGGCTCCGACCCCTCCTCGCCGAGGAGAACAAACCATTGAACAGCCTCAAGCGCCACCTCCTGGAAATGCCCTTCCAGTCCCATTCGACTTTTAGACCATTCGGTAACAAAAGAAAAAGGTGTCCATCACTTCTCCTGCGGCTCCCGTGAGACCTTCATCGTGCAGTGAGACCGAATTGCTGTAACCATTGGCACGTACAAACTCCAGAAGAGCTGATTTATGTCAGCTGCCAACTCCATCACAGCTTGGATCCTGCTGATCTCTTACATTTGCAAACACCTTCGATCCTTTGGAAGAGAGGTCTTAGCACTTTTTTTTTTTCAGAATGACAACTAATTAAAGCTATAAGGTAGCAGACAAGCCCGGCAAAATGGATGAGGTAAAAGGAAGGTACTCAAAAACTCGAAAGATTTTCCTCAGCCTACAAAATTGGCATTGGAGCCTAAAAACATTTACCACTGGCTATAGCTTGTATGGGAAATAGTCTAATTGGAGTTAATGGAGTTCCTTATTAGCACAAGGAAATCAATGTGGAATAGGCTGGGTAGGATTTGCAGAACAGAAGGATAGAAGCTCAGTTTAAATTTAGGGATTTCAGGTATAATATATAATGGAATCTGAGATTTTCATTTTATCACTAACCCAGAAACAGAAATTACATCTAAATCAGATCTTTAGAAAGGACTGGGTCTGAAAAATGCCCAAAGGTTCCCATAAGAATGTGTGTCTCCACACCTCACTACACACCACACTAAAAACCAAAAGTTTTCACAGCATGCAGTATTTGCAGTGGAATGAAAACCCCAAATGCCAAGGCACAGAAAGGAACCCATAGCTTGAGTATAAAAAAGGTGTTTCAGCTGCACCAGGCGTGTGGAAGGAAAACAGCAAAGGCTGCTTACATCAAAGAAAGTCCCTGCATGTTCCAGGATGAGCTGGCTGGAGTCAGGCTTGTTTTTGCAGTAGGTGACATACATCTGAAATTTATCTGCCTGTGAAAACAAACATCAAGGGAAAAGCAAGATAAGCTATTTCTCTGCTCCCACAGGTTTTTATTAAGGCACACCAGAATAAATACAGGTGACAACTCTCTCCCACACATCCACCACCAGCACCACCCCACCAAGCAGCACAAGAACTGTAAATTAAAAGCAGAAGACTTTGAGGTTCATACCTTACTTGAGCAGCTCTGAGGACTGTGAGTGGCTTTCTTTAACAAATACCACAGAGGAAAGGCCTAAAACTTTAATCCAGCTGTAAAATAATTTCTAAGAGCTAAGAATGTTACACAAGAGCTTGAAGGGCCCAAAACTCAATCCTGAAGGGTTGACTCTAGCACCTACTTGAAGATAAAGCCTCTAGTAACTGGGCAAGTGACTCACCTAGTTTAAACTGGCACAAGCCAACATTTTTTACTTGAAATTTGTGACACTTGGCCCAGACTTGCCTTTCCTACTTTGGTTCAAACTTCAATGGCTCAAAATTTAGGTTGTGCTAGGAGTGTTTTGCATTTTATTTCCTAATTTGCTTACTTTTAAGCAGAAATTAAAAGCAGCTGTGCACTCCCACCTCTAATTAATGTCCTCAAGAAGAGGGAGGCAAACAAAAGAGGAGGATGTTTTCCTTTTATTGTTATTGCATTTTTTAATTCCAGATATCTAAGCAACAGGATCCTGCAATTGTGCAGGCAGCTTTGTACATATATCTGTAACCACACACAGAGCTCTGGACATGTACCTTTGCTGAGATGATGCAGTAGTATCTTACAGTGCCACGAAGATTTTGCAAAGAATGATACATAAATGCATTCACCTTTCCTAAACAGCTAACCTGTTCTGTGTAAACAGTATTTCTGAATCCATTTCATCGAGACTTGTGACATGTTTTTAAATTAAAAGCCCATCTGAAATCATCTAAACATGCTCATTTTTTGGATAAGTGAAAATATTCCATCTCTATTCTTAAAATAATTATTCCTAGCTCTGATATATGAATATAACAATCAGACAAAACACAAAGATGGCTGACTTGACTGGTAAATATTTTGAAAAGAGAATAGCTTTCATACAGATAAATTACTGTAGCCAATTCCAAGAGCCTCCTACGCTCACAAAGACTCTCTGCATCAAGATTTCAAAGTCCTGTTGGAAATTATCCTGGCATTGCATAATGGAATGAGAGAGCACAGTGGCTCAGAAATTTGACACTAATTTCTGGAGAAAAATAGTCAATAAAATATGTTCTTCATGCCTTTGTGGAGTTCTCATAGCATGACTAAAATTCTTTAAGGAAGGTACATAAAGATTTTAAATGTCTGTCCTCCCAGGGCCTTTCACAGAGAAATGAATGTTACCCCCAAAAACAGGTATGGTTTGACGAAGTTCTGCTAAAGAGAAACCAGCAGAGGTAAATAAAAGCTGTGCTGGTCAATACAGGACAAGGACAGAGGCTCTGGAGAGCCTTCACACTATTGCTGAGGAGAAGGGTGGAAACTTTCACTGTGGGGCAGGTGAAGGACAAAGCAGCTGCAGTTCCAGACTAGCTCCTCATCTCATTTATCACTGGGGACATAACCCTTGCACCTACTCCCAGCTTGTTCCCGTCTGTGCTGGAGGAATTAATTTGAATAAATGATGAGAAGCAGCAGCCTCATTACCCAGGTGACAAAGCAGTGGCCCACATCCTCCGGCAGTTGTTCATATTTCTCCAGCTCCTTCAGAAAAATGCTGAAAAAAGAAGACACCAATGTAATTAGTTACAGTCAAATACCCAGGAGATGCAGGATAACCAATGAGTTAATCAGTGCTAATGATCAATACTTGTATCTTGATTATGAGGCTACCCAAGTGCCCAGTCAGCAGAAAAAGTGTCACTTGCCAAGGTGTGCTTTGTTTTTTGAGTACAGTCATGCCTAACTCCACCAGAAAGGACAGAGGCAATCCCTAGTAGGGACTCACTGTGTACAGGACTGTTCTATTTGAACACAGATCTTCAAAGACTTGTTGTGTAGTGGTTCAGACAAAGAGCAACAAGGGAAGCCCAAAGCTGCCAACTCCCAACACCTGACTCCGCACACTGGACAAAGGACAACAACTTAAACAAGTTCAGCATTTCACAGGTAAGTAGTAAACTTCCAAAATACAGATTTTTTAAATCCACTCTCTCTGAACAGCTTGTACCCCAAGAGACAATTGTTTGCAGATAGAGTACGCCTGGGTGGAAAGAAGATTATGAAACAGTTTCTTCAGCTGCTCCTCCTAGAACATGTTTTCTGGACCATTCACCAGCTTTGCTGTCCTTCCTTGGACATGGATTCTGAGTCAGGCTGGAGGATGCCTTAACATCACCAGCCAAAGGAGAAGGCTGTGGAGGACATTGGTGGAGGGAGCAGGGGAAATTTATTTTAGCATTGCTAGAAATAAGTTTTAGAGGAAAAAAGATTACATAGAAGCGGCAGGCTGCAGGAGGAAGGGTCAGAAAAAAGGGAAATGACAGCAGTGAGAAGCTGTGGGACATGGCTGAGGGCTGGAGGGATGGTAGCTGGGAACAGTGGAAACTCAAAAGGGAGGGTAACCAGATGGCAGCAGTCAGGGTCACCAGAACAAAAATGCAGCACCACAGAGAAAGGGGAAGTGGGAAGACAATCAGGCTACTACTACCCTGGTATGTTTGAAGCTGCTTGCACAAAAGCATGCATATGGCATGCTCTGCTGGGCAGTATTTATGTGATGGCACATTTATCTGACTGAAGCACTTGACACTTCCCAGAACTCAAACAGGGAAGGATGCTCTGATTTGTTTTAAAGTGTAATCTGAAAACAGATTTAGAATTCAGACAACTTCTTGGATCCAACACCCCAAAATGTTAAGTTTATAACAGTTGTTGCACCACATTATACCATGGAAACAATGCCCTCTAAGCAGATCTGGTACACAGTCTTATCTTAACAAGAAGGAGAACTGTTAGTTACAGATTAAATACAGAAAGTCTCCAAGAAGTGGCAGGAAGCTATTTATTAACCCAGCTCATGCCAACAATTCCACCTTCTTCCCTTTGTGTTTTCCCAGATCATAATTTTGACAGGCAAGTGTCCAGACCAGATCTCGTGCTGTGAGATGGAAAGCATGTATCAGACTGCAAAGCATTGGTATAGTGTGACTTTAACATTGGTAATCAGCTGAAGGTGAAGTTTGAACTAAGTTGCAATTCATGTTTTGTAAAACAAGAAATCAAACATTATTTTGCAAATTAATTCCTTTACACTCAGGTGTGCACTGTACTGTACAGGGGTTCTCTGCAGACACCACAGAGATGCACAGGTGCCAAAAAATTAACAGAACTGTTAAGAAAACCTACTTGTTATGGAAGTCATATATCTCCTGAATGTTGCCAAAGATGATGTGTTCTTTGTTAAGGATCCCAGCTGGTATTTCTTCCACTCCACTTGTCATTTCCCAAAGATAAGTCTGGAAGACACCAGAAACTCTTAATTTTGTGAATAAATGCAGTGGAAATGAAGAGATCTCCCTGTTTTATTGCCAAAGGCACAGGCTGAAAAGGAACTATGTACTTTGAGATTAAATAAACAAGCTAAAAAAAATTTCCAGAGTTACAGAAAGCTCTCCAGAGAAATTAAAAGTGCTGATGCTTTGAAATTGTCTGAGGAAAAAGGAGAAACAAGACAACAACACCTGTCTTTGCTGTCCACCTGATGGTGTCCAAAAACTGTAGGCAGAAACAGCTGAAGGATAAGCCAGATTTGCCACTGCAGCAGCATTAGATACATAAAAATCTCTGTCAGACTGCAGGAAGTGAAAGTTGACAGATTTCACTGAATTACAATCTGGGTTTTGCCTTGAATATCACCATCCACTTTAGGAGCACCCTGCTGTACAATTAGACAGTAAGTATGTGGCTGTGCAAATCCAGAAGTTTCTCTAGTGTGAGAGGATTCAAAGGAATAGATTTGAATCTTTAAGGAAAGGCTCTGTGAATCAATGTGCACAGCCTGTGCATTGAAGTGAACATCCCCACTGCAGAGGACAAGGGGCTTCCAGGAAATACTGGGGATCTCCTGGGCCATAACTTACCTCTAAACATTCATGTAAATCCCTGACATAAGCCTTTTCTGTCTGCAGCAGCTCAGCCATAATGAATCTGAAAAAAAGGGAGTATTTTAGGCATTTTGGACATAATAAGCATTTCTACAACAAACAGGAAACAAAACATCCTCCTGTTGTCTTAAGGAATAAGAGTATTTCCACCCTAGACCTTCGGCTGCCTTACTTTGCACCTTTCAGGTCCATGACCAAAACACCACTTCATACTCCAGTCCCTTTTAGAGTTATTTTCCAAAAATCTTTTCTGCACAAAATCTTATTAAGTTGTATTCCTGCAACCCTGAGTCCATGGGATTTACCATCTACATGTCCATCCTTAACTATCAGCTGGTTCTCAGAATTTTTTTTCCCTTCAGGATTAAGGAACTGTGTTTCACCGACATCTGTGTATTTGCTGACAGTCAGTGGGAAGTCATCCTAAAACTTTACCTTCAGAGACAACACAGATGGATTAGGGAGACACCTTTGAAGAGACTTCAAGATCTTGGTATCTGACCAGAGAGAATCCAGATGCTGTGAAATGCAATAATGGCACCTGTAGAGCCTGGGGTTGGGCCCCTCAAAGTTGAAATTCCTGATGTTTTGCAAATTTGCCACAGGCAGACCAAGTGTATCATTTTCCAAAATAAAAGTGGTTTCTTATCAATCATGACCTGTTGTGACAATTTCAGGGGGCTGAGAAATACTTTCCCAATATTCTTAAACAAAAAATAAGACAGAATATTGTGGAAACAGACCATGGATTTAAGTGCAACAAGCACTTCTCAAGTATTTCCTCTAGTATGAACTATTTCCAGTTCTCTCAGTCCTAAACTTGCTGAAATTTGAACCTAAACATCGAGTGAACTCTTGGATCACTGATGTTTAGATAAAACTTAGACACCTAAAGATGCTCCTTTTTTCCTCACTCATTACTTCTTACACAGAACCAGAAAGAAATTAGCAACTCCACAACATCAGGGTTAATCCAAGTGCTTGACTCACTACTTTCCCTTTCTAACTTCTGATTAAATCCAAAAGAAATTCAACCTTTATGTTCTGAAATTCTCTAACCTACAAGTAACAACTTCTGCCCTACACCTGCAGACTTATCTCAATAGCTCTGCAGCTGGAAGGAGTTACAGCACTGTCACTCAGTTCTGGTCATGCAGATATCACAGAATTACTCTTTGGCAGATCATGTGCCATGCAGAGTGTTTGGGAACATACTCTTTCTTTCTGGCTGACTTCCTTTTTTCTTCATTGACTTCATGATTTGCATCTCGCAGCTTTACCTCCCGGTCTGAAAGACTTGCTGGAATGATATCTAATTCTAGGTCTTTGTTATCCTAGGAAGAAAAGAGAAAAGTTTAACTTCATTGTAGTCCTGCTGTTGGGTGAAGTGCAACGTGATCATTAGATCAAAGAGGTAAGAAGGGACAAAAGTAAAATAATATCAAAAAGGAGGAAATTTAGAGAGAAGCAGAAGTACTGTGAGAGGAGATAAAAGCTGAAGAGAGAAATCTTAAAATAACAGAAATTATATTCATTGTAATCTTCACTGTTTCTCCTAACTAGGAATCAATACTGACAAAAAAAATCTAAATTATCCTATTCTTTCATAACTAAATTAGTTGTCTAATATGGGACATCATAAAAAACAGTCTGATATAGTAGAGCACCATGCAGAGACAACTTTCAGTGGCCATTTACCATGGAATACCTTCCCAGGCTGGGATTAGAACTCTGTGTAAACCAGAGGCCCTACAAGGAACAGTGCAGTTAAAGTATCATGAGGGTGTGAAGGAATTTATTCCTCATACTTGACACGTAATTCCAAAGAGTGGTTGACTGGAAGGTTTTTAAGGGTTTCTGCTTCTGGAACTCTTCCTTAATACTATGGCCAGGGAATAGCAGGAGATCCCAATTTTTGCTTCTTATGATGCTCTACTTCACCTAAAACAGTTCAGAGATGAGGCTGGGGATCAATTGTTTGTGCTAGTTAAAGGATGAGAGAATGAAAACTTGGAGTCTAAGTTTCAATTTGACAAAAAATAACAGTGTGGGAGCAGGATTTATGGTTTACACCAAAATTAACACAGACTTTTATTCAATTAATGCATTTTCCCCACCTTCCTCCTGGAAGCTGTATGGTTTCCTGAAAAATGGCACAAACTACTGTTTAGAAAATTTCTGATCTTCATCTGCCTCTCCTCACATCACTGACCCACCACAGAAAAGCCTTTAACCCTTCTTCTCCAGAAGCAGTTCTGAGCATGGCCAGATGGGCTGGCTGAGTTCTCAATGTTTCTAATGGGAACACAAAACCCAACAGCACTCATACCACACCTTCACCTTCCTCTGTGACTCTGGTATGAAACCCCAGCAGGATAGGGTCTTACAGTACCTCTGGGTTGATTCCAAGGGCTTTTTCCAGGGAGTAGCGGTATTTCCCCATCCTGAGAGAGAAGTCCCGGTAGCGCTTGTCAACGGTGGTCACCCACTTCCTAATTTCTGTGGCGTGTATGTGTCCTTTTTCTACAAAGCTGTCAGCCAGCTGGATGAGGAGCTTCACTTTCTCCTTTGTTTGCTGCCCAAAATATGGTCCTTGGTTATGTTTTTTATTATTTCCTTTGCTTTTAACTCAAACAGCAGTCAAAAGAATTTCACAATTTTTATACATCATTAAGGAGTGTCTGTACTTCATCTTACACAGAATCAGACACTTCAGACTTTTTCAGTAAAACATGAAAGGAATGTCATTTTTATAAGGACACTTATGAAGCTGAAGAAGATAGAAAGTCAAGTTTCTGAACATGTTGGAAGTTATACATGCCTCCTTCCCATAAGCAAGAGTTTGTTTTTGGTGAGCCTTGGAGTAGAAGACAAGACTTTAAAATCTCACCTCATAAAATACACCAAGTTACTTTGAGTCTATACCTGGTGAATCTGCAGATCTGTGTAGGAAGGTCATTAATACACCACATATCAGCCCAGGAAGTGATTTTGAGTCATTACTACTCTGTTTTAAAAACAAACAGAATTTAAATCTAAATTCATGGTCTACTATAAAATCCTCCATCGGTATCTTAGGCCCAGTTAGAACATTACCAGCTGTAAGAGGACTGAACTCCAAAGCACACAGGGAGCCCTCAAACCTTCCAGAGGTCTTTTCTATCCCACTTAGGCTCTGACTGCCCCTCAAAACTGGCACGAAGGACCTAGTTATAAACTTCAGCTCTGATTCCAAATCTATCCCAGGAAAAGAGGCACTGGCAAACCTGATGTCAAAGATAGAGAGGATGTTCCACCATGCCTGAAGCAAGACACACTGTCGGATACTTGACACTATCAGTGATCTCACCACAAATGGACAAATGCATGTCAGACCAGAAAACATCCAGCAGACTTCTAAATTCAAGAAATTTCACCACCATAATAGAATAACAGCTGAATAAGACATCATCCTAACAAATCAAATGAGTATCTAAGCAAGGCTAGGTATGGAGGTGTAAAAATCTAACTTCCTGTCGTATTTAAAGGGCAATTCATTCCCAAAAGCTACTGGTGATTTTGCATTCTGGTTTGGCCAGAAAGTTACTGGGATCAGGAAGGCTTTCAGCCACAGCTTAATTTGAGAAGAACATCAGTCTGGGGATGACATGCATTTACCAGATTGCACATGGCAATGAAAATATTCTATGTCAGCAGTGGGACAGCCCAAGGGAGCAAGACTTGGATGTGTCAGTGTAAGAAACAGCCAGTAATGGTTAATTATGAACAAGGTCTAACAGTCAATCCTAGGCTAAGTCAAGAGTCAGAATGGGTTGGAAACTTTGTTATGAATTTGGATTATTCTGATAAAAATAAATTATGAACTAGAATGTAATTTCAATTGGAGTAATTATGGGTGGTTAGAATTCAGAAGTAGTTAAAAGAATGTCATATGTGTCCTGTCTGAAGAAATTACCTTCCATCCACTGCTAGTTATCTCACATTTTCAGAAACATGCAAGCTAAGCTAAAAGAAGGGGACAAGAACACCACAAGGCCTGTGAATCAAACCCATACAAGCACGGACAGTCAAAGGAGGAATTTAAGGATTACAGAAGATCAATTTCAGGACTAAGTGAAATGCAGCTACATAATACGAAAGCCATGGTCTCCCTGCAGTCCAACTCTGCAATTTACATCCTTATCAGAGACTGTTAATACCCCTGTGGATTCACTGTCTATGAATTACCTATGGTTTGAATTAATTTGTCTGCAGCAGATCCAATCACCATTCCTGTGTAAATCCCACCAGATTTCCCAGAATTGCTCCATATAAATGAATATATTCTTGGTAATGCAGTTTTGTATTCAAAAATGTTCACCCCGGAGCTTAAAGACTCATCTATTTAAAGCACTTTGTTGGGATCAGCAGATTGTTTCTAATGAGATAAATTATCATCTGTGATCAACCCAGCTGGAATTAGTGAGACAAACTGTGGTTTTAATGACAGAAGAAAGAGACCAGGAGTCCATTGTGACCTTGGATATATTCAGATTAATTAGTCACTCTATAACATTCTGGAATGATTGTTTGAGGATGGAATGTCTTACTAGACTGCTGTGAACTCTGTGTGCAAATGGACTTTCTCTTCCTTCTGATCAGAGCAGAAATTTTCTATAACTAGTACTAACCAAGGTGGAGAAAACCCCCTTTTTGTGCCTATGTCTTGCTAAAAGTTCTCAAAACGTCATTTATCTTCAGGGCTAGGACTTTTAGAGGGCAACTATAAAATCAAGAGAATATTATTACAGAGATTTAAGGCATTGAAAGAGGACCATAAATACAGACTAAAGCAGATGGCATAATTAGATTAAAGTCACTGTTTACTTTGGCAGGTACTCTGAATTCCCCATATTCCTTCAGGAGTTCCTGAGTTTCTTCTGCTGATTCCCCTGTGGAGTTGTGAGTAGAGAGGTAATATTCGCCTGTTTCTTGGATCCAGTCTAAGGCCTGTGAATGTCAAAAACACCAAAGGAAAAACAAAACAAACAGTTTTTATATTTCAAGAAGTAATCCTCTGACAGAAAAAACCCTGCCAAACAAAGAATATCAAATGCATTGGTAGTTAATAGCCTGTATACTAAAACACTTTCTAGGAACACATAAAAAGAATAAAATAATGAAAGCAGGTGGGAAAGGATACAAAATCCTACTCTGTGTTTCCTAGGACAAAAACGAGTGCAGGGAATTCCATCTATATACAGATAAATCTGCAGGGAAAGCAGTTTTCCCATTCAGAAATAGCTCAATAAAACAAGTTTGCTCTTTCATCTGTTTTCAAACAAATAAACAAATACAGAAATTAATCTGAGGTGACAAAAATAGTGAATCTTGTTGTTGGGTTTTGGAATTGTGTTAAGTTGTTTTAAAATCTGCACTTGCCTTGTTTTCAAAAGCTAAAAGCTGTTTAAACACAACTTGAACCTTCAACAGGAGACCCACACAGAGGCATTACATGGATACAGGAGATTTTAGACATTGCCAGGGCAGGAGGACAAGGAGGAGTTTTCACACTACCTGCTTGGCACTGCGCTCAAAGACAACATATTGCTGGCACTGATCTAATCTCCGCTTCTTCAGGGTCCAGAAGTGAAGGACTCGATTCTCCCTCTGCAACAGCTCGCTCAGAATGGCTGTAGGGCAAAGGAAAACATCTGCATGACTAGGGATTCCTTGAGTGCACACAGAAATAAGCTATGAAATGATGAATTCAATCACTTTGCCTGGACCTTGTTCCCAAAAGCAGAGAGCCCAGAATGACACTTCTTAAAAACAAGCACTGATTCAAAGGGGCTGCTTAAAAAACCCCCCAAACCAAACCCCCGAACCGCACACATGAGAAACCACCACAGAGCGGGTGTAGTTGCAGAGTGATCTGGTAAAGGAAGTGATGCTAGAACAGAGTTTGCCTTCTGAGCACATTCACAGACTTTAGGAGGACCACACTGCAGAGGGGGAGGCAAGGCAGACCTTCAATGCTGTCACTGCACTGGTGCACCAACCTTTGACCTGCTGCTCGGGCCCTCTGGTGTGGCTGGCCACTCCGGGCATGCTGACGTTGTTCCTGTGGATGTACTTGAGGAACACCTCGGCATTCCTCCGGGCCAGGGTACAGGCCTAGGAAGAACAGCCCCCACCAAAAAGAATCAGTAAAGATGAGCAAAGAAAGCAAAGGGGGCCAAGGGAGTTCTTGCTTATATTGCAAGGAGAAGTTCTCTTTCATCTGTGAAGATGAGGACTTCAGTTAAGAGTCAATAAAACTCAGCGAATAAACTAAAAGTCTCACAGATGTATTAAAACATGAGTTACATTTACTATAGAAGCTCATTTTATATATTAAGGCAAATTAATGACATAAATGTAATAAAACAACTGCTCATTAAGAACTGGTACCTCACACATTTTCTGTCTAACCAAATCTAACTCATCTCTCAAGATAAGTACTCATTGTTTCAAATAACGTACTAATCTAGAGGTGTAATTTCTTAAGCCTTGACTGCAAGTGTATTTTCATGTTGTGTATCAGTTTTAGTGGCAGGTGGGAGGCTGGGAGATCCCCAGTTTTTCCAAAGCAGCACCTGGAAGGCAGGAAGAAATATGTGTCTCCATCCTGGTGCTGCCTTGCAGAGACAAAATTGCTTCAGTTATTATTAGTCCTTCAGTTATTGTCTTGGGGGACAAAATTTGAAAAGTGGATGGTTTGTACCAGCCAACAGCAAAATGATGTATAACACCTGTCATTAACAGTGCAATTTTAAGAACTGAACTTTGAACCAGCACAACTAACATCCTGCAAGTGCAAACATCTCCTAATTGGTCTTGATGACAGCTCTCTGAGATATGTATTGATAATAATGCTCATTACCCTTGCTATAACAAAGTAAAACTGGCCTAGGGTTTATACAGCCAGCCAGTAGCTGAATTGGAACCACACATCAGAGCATCCTCTCAAACTCACCAACCCTGCTCTAAATTATCTACTTAATGGAAAGTTTTCCTGACTTATTGGAGAACTAAAATTAGACCTTGAGAAAAGCCTCCTTCTGTTCCAGATGTTTGCTGATCAGAGGGATGACATGGTCTATCTCAGCTGCTGGCCCAAGTTTATCTCGGCCTCCACACCAGTCTTCATCCCGTCTGTACTCCTGCTCCAGACTCTCTAACACGCTGCACACCTGAAACATGCCACAGAACATCTCAGTTATCCACGATCATAACCAGGAGGAGAACACCCAGTAAAGGTCCATGACCAATGACATTTCATTTTTGTACTATGGGCCACAGCATGGGGTAACTGGGTATAAAACTATGGGCCCTAGGCAGGGTGATCTAGGTGTTTTTCTTACCCCTGGGGATCTTTACTCCTTGGGATTCAATTTATCTGATTTAAGGCTAGTGAATCATTCTTTTCTAATGAGTAATGAGAGGAAGCACAAAAGGTGGAATCAAGGCAGGGGTCAGTCCAGCCCCAATGGATCATTCAGGAAAAAATCTCCATTCTAGAATGTGTTTAAATCCCACTGAAGTCAAAGGACTTAACACATACTTAAAGAAAAGCACATACTTATATACTTTGCTGAAACAAAGTCTGAAGCTGGAACTAATTGTCTTCAGCTGCATTTTAGTTGCTCCCTATACAGAATTTTTAAAGGCTGATGGAAAACAATAGACTTTAAGTCAGGGTGGATGCAGGTGCTCCACTGCACAGGGCTCACACACATATGTTCTATCCTGGTAGTAGAATAGTGGAAGAGTGGAAATGAGGTAAATAAACTCACATAGCCTGAAAATTAGGCAGTAGACAAGGCTGAGCCCTTTATTTTGCAGATCCTGAGAATATTCTCAGCAGCCTGTGCAGACACAGAAAAAGTTTTCCAGGACATTTGGAACTTTCTTCTTTTTCTCCAGGGGATTCTTCCTACAGACTCCACTGCTGAGATGACCAGCCAGTTAATGCTGGGATCCAGGTAGCAATTTCCATCCTTTTCTTGCTCACTCTTGCAGCTTTAATATGAACACAGTTAAAATTCAGGCGACTCCACATGATTAAGAGCACAGTCTGGAGGAGACTCCAGAATTATCCCCCAACCATCCCCACTATCAGAGGCCATTTTCATGTTACTCTGATCAAGAGCACAGTGAAGTCCACTTTAAAACTGGCAAGTTAAGGGGAGCTGATAACTGATTCTGCTGCCAGGCTTATGCACTATGCATTATGCAAGGACCTTATGCACTTTGCAATCTGAAATCATCTTCTTGCTTGGATGCAAACCAGCATTCACCCTCAAAGATTTAGTGGAGAGCAAGTGCTTCATGTGTTATTTAGGCACAGAAAAGCATTTCCATTTTACTTCTTGAAAACCTTGACATTCTATTGGACTTTGGTGATTTAAAGAGTGAAAATAAATGGACTGCCTGGGATTCAAATATTTCTAGAAAGAATTGTCCCTGCACATGCAAATATCGTCTTTCTGTTAAGGTGATGAGAGAATTGAATATAAAATGGGCTGTCAATGAAGTCAGAGAGAAACTGGGCTATTTGAAATCCAGGGCTTCACCACTAATATCAAGAACATATATACTTGGGGAAGACAGGCATGAAAAAGTTTGGCTGCATGTGACACTCTCTCCGTTCTTTTAGCTCCTTTTTCTAGATATTCAGAGAATTCAGGATCCAGTAAATTATTCACTTCACTGTCAGGCAGGCAGGGAGCAGACCCTTAAGGGCTGTAGATCAGCTGTGCACCCTAAGAGAAGATGACAGGCTTGCAGCATGAGTTCATGAGCATTCAAAGACTGAATGATCTTTGCCCTACACTTTTGCTGAATAGACACAACCAATGAATGAACTGGTGGGTACTGCAGTATGCTTGTCTGAGACTTGGAAACAGGAAGAGAGACTGAAATGATAAATTACTGCCAATCCATATTTTGGCCAGCACATTTAACTGTCTAAAGCTCTAATGAATCCCCTAACAGTTTTCATTTCTCACACTCCTCTATCAGCAGTAATTCATTTTGATCTTGAATGCATCAGGGACTGTAAATCTTTTTGAAACTCTTCACAGTGAAATACATTAATGATAGGGAATGAATTCCTCTTAAAGAGTCTTAAAAATACATGAAACAAATGACACCAAAAAGCAGCCCAAGGATCATCTACAGCCTCCAAGTCAAGGAAAAGTACACTCTTTCCCTAATGACATATCTAGTAGTGCCAAAAATCTTCCCCATGTCTGGTTCTCTAATTGAGGACCTAACTGTGTGACAATAACAACAGAAAATTTCCAGGCAAACACTGCTGCCTTTTGTGTAAAACCACAGGTTCCTGCAGTGTCCCTGCTAACAACAACTGCCTGACTGCAATAAATGACATCAGGCAAGGCTGCTCGAGCAGCCACACTGTGACACTAATTCTCACTGACTACAGGATAAAGGGCACCTGCTTGTGCAAGGGATGAATAATCCCACCATGCCAGCAGCCAACTGCAATGTGTTTTGCATTTCATGAACACCTGGAATGAAGTAAAGTTCTGCTAGCATATAAGGGGTTCCTGCTGTAATTATCTGTGTTGCAGGTGGATTTAAGAGAATGCCCTTCAAATCTTGGCATCTTTTTTGGCTTGGTGGTATTTAAGTACTTGTGAAAACATTGGCTCACAAAGTAACAATTAATTGCAAGCAGTTCTCAAGGAAAAGCAGATTTTTGTTCCTCAAAATTAAGTATCATGAGAACTTGAAACAAAAGTGATGGGATTTCAAAATTATACCTGTTTGAAAGAGGAAAATTGAAAAAAATCCCAACAAAAATAGCACTTTTGAGAACTATATTGCTACACTGAAAACTTTAGGATGAAAGTTATTACAAATTGCTTGCTGCTCTTTTTCTGTGGGGAAGGAGGTTACGTTTTCTTTGGTTTGCGTTTGAGGTCTCTTTTTTGTTTTACAATACTTGTCAAAGAAAGAATTTCTACTGATTCAGACTTGGTTTACTACGGCCCAGAAATGGCACTGTCCAGCTCACCTGCTCAGAGGTTTTATAAAAGGCCACAGAGGCATTGACGAGTTTGAGCCTGTCCTCCATCTTCAGCATCAGCTGCTGCCAGTGCAGCGCCACCTTCTCGGCACATTCCCTGATGGCATCGGCATCGTAGTGTCCAGCCTGCAGCAACACTTCGGCCTTCTGCTGGACCTGCAGGGCACTCTGGTGTGTCTTCTGTAAGGAAGTGGCATGAAAGAGGGACTGTGTATGAGGGGAGGAAAGAGAGGTTGTACAGATGTGCCAGATGTATGGTAGAAAGGTGAAGCGAGGCGTGAGCATGGGGATGCGAGAGAGTGAAACATTTTCAGGGTTATCTTCAGTTAATAGTCACTTTCTGCAAAGCATTTTAGTTTCAGTTATTCACACACATTTGCAGCATGATAATAAAGCTTGGAACATGTAAGCACTGCTAAGATGGGTTGGCTCCACTGGTCAGATGCTGCCCCGTGGGCAGTAACATGGGGTGGGGTTCCCAGGGGCCCATTCTGACAGCCCGGCACAGGCAGCTCCCAGTGAGCTCTAACCCAGCCTCAGTGCTGACTGCAGCCCACACAATCTGCAGCCCAAAAGCAAACTCTAAACAGTCAGCAAACTGTGGGCCTAATCACCCTGATTTGGTTCTTGCCAGGCAGTTTGCCTGGCATCAGCAGCTTTACTTGTGCAGTTGCTCAAAACATCAATCCCAGAAAACACGAATATGTCTTACTAAAGGGCATGGACTTTATCACAAGTAGAAGCCCTCACAAGATGCATTTCTGAAATTCAGTTCACCCATACTAGAGAATAGACTTAGGCTCCTACCTTTAAGGTCAGAGATGGGGAGAGTCAAACCATTCCCTCCACCATTCCCCAGTTTACTCAGTAGTCACTTTAGAGGCAGGACTGAGTTATCTGCCCCATTCCCCAGCCTATACCAGCTCCTATCAGTTACCCAGTGGTGGCTATGTCTTCCTCTGTGGGCTGCTAAAATAGCCCCCATCCCTCCACTGCCTCCTGAGTAACTGTGTTCGGACATGGTTAAGTCCAGTGCTTGATTTTAATCTTCTGAACAGGAGCCTTCAAATCTCTCTGACTCCTCTGTGTTATATCCCATTTATAACTGCTGCTGACAAATTCTCACGTGATAGTTTTATGATCTAAGCCATGAACCTGGAAGAAAGCTTGAAATCATCTGGTAATACACTGATGAATAATGCAATGTAGAGAAAGCTATTAGGAAACAAAAAGGATTAATACTTGGCAGAAACTTAGGAAGATGTTCAAGAGCAACTGGTTAAATTTAATACCCAGGCTGTTTTTCTGATGTTAGAATTGTAATACTTGTTTGAAATAGACTGAAGGATTTCAACTGAAAATCCATTCCACATCTAGAATGCTTTTAGAGAACAGTCTGCCTTGTGTGCTTTGCTGATCTCTTCCCCATATTGAGCTTTAAATACTTTAAATATTTAATCTAGTGGTTTTTCTTTTTGGAAACTTCTTTTCCCCTTACTGTGGTGTAACCCTCTTCTCCCTCTGCAATTTGCATTTACCACCAAATGCAAGCACTTCCCCAGTGTCAGAAGCTGTGATAACTCAGCCAGTGGGTGTCTTGTTCCCACTGCTGTCTGGTGGTGGCTGCCAAGATGTGGTCAGCACAGCTTGGTACTAGCCAGCTCATACAGCTGTTCTTTTCAACTTCTTCCTTTTCCTTTAGGAGCTGCAACAGCTGCTCCTTCCTTACTCTGAGCAGAGCTGGATCAAAATATGTCATTAGCTGAGATTTAAACTTGATACTTTTTAGCAACACTATAATCTATATTGACTAACTTCAAGTTTACCGGGACACATCCCTTCCTCTTCCCCCACCTCCCACTCCCAGTCAGGCATCTCTTCCAATCTCCATACTTGCAGAGTTTGGTTTCGTTTTCAAGTACATGGGTATTTTTCAGCTGTTCTTTTCTCTGTAAAAAGCTAACAATTAATAAAATCTGGGAAGCAGACATCTCTTTTAAGCTGGAACAGGAAAAAGCAACGCTAGAAAGCAACCTCTTTCTAGCAACTGCCGTGAGCACACCCTGTGAGGCTTTGCTCACGATAAGAGAGATACATGAAGCACTGAGCTTAATTAGGAATCTTTTAGTGCCCTGCTCAGGGCACACCTTAGTCCCTCACTGCCTTCTCATTCAAAGGAAAGCTGCTCAGAGCAGGAGCTCTTCCTCCTGGCCCTGTGAGGGAGGCAAATGGGTTGGCTTTCAATCAGTTTCCAAGGGCCAGGTTAAAGATGTATTGTTACTCCAGAGCAAGAAGAGGGAAAAGCAGTTAAGGAGACAACTCTTAAAAATTGTCCCTTTTGCCTCTTTGTCAAAGTTATTTGAGGATGAGGGTTGGAATGAGTTTCTTTTCTAGAGTTCATGAAAGGAAAGCTGAATACAAGATTATTTAGTGTGAGAGCATTATCCAGTAAAAAAATATTCACAAATGAATGCTGTGGAATGACCTGCAAACTGTGGATGTGGAAAGAAACTGACTTGACAAACCTTTCCCATTTCAGATCACCTTATGAATTTTAATCTTCTAAATTTTTCATCAAGGAAATTATCAGGAGATACCTGAATTTCATTTTCATGAATGGAAAAGCTGATATCTGGCAGCAGAAGAATTAGCTGCAGGTGAGACATAATTTGTTTCACTATTAGCCTGTGGCTACATTATGAGTTTAATGATAAGATTTTCTAGAGCCTCTATTTCTCCCTCCCTTCCTTCAAGAAGGCAATGATTGAAGCCCATGAGATAACCTTTGGTATGATCACCTGGGAAGGAGGAACCAAGTTAACTTGCTGTTGTTACCTCTATTGCCAGCTGAAACTGCTCGTGCTCTCGCTGGAGCTGCTCAGCCTCCGAGAGGGAGCTCGCGTTGACGAGGCTCGCGTTGAGCATCGACTCCCCATTCCTGATCCAGCCAAGCACCTGCAAACAAAGGATGTGCTTATTGAACATTTGCTTCAGTTCCAGGGTTCATGCATCACCTGTCAGAAAATGCTTCAGCCTGGCTGAACAAGGGTGGTCTCGGGCTGAATCTGTGAGCAGAAAGAAATCCTAGCACAAGGTCTTGATGACACACAGTTTTAGGAGGCAAAGATATTATTGAGGTTATTGCTTGAAGAATTAAACTCCCTTTACATGGATATTTGGATAGCAAAGGGCGTTCATTTTCAAGGTTTGATCACAAAAATTAATTGGCCTCTATGCAAATACCCCAGGGCAAAACCACAAAGCATAATGAGGGACATTTGAATTTTGACATCTTTGTCAGATTTCCAACTGGAATCACAGATGTTGCAACACCTTCCTGCTTCACTTGCCTGTGTGTCTTTCACAAAAAAGTCTGAGCTTAGTGGGGAGGAGGGAGAGGACACAGTTAAGATGAAGTTGGAGTTTCCACCTGCACCCAGAGCTAGGAAAAAATGTCAAGTCTTGCGTGTTGTATTTAATCAAGAGGCTTTACTTCAGACATTATAATTATTTGTAGACATGCAATCTATGCTGTAATGACTGCAGAATCACATCCTAAATGTACATAATCAATCCATCAAGCTTGTACCCATTTATTTAAGCAGCAACATTTTCTGTTATTTTAAGACACCTGTTTAGGAAATTAGTGCCCAGAACACACATGCAAGTTCTCTCCTGTGTTGTTTCAAAGTCTTTTTTTTTACCTGTGAAGGTGTCAAGTTAGTCCAGTAAAGCCAGAAAGTTCCTGAGTCCAATCCACAGATGCACAGGAAACCCCGACTGCTCAATCACTGCCCTAAATTTAGCTCATGATTTCCAAAAATGAGTTTGCTGCAAGTCTATATAGCAATTTCCCTTTTGTACTATCATTTTCTAGAAGTGATCCATTACATTGCCTGGAGGAAACACAGATTTTTTGTTGCTTTGTTTTTCATCCCTACATCATGCATCACCCTAGTTAGTGCCATTCAGTTCCCTGTAGGGTAAAAAATCAGCTTTCCCTGGGAGAAAAAAGGGAGACATCTATACATGTAGCTGACCCTAATTTGTAGAAAATTACACTCTGCTCAATACAACAGTGTGGAAGATTTAATTTCATTTCTTTCTCTTTCATCAGCAGGTGTAATTGTTCCAGTGGGAAATTCATCACACATTTAAAGGAAAAGCAGTTGAGTTATCAGGTGGAAATTGTATTGTTTGACATTTTCTCTAATCCATCAGACTTGAACCCTGCATTATTACCAACTACAGGGTACCAAACTCTGAAGTCAACCAAAGGATCACTGTACCTGGTAAAGGCTTGAATTGAGGACATCATGAGGCAAGACATGCTTTCATGTCCTACATACTGCAATACACCCTGCCTTGGACTATTTGGAATGTAGAAAATACTGAGTTTGTATGCTAAAAATACAGCAATTTTTTTCCTCTGTGGAACAGCTTTCATTTCAGCTGAGTTTTTCAAAAATCACCACACAGTTTGACACAGATTTCACACAAATATCTGAGCTTCTAAATAGTGTAACATCAGAAAAGAATATATGAAAACTAAGTCTTGAAACAAAGCATCTTGATTAGGAAGAGGGACCACACAACCAGTCTGCCAGGTTTTCTCTTTATTCATCCCTTTGTTCAAGTGTCTTGCAGACTCAAATTATCCATGGGAAANGTCTGCCAGGTTTCCTCTTGTTTAACATCACATATTCATCCCTTTGTTCAAGTGTCTTGCAGACTCAAATTATCCATGGGAAAGCAGTTCAGGTGGACTGATGGATTTAATGTGCCAGCAATGCTGCCAGCACTGCTCCTGACCAAGGCTGCTGCCACCCCTGAGTAGCTGCCCCCTCTCCTTCCCCCAGAGTGTGGGGTTAGACACCCATTCTGGGGTTCCTACATTCCCCTACATTGCCCAAGGGGCACCCAAGCACTAGCAAATTTTGCTTGAACCCATTTACATAGTGACCTCTTTTTACTTCCAGAAGTCTGGCACTAAAATGTTAGAGCCTCATCTGGGAAATGCATCTGCTCTTTCCATTGTAATGGTTTTCTCTTACTTGTGTTGTTTACATACAGTAAAGAAAAAAAAAATCCAGTGGCACAACCAAAGCTTCTTATGTCTAAGTTCAAAACCCTTCAGAGACATTCCTTGTGTCTCTGGTTTAGAACACAGAACTGGTGGAAGGGGGCATTTACACATTTGTACCTGGTTTACAAGACCTGCTCACAAATTGACTCCTACTCATATAGTGCTTAATAACTTTACATTAAAATATATAGAAAGGCTTGTAATACAGCATCAAGGCACTTCTATGATCATTTCCTGTATTAATAGGTTCACCATTATTTAGCAACATGCAGACAGGCCAACCCTAAAAGATAGCTCTAAACAGACATTTCCTACAAATTATAGATTTTATTAGATTTGCAGAAGCAGTCATTAAATAATTCTGGAGTTAAATAAATCTTCAAAGACTTTCTTATACATCCTAACAATTTTTTACAACAGAGAAGCAGAAAAACTTTTATGGGATCTTATATAAAAGCCACTTGTCGCTGGAAAACAGTTTTACTGCAAGGCATGGGCTTTTTAATAGGGCAACCACCACAACTCTGAAACAACTCCCACCTTTGACTCCAATTTGCTTTAGAGAGGCTACACTCCTGCTCAGGGATTCTCTGTAATTAAATAATAGTACCAAATGCTTCTAAAACTCCTAATTTCTTCCCTGGAACTCTGCCATCTTCACTGAGCACAGAGTCATACTCTACAGGAAAAATAAAGATTGAGGCACCCCTTGTGCAGCCATCCTTAAGAAATGAGAGCTCTGTATCATGCAGTGCTTTTGTCTACTGCTCAGTTTAGTCAGAGTGCCTTCCTTCATGTTTCTAAAAAAGACTTAAGGCCTTGCTATGGATACCTGTCCAGTCAGATAAGAAAAGGTTTTTAAGTTTAGAAGACAAAGCAATCTAAGTGAATCTTCTACACCTCCAGATCCTTTGTAGCTTCCTTCAGAAGCTTTTACTAACACAGACACAACCATCAAGGACAGCTTCCGGTAATTTTAGCCATGTTTAAAATTGCATCAGTTTTCCAGAAGCTATTTGACATTAGATTAGGAAAACCCAAATATATGTGTCTCTCAAATTGCTACTTCCCATCATCCCTTGGGCATATATATTTTGAAGCAAATTTATTGCCAAACAGCAAAAAAAAAAAAAAAGGATAACAAGCACATCAAAAGGATTAAATATACTTCAAAACAACCTGGAAAGCAAGCATAGTGGGACACCTTGGGGATATCTTCAAGCAAATTAGGTCAAGTTCAACACTTATAAAGAAAAAAAGCCCAAACCATACAAAGATAAATTAAGGGGATAGGGAAGCCAAACAGCTGCAGGCACAGCATTAGAGTTTGTTTTTTTAAACTGATCTCCACAAATCTATTCTGCTATTACTTTTATGTAAGCAATCCAAGCTCTACAGTTTCTGTCAGAAATGAGTAGGATCCAAATGAAGGAAAATCAGACTTGGGCAAAATATTTCTTAATAACAAAGACCTTGTGAATTACTGATCTTTACTATTTCCACTCTAAAGCAGTTCACAGAACATCTCATTTGGAATTGTTCCACTTTAATGGCCCCAAACTTCAATTCATTGTCTTGGCATTTAAACCCTTGGTGCATATGATATAAAGCAGAAATCTCTGGTAAATGAAACTTAAATAGATAGAGACAGTTAAAAGACTTTTTATTTCCATGAGCCATTATATCAAAATGCAAACACATGTACATGTAGCAGCTTTGACCAATTTTACTCTGTCAGCAGAACTTAACACAGCTACAGGAGGTGTCTTGAAACAACCACATCTCAACTCATTCACAAGAAAAAGAGCAATTTGGTAATGAGATCATCCATCATCTCAGATGCACTAAACTGAAAGTGAAGGAAACCTGGACCATACTGGAGATGAACTCCAAGCCAAAATCAATACATTTCCCAGTTTCACTAAATGGTTGGAAATATGACTCATCTACAGGAAACCAAATAGATAGGACACAGAAATATTTTAACTTGCCTCTTTCCAAGGGAGATTGTAGCTGTGGTAATTTATAGGTTAACAAGCAAAGGGGTGCTTAGGACTCAGCTGAACAAATAAAATGTTTTTTCACTACTGGTTTGCTGAGAGGTCACATAACAACAAAGGTTCTGATGGTCCCAAGCTCTGTTAAGGAAATACTAATTCAAGGCAGCTGTTCTCTCACAGTATTAGCTCAGTCTATAACCACTTCCTTTGGGCAGATTTCAGTTGTAAAACAGTTAAGGACCAGCAGATTTTTGATAAAAAGGCAAATAACATCAGGTACCTGCAGAAAGTGCTGCACTGCCACGGAATGGCTGCAGGAGCAGCCCCAGGGCTGACTGCACTTCATCCCAGGCAAGTGGGCAACCTGCATCTTCAGCCTTTCTGCTACACATGCAACTCCTCTCTGCTTTCTGTCCTAACTCAAAATGGTTCTGCTTCACCATAAATCTATCACATACACCTCCAAGTTTAGCTAAGCTGTGAAAAAGAAACTTCAGGAACTTACAGGAAGAAAAGTGTATACTTTATAATCCTGTTAACATAGTGATTATAAATATCACAAAGTGTATCACAAAGTATATCACAAAGTGTTCCTGAGTTTTGCTTGGTTCGTTTTCTTTTTTTTTTCTTTTTCTTTTCTTCTTTTCTTTTCTTTTTTTTTTTTTTTTTTTTGAAGAAAGCCAAGCAGTCTGCAGAGATCCAGAACTTTGTGAGGAGCTAATCTTCAATAACCACAAATGTTAAATGACCATATTTTAAAAACAAAAATTAGGAGAGTTCTATGCTGCTTTTAGGTAGAGTTGCAAAATATTCACATCAAAGCAGACTTGGAAAGAAAATGTATGCACTGCTGTTAGTGCTGCCAGTTTCCTGAGTGTGAAGGATTTTTTTTTTGCAAGCAATGATAAAGCAATTCAGATAAAACATCACTCAGTTATTCTGTCTTCAAAAGTGAATATTTATGATCATATGCACTGAGCATTCAGAGAGTGTGTGTATGTGTATAAGTAAACAAATGAGCAGATATCTTTCATGAACACCTTGTAGTGTTTGGACACTCCTTCCAACACCACTCCCCAACCCACCTATTTGTAGGTAAAATGGAAAACTGAATATTTCAGGTGTCTGGAAAAATATTCTTGGTTTTCCTGATGAAATCAAGACCATTCAAATAAATACAGACATTTGCAAGAGTGTGAAGGCACCCATGGGCTAGAAGGCAGGAAGTGCAATGTTAACCTGTGCAGCAAAGGAAACCAAAGAAACATGAGGCATCCAAATTAAATACTAGGGAAAACCAAGAGAGATAGAACATGACTGCCTGTTCTAGGATGAAATCTGAAAGAAAGGCAGTGTAATAATACTAAGATGTGTAAACAAGTCCTGGGATCTAGAGACCACTGACAGAATTTTTTTAATCACCAGAAAATGCTAAAGATTCCTGCAAGACAACAGATGTGTAGCCATAGACGAACAGGTGAAACTACCATAATGTCATACTTAGATCTCACAGGTCAGTTTCCTTTGCTCTGAGCCTGTTCAACACCTCAGTTTAAGTCTGGGTCACAAATCAAATCATTCCATTCCCAGAACACTTGGAGTTTGAGTTCGTTTCTTCAGTTGAGAAGCTACTTGGTCAGTTCTGTGCAGAATTCCCATAACTACCCCTGAAGCCAAAAGCATGAACACTCGGGAGAGCAGAGCCCCTTCTTATTTGCACAGGGCCTTCTGTAACCTGTCAGCAAATCAAGTACTGTTAAGGAAAGGGGGATTCAGACTGCCCACCTAAAGGTTTGTCCCTTGGCAGACACTGGCTTAGCAGTGTGAATTTATGCAATGGCTGAAAACCCCCTCAAGCCCCTCATGTGTGGTTAAAAACTCTCACCTGCTTGACCTCAGCCTGGAGGTGCCGGAGCTGCAGGCACTGCTCCAACCTCTTGTGAGTTTGGTCAGCATTAAGCTCCAGCTCGTGCTGCTTCTCATGAAGGAATTCCAGCAGTTCTTGAACCTGTGTCGCAAGATCAATGTCTTTTTCACAGATCAGCTCAATGCCTGTAACATGCAGAGAGAGAGATCATTGCACTTACTTGAAATTTCAATTTTGCATAACTGCAAACTTCAAAATTTTTTGCCACTTAACAGATTGATTTGCAACTGTCTGAGTAATTCTTTCCCACTTAACTTTCTCACATGTATTATTTGGCTTTCCCAGATCTCTAATCTTCATCACTACATTTTTCTACAAAGTGGTGTTTCTCTGGTGGTCATTGCTCATCTGACTCATCAGCATCTGGCCAGTCAGACCAACTTAAGCATAGTCTTGCTCAAAAACTTGCATGAACATCAAATTTACAAGAAGACAGAAAAATCCTCCCTCTTTTAGGTAATTCATACACTTATACTTTAGACATGGATATTAAAAAAAAAAAAAAACCTAGAAGAGAAAAGAGATAAGGAAGAAAATAGGAAAGTGAAATACAGGAAGTAAATTCTAGGTACCAGATCTACAGTAGTGCTACAAGTGCAGAGAACTCCATAGAGAAAACTTTTTTCCATCTGGATGCTTGTAGAGGATCATTAACAAATCAGACTTTAGTTCATTCAGAATTATTCCACAGACTGACTTTTGTCCAATCCTCACATAGAAGACAGAAAGGTCTTAGTGCCACATCCCTCTCCCTTGCATGCTACCCGAACTTGCTAACCCCTCAAAGGCCTGGTCTGATTTCATGGCCCTGATTTGATCAGGAGATTGAAATAAAGACTTCCTGAGGCCCTTGCTACCTCCTGAATGTTTTTCTGACACTGTCAGCCTTGTGTGTGGTGGTTACATGAAATACAATGCACAGCTTCACAGCTTCCTTCTGGGTGATTCTGATGCGGGTGCAACGCGGGTTTGCTACCAGTGCAACTGGAGGCTTTGGCTTGGAGGAAAGAGGATGTCATCCTATGTCACTGCAAACTAATTTGATTGAGATTGCAAACTAATTGAGATTGCAAACTAATAAAGACCCAACTCTTCCCTTATTAGGATCTACTGGAATTTTGCCTTTGGCCCCTCAAACCAGGAAGAATAAGGAACCTAACATAAAAATAATGTGATTGCAGTAATGCTGAGAAAACACTGCACTGTCCTTCAAAGCCATTTGACTTCATGGAATAATACAGCACTAAAAAGGAAATGTGTTAATTAGAAGCTTTTGAATAAAAGTCTTGGACACTATTTTTGAAGACCATTTAGAAAGTTGTCTTTACCTCCCTCTTTATCCTCCTGAGAGACTCAAGACTTTTATTCAGTGGTATCTACACAGGGGAGCGCACAAAATAAATACAACCTTAATAACTAACCCTATTCCTTTTTCCTGGTTTCTGGTTTTATCAGAAAAAGCACATGGGAATGCAGATGATTGGCTTATTCCCTTTCCCAGCCAAAACAAAACAGTTCCTTCATTACCAAATAAAGTGGAATGGCCCCTGGCTTCCCATTTAAAACTGGAAATTTAATATATGTTTCTATTCTTGGGAGTGAAATTCTTTTCAATTGCCAGACACCAGGCATTGTTGCTGCAATTAGCCTGCATATGGTTCTGTATCCTGAGGACATGATGGCTTTTTGTATGCTTGACTTCATCACACCTATTGGATATTAAATGCACAGCTTTCCCTCCTGCACACTCAGCTGGTGCAGTTCTGATCGTGCTAACTCATCAGCAGCAACCAGGGAACAGCCTGGGATGCTATCCAAGGGCAGTGTGTGCTCCCCATGATGAATGATCTGCCCTTTCCTGCTTGTCATATGTCACACAGATTTATTCTGTGGTGCCAGCACACGCGGTGAGAGCGCTTTTTCTTCTCAAGTATTGGCTGGCAAAATAGAGAGCCTTGTTTCCCGAATAATTTCATACATATTATCTTCACATCGTGTTTTGACAGCTAGAAAAGCACAGCTGACTTTCTGATAAAATGAACTTGGTTGCCATTTTCTTCTACTGCCTCAAACAGTGCAGCAGATGTCAAGTGAATGATAGTGAACTGAAAATATTTTTTAAAAATCCTATAGGAAAGAGTCCTGAGCCACACTAGCTGGCATCCTACAAAACATACATTAGTGACACCTGAACTGCTTGCACTGTGAGATACAATTCAGTCTGGGGAAGGGGCATTGCTTTTTAACCTGTACAAAACTGTTCTGAAACATCTTTAAACCTGCTTTATGCTGAAATATTAAGAGCCTGTGATAGCAGAGTTTATATTGTCTTCTTTGCAATATAAACTACAGTTATAATTAACTACAAAGGACATTGCAAAACAAATGAAATAGATTTCCACTTCCCTTTTAAGCAATGCAACACTTGGAAAAGAGGTGAACAATGTTAGCTTGATGATAAGGAAGCAAAAGCACTTTGAATTTTACACGTATCAGGCAGTGACTGAATAAATGTCCCCAGCTTCAGCTCTGCAGTGCATTTCAGGTTTGACTCAGAAGCAATTTGTCTAAGATATAAAAAGGAGCTCTGTAAACCATAAGAGACCTCCAACTGGGGGGCTCATTATGACAATGATATTGACAATGCAAATGGACTTAATTAATCAAATAGATTTGCACAATCAATTAACCAGCTATTAGAGTGTAACTGCTTTTAATGCCTAGAATCAGACTAACGAAGGCGCATATGCTAATAAATTACTTGAGCACATCACCATAGCTTGGGCCCAAGTGCTGAATCACTCCTGAATAATTATCCTAAATTTTCTGTGGGAAATGAATTTCTCAGAAATGTCCAAGTTGTCACTTTTGGAAACATCAGGCTCCATCAACACATTGAGTTATGCATCCAAAAAAAATCAATGACTATTTCTGAGATTATTTACCCACATATTTAGCTTTGTTATCAACAGCAGAGATAAAATCCAACAGGAAAAATAGCAGATAGGTTCCTTGAAACAAAAAGGACTGGCTCATTAAAAACTCCAGTCTTGTTGAGAATATTACTGCAATATTCTCTACACACAAATATGTTTCCTGATTGGCACAGATTTCAGTGACGATTTGCAAGTACTGCAAAATTTCAGGAAATGCAACCTGACTTCCAGATCTTACCTATTTCCTAACAAAACCAAACAATTCCTTAAAAAATAATTATTCTGATTGAGAAAACAGTCAAATTATGGCTCACTTGCACATGCTGGAGTATTGGAAGAAATCACAGGAACATAACCCTGAGCTGATGGAACTTTGGAAACACTGGGCTTGCACAGACACCTGATTGTATGGATGCCCTCAATATCCACAGAGTCTGACCTGGGGCATCACAGAACCACTGGATTTATTGTACCAACAAAAGAATGTCCACAGGGATTTCTGACACTCCACAGCCTAGTAAGGTTAGTGCTCCAAGTCTGCATCAGACATGCAAAAATCATGGCTGAATGTCTAAAACCTTCTTTTTCTACCTCCTTAAGACTTCCAAGTGAAAATAACATCAGAAATGGCAGCACCTGGGTGTAATTTTATCTGACAGACTTGCTGGCTTAAAGACCTCCAAGACAAACGACAGAGTGATCAAAATCAAGTCAGTTTGCTGTGTGGCATGTTGAAAAGAATAAACCTCAAAGAGAGTTATAGGGAAGGGAAGAAACTTGGTCAGTTAAGGGTGGCTGCTTAGGTAGAATGGCTCTGGAAAATCAGATTTTTTCTGGCTTTATCTTCTGTGGCTACAGCTGAGTTTTGATTGTAGCAGTGGTGACAGTGTACAATAGGAAGCAGCAGTGGCAGCTGATTTCCTAGAACCCCTGCAAGTTTTCAGCTCTGGCAGTTAAGAAGAATCATCCCCTACCCTATGCACTGAATGACTATGACAAAGGAGTCAGGAAGAGACTGACTCCTTCAGGAAGAGAAAATTAAATCAAATTCCAGTATAGTATAACTGTTCTTTATTGAAGTAAGAAGCAGTAGGCTCCCAGGTAGTATCTTCCTCCCTTATTTTTCTACTCTCCCAGCATTTAGCATTCCATGCATAGCAGAGAAGGCCATTACCTTCAATTAACTACTGTTACTCTACATCCCCATGGGACTTCTGCTTCCCTGCTTTTTGGAGCAGTGGATTTTTATTGGGTAGGCTTCATAGAAAGTAATCTTTGAAAATCTTACAACAATATTTTACAAGTCAATTCATTGAGTTGCTAACCTTTTGTCAGCAATACAAAAGAAATGGTTTCTAACTTCTTAAAAAAAACACATAATTAATTTATTTTTTATTTTCCAAAAATCAGTCCCTGAGGCTCCTGGCTGTGCTCTGTTCTGGATCATATTCTTTGCCTCCCATGGATTCCTTCAGGATGAAAAAACAAACAGACAAAAGAGCACAAACATCTTAACCACTGTCTTAGGATGAATTTCCTAACTCAGAAGGCAGGGAGGCTGAAGCACAAGGCCAGGCATCGTGTGGGCAGATCTCAGAGAGGCTCACTCTCATGGCTCACAGAATGCACCAAATTTTCTAGTTCACAACATCCTCTTGAAGCAGTCCTCAAGCCTCTGTTGAGTGCAGCCTGCCAAATCAGCCTGGATACTGCCAGATTGTTTTGAAGGTAGGTGTCTAGAGGTAAAATGTTTGCCAAAGAAAAATACCATAAAATCCTTTTTATTTCAAATGAGGGAAAGAACAGGAACTGCTCTTGCTTTGCACTCTTTTGAAACATTTTAGGAGGTTAAAGCACTACACAAGGAACATTCACTTCAGGGCTTTATGTAGTGATTAATCTGAATTATGACATTCCTTTTCCAGATGCAAAATGCAAGTATAAAAAAATTTTGAATTTTAGGGTGTATTAGAAATTCCCTTATGCTGAGAAGCAGAGTAAAATCAGATAGATTCCCCATCAAAATGAATCAAGACTTTCATTTAAGAGCACATCTCAAAGGGCTTTTTTACACCCAAGTTGCTACCTTTAAGTGCACTCTGAAAAGAATTCCAGTATGGTTTATCATATTTCCATTTTACACAAAACAATTACAAGTAGAACTGGCTGGAAACAAGAGTTCCATTTCATGACTGGTTTCAAGGCTCTCACATTTGGATTCTTTTCCAGAGGACTCTTGGATAACTAGACTCTTTCTCCCCTTACTCTCTCTCTCTTTCCCTTGGCCATGTTCTCACCTGAAGCCTGGACCTCCATGATGTATTGGTGCAGGTCTTGCCCCTGCTGGATGACTTCAAAGGTCATGTTGTTCATGGCCAGCTTGCGCTCAGTGTGACGCTGCAATCGCTGCTCAGCCAGAGTGAGATCCTCAGTGTTGAAATCATTCATTTGCCTCAGCAGATCTTCATTCCAAGCATCCAACTCTGCTGTAACCTTCATGGGCAGAACACAGACACTCAGGATCAATGAAATATCTTATTCTCCAACAATGTTTGGATCAGAAAATACTTCACATTTTGACTCTGATCCAGAAACCTTCAAACTCCAGATCCTGCCCACTCAATGGTGACACTTCACATTCTTCTTAGGTGAGGATCCAATAAAAGAAGTCCAATAAAAACAGTCACCTTCCTTTTCCCTTACATATCCCAAATTACACTGGAAGAGAATACTCACTATATTCTCATTGGCAGAACAAATGTTTCTGAATGTATTCAAATTAAATGAAAAAATAATGCTTCCAGAATTACAAAACACCCTGCAACCACGCAATCCCAAAATGGCTTGAATGTTTCTAAAACTATTTTGCAACACATTCTACATTACATACCACAGATGTAGTGCACAGCACAGAAACATCACACTCAAGGTTTAGGTGAATCATCTACAGATTCACAAATGGTACCTGGCTGTAACCAAAGACCTGCCAGTAACTCCTGGGAACATGCAAAATGTTCTTTGCTTTCTCTGCTTCCTAACTGTGACACACAGGCTGATGATTTTCGCAGTCCATTTATTGTATCTTCTGCATGTTACATCTTTGAACACAGTAGCCAGCTGGTATCAAAGTCCTCCAGTTTTGCCTGTGCAACTAAAGCAAGATCTAGTCTCCACCTAAGCAGCCCAGTCTAACCTCAACCTAAGATCTGGTGCTGCAGGCAAAAAAAGAGGGAATGTGCTAGTGACAATGAATGAGGGAGGGGGGACAAGGGAAATGGGAATTAAGTCGTACAGTGCAAAACACAAGTCTTAGAAGGATTGAAAATTACTAAATAAATACCTTAATTCTGATTAATAGGTCAATTCCTCATAGCTAGATTCAGGAGAGCTAAAAGTAGGTATCTACAGTCCCACTTGTGCACATTATAATGCACTGAAAAATTCTTTGCTTTTCACTAAAAGTGCTCTTCAGGGCCTGTGTGCAGTGAGATGTTTAACTTTTTAAAGAATCAAGATTCAGAATTTTCCTTTCCAGAAAACATACATTATATGCAACACAGGCTCAAAATGGACCAGTTCTCAGCCTTTCTCACATTAGAATGGACAGGAGCACAGAGCTTTGCACTAGAAGGAAGAAGTGCATTATTTTAGGCTCTTTTTACGAGAGAAGCAGAAAAGCAGACTTACTCAATGAAGAACCTGAGACTCAGCTGTGGAGTAGAAGGCAGAGTGTGGATATCCTGAGGGGCTTCTATTTTTCTTTAGCTTGTTCCTCTGCCCATTCCACTCAATTACCTTTAAATAATAGCTATCTCTACACTGTCTTTGCCCCCATTCCTTATTCCAGCAGCCTCTGATTCATTCACATATCACAGCAGGAGTTCCTGGATTGTGGAGACTTATTGGCAGATTTAACAGTTATGGAAAAATGTCCAAAGTAGATGGTGGAGAAGAGTTTTACTAGATACATTTACATTTAGGGACAGATGTTCAGCTAACAGTAATCAGAACTGAGGTAATCTTGACCTAATTTCAAACTACAAACAACAGAATTAACTCAGAGTGAGTACAGGTTCCTATAGTCATGACAGTAACACAAAGTTCAATGTAAAGTCCTTTCTGCTCTTTCTAATGGAAAAGCATGTGACATAAGTGAATAGTGCAAACTTTCTCTTGGTAACTTCTCCACCTGGCTGCAGAAGGGGCACTGACCACTACTATTGCTTTTATTGTTAAATCTACAATAATTTCCATTCCAGCACAGGGAAGTGGTTCTTCCTGACCATACTGGTTTTTGCCCCTCAGGTGTGAGTGTCCAGGACAGGTCTGCAGCAGAGAGGCATCTGCAAACACTCAAGAGAAGGATGGCTCCAGGCAACCAGTGCAGCTCTGCTCATGGCTCCAACCAGCTTCCACCAGGCTCTCCACACAGGGAGCTGCACCCGAACATCTGCCTGGCCCTTGTGGACAATGGGGCTGGAAGGGGTTTTGCTCTGTTATCCACACTCCCCAGATCAATCAGTGCTCCAGCTGAGGAGGAAAGGATGGTACAGCAGTGAGGACACAAGCAGATAAACAGTGTGGGATGCAAGGCCAGCCCATGGTGATCCAGGTCACGTTGTCAGGGCCAGGAACAGCCTCAGCCTGCAGCTGAGCAGCTCTGGAGAGCTGGACACGAGCAGCAGTGACAAAGCTGCCAGAGCGAGTGCCAGCTCTGCCAGGCCAAGAGCACAGCCACCAGTGGAAGGAAGAAGGAAGGAGGGAAGTAGCCTTTGAGAGCTGACGAAGGAGTGACAGTCATCCCATGTGCTGGGTCAGGAGAGAGGAAGGAATCAGGCACAGCAAGAGGTGGAACAACACCAAATTTCTCAGGCTCAGTGGGTACAGGAAGGCTGGGTAAATTGCTCTGAGTAACAAACAGATGGCTAGCAGGGAATCTAAAGCACACTAAGGCAAGAAGCAATAGCAGGGCTGTGATAACAACCCAGGTTTCCTGAATCCCAATCTGGTGCCCTATTCCAGAGACCATGCTGCTTTGCATATCTCATTAAGACATTTCTTTTTCTGTCTGTACAGACAATGTCTCAAAATCCCAGCATTTTCTGTACTTCAAACAGGACCATTTGGAAATGATGCCAGAGTCTGAATTTACTGGTTTGATTTGGGTATAGGGAAAATGATTTCTTTTTCTTGAGGAAAAAGATGTAATTATGCAGCTCTGTTAACTACAGCCATATCTTTTTCAAGTTAAAAAATGGATGCTTTCACAGATTAGTCAGGCCTTGATATCTCTGATAAAACTTGGACTGCATCAAACAGAAGTGTCCTGTCCCCTAGGCCGTGACAACACCCAGTTGCACTCGGCCTCTGTCAGGAATTCTCTCATAAATGAGGGTCACTTGGCCATGAACTTGTTTTATTCCCTTTTGGCAAAGAATAATTGATTAGCTCACCCTGTTCAAGTGCTAGTTCTTTGGTGGGAGAACTGACAGCACTTCTTTTACTTACCAGTGTTAGTGATTCTTAATAGACCTCAGCAACCCTCACACGTGGTGAGAGAAGGGAAGCCCTGCTGTAATGGAAGACCTGAGCTCCACTCTGTTCTGGTGCAGCTTGAGAAAGCAATTGTACCAAAGCAGAAGGGTCATGAGAGCAGCAAGAACAGTGGTGCAGGGACTACACTAGCACAAGCAGCAGCATTATCCCCTGCTTCCCACACTGTTCCAAGGAAAGCTGCACATGACTCAGTGTCAGCCACACTTCAGCCAACTCCTTGGAAGGAGCACTCTCCCTTTTTGTGGGTTGTACAAGGTCTGTGGCCAAGAAACAGTTCCCTGTTACTAAAGGAAGGTCAAACGACCCAGGAGTATTGATGAGAGAAAGCCATGACAGAGCTGCTGATTCCAATGAGCCTAGGAAGCACATTGTGTCATTCTTCACCTGAAGCAGATGCTCCTGCTGCCCTGACAATGGGAGGAGAAGCAATGCTGGCAGTGAACCCACTCGAGTATGAAGGGAGGTATCTGAGATATCCTTATCAGAGAAATGGAGGAAGCATGTGAGCAAGTGCTAGGTCCGTGTGAGCTCCATGAGACTATCACAGAGCAATTATGGACAAACAGACTATGGCAGCCAGGTCTGATTTCTGTGCAGACACAGTGACCACAGTCTAGACCACAACGTTTTTAGGCAGGAATCCTCCTAAAGCAGCAACTTAATATATCCAAATTCCCACTGCTGCAATACTGCTGCATTTGCTGTCTCCTGGATTTGTCATGTTGCAATATCAGCAGGAAACATGACCAAATGGAGAGGGACATGTTCTTCAGCCCTGGAAAATAATGAGAGGTTTTGAGAAGAGGTACACAGGTGAAAAGCAGCAGCACTAATAATGACAACAGGAGCAGTCCTGTCTCATGCCTACATTGCAGCTTGCTCATGAATTAGGCCAAAGAGCCTGCCAGAGCTGCAGCAGCTGCTGTGCAGGCAACTGAACATCACCAATAATTTCTTATCTAAATCCTTAAGAATATTTTTTTTATGCTACTGATGATAAGATTTTCTGCAAAATGGTGCTTCTGAGCCTTGAATGCTGCTTGTTTGGCCTTAATTCAGTGTTCAGCATCTAAAGTCATGTTGTTTAATGGCAACCAGAAAATTTTGTTTGCCAGTTGTAGGAGGTGGAGAGGGGAAGTGAGGAATCAAGTGAAAGAAGATAAATTCTATATGCAGAATGAATCACATAGGAGCTGATATTCTCAAGTATGAGCTGAGGAAGGGCATATGAGGAGGAGGGAAGAAAGTTCTATGATGGGAGCTCAAGCTATCAACTCAAAGAGAGTGGGCTTGAGAGGGATCTGAAAAAGAATAAAGATGCCCGGGAAGAATAAGCAAATGTAGGAGGCAGGTTGGAACAAAAATGATGGTGCAAGTAGGAAGAGAAGCAAAGGTGAGAAGAGTGGGTAGAGCATGGGGGGGAGCCAGGACAGGAAGAACAGTCACACAGGCACAGAGCAGATCAGTACTGAAAAGGCAAGATCTACCTCATTTCAAGAGAAAAAATGTGACAGCCATACAGCTGGGATTAAGAGTGAGGATGGATGAGATGAGAGGTAAGATTTGATCTTGGAAGGAATAAAAAACATTCCAACTCCTGGATGTAGAAGAAATGTCTGTGAGTGTGGAAAGAGAGGAATTATAATAGAGTTGGTAGAACCAGATTTCTAAGGCACTCAGTAGAGATTGGGCAACAGGAGTGCCAGGGGTAACAGCATTCAGAGCAGGCTGAAGGAGCAGAGGACTGGATGTGAGACTGTGAAAGTGGGTCTAGGACCAGACTAAGATAGGAAAGGGTAAATGGAGCTGTCACTTCTACAGATCATATAAGCAGAAAGTTTGCAGTTCCTCTTTCTCAGGCCTTGGTTTTGACTGATGCTGTGCAAAATGACAACACTGTCACCCCATTTTTTTTTGACAACAGACAGAGATGCCACACTTAGTGGGGACCTGAGCCACTGGAGTGTGAAAGGACTGTCACAGTGATGATTCTCCTCCAGTGCTTTCAACTCCTTTGAATCCCAAAAATATCTGGAACAACAATGGAATTCAGCTCCAAAACACAGGGTGCCTAGAACAGCTTGGAGCATTCCTTAAAATGAAGTGACATGCAGTTGGGAAATTCAGTATAGATGGAAAAGAGAAACTAAGCATGAAACATTACAGGATCCCAGCTTATGAACAGAAAAGGTTGAAATTTCTTTCAAATCTATCTCAAAATCTCTGTAACGCTGATTTCTAATAAAGAAGGTCACACCTGAGTGTCAGCTCTCAGTCAGTGAGGAGGTTACAAAACATTTTGTACCTACATGCAGGCAGCTAATGCTCTTGAAAGGTTCTGCTAGTGTTATAAACCTGGAATGGGTCACTCAAATGAGTTGTAAATAACAGTAAAATGAGCTGCTGTGAAAGCTGGCTCCTGTTTCCTCTTAAACTCATGCTCAGGGATTGTTGTGAACAGCCAGAAGAGGCAGCAAGAGAAATCAAGGCTGAAAAATTTAATTAGCAGGTGAAATGGAGCCAAAGAAATCGAATGGGGGAAAATTAGATATCCAGCAGGTGAAGATTTTAGTGATCATGGGGGTTTTTGAAATATAACAAACACCTTACAAGATCCAATCATACTGTGCAGTGAGAATCCTCTTAATCCCTCCCAGAACTGACTTGGTGTGGAAATCACATCACTCTAAGACTACAGAACACAGGTTCTGCCTAGCATTTCACATTGTAGGAAAAGAAACAACATATGCAAGGGAAGGAGATGGACACTTCTAGGAAAGGGAAAAGGAAGGTTTTTTTGTGGTAACCAACAAATGTTGCTGGTTGGCAAAGTTTTGGCTGAGATCACTCCTATTCTCAGTCATAGTATTCTACAGAGACCTACAGGTGAATTTGATAATCTCTCTACAAAAGCTTAAAGGGGAAAAATATGCAGAAAGACTCTGCATGGCAGTAATTTTTTAGGGGTTGCAACTCAGGGCATTTCGTTCTTACACATTTACTCAACATTTTGCTGTACCTTCGCATTCACTCAAATAATGGTTAATAAGCCTTTAAATTGCTATTTCTGAAGCAAGGGAAAATGTCTACTTGACACATCTTCCTGAGGATATAACCCTGGAGCCAGCCTGTGCTTTGTATGTACAACACAGTCAGTGTGGTGCCAGCACTGCTGCTGGTGTCTGCCTGCCCTCACCCCTCCAGCCTTGCTCCCGATTCCCTCGCTCCCACAGCTCCCACAGCCACATTCCATGAAATCTCCCGAGTTACCTGGCTGGCTGCACTAACTCAACTGAAGTCTGTGTCATATAGAAAGGCCAACAATACAATCCCAACGATCCTGTCGTGGTTTGAAACCTGCAGTGGCTTGGTAAAGGAATAAAACCTATCAGGCATCCGAGTTAGACACGTTTCCTAAATAAAGGATGGGCTGTCATTTTGTGGTGTTAAAACTCAGGGCAGAACAGCCTCCTGTAGAGATGGCCAGGGTCTCTCATGTTTCTGTTATGTCTGTTTCCAGGTGTTGCCATAGTTAGGATTTCATCACTTACCCCAAGAACCCAGAGTGTAAATATCAGCCAATATAATGAGATTAAGGCAAGAAAGAACAGGCAGCACGTGCTATGGGCTTGTGTGTTTGTACCCAAATTCGTGTCTGCCAAACCTGCCATGACTCCAGTACAACACAAAAGCTGCCTGTGAGGCTTAAAAGTCCTCAAAAGTCGTAAATGAATACAGCTGGTCTGCCCTGCCAAAGAAATATGCAGGTGGCCTCTCTTAGAGGAAAGTATTCCTCCTGAAGATAAAATGCAACAATGGTTGACAGATTTCACTGAAGTACAAGATCAATAATGCCTAAACAGATGGAAGTGTTGATTGTGCAGTAATTATTAATCCTAAAGTTTGTCTGGACACCAAACCTCTGTCAAGATGCAAAGATTACAGAAAAGCAAAAAGCCAGGAGGGCTACAAAACAGATGGGCACAGTGTTTAGGAAGTTTATGAAGGAGTGCTAGAGGAATGGGTTATGTGATCAATGGCACACATTTCAATATTTGAGGAGAACAGTCAAAGCAGAGCAGGTTCCAAAGAACAAAAGACAGACACTTCCTAAACAAAACAAAAAGGCAAATCACTCATTTGCCATTTGTGAATTTTTAAAAATCCTAATACTTTGTTTGCATTATTAATTAGAAAGGAGAGAGAGAGAAGCAGGAAAAATTAACAGAATTGAAAATGTTCAGTACCAAAACTGGATGGAAAGAGACAACACGAGATGTAGCTGTTTTCTGAGGCTGAGCTCTA
>VYXF01011917.1:282126-319235 GCA_013397295.1 Polioptila caerulea
CTATGGGCTTGTGTGTTTGTACCCAAATTCATGTCTGCCAAACCTGCCATGACTCCAGTACAACACAAAAGCTGCCTGTGAGGCTTAAAAGTCCTTAAAAGTCCTAAATGAACACAGCTGGTCTGCCCTGCCAAAGAAATATGCAGGTGGCCTCTCTTAGAGGAAAGTATTCCTCCTGAAGATAAAATGCAACAATAGTTGACAGATTTCACTGAAGTACAAGATCAATAATGCCTAAACAGATGGAAGTGTTGATTGTGCAGTAATTATTAATCCTAAAGTTTGTCTGGACACCAAACCTCTGTCAAGATGCAAAGATTACAGAAAAGCAAAAAGCCAGGAGGGCTACAAAACAGATGGGCACAGTGTTTAGGAAGTTTAGGAAGGAGTGTTAGAGGAATGGGTTATGTGATCAATGGCACACATTTCAATATTTGAGGAGAACAGTCAAAGCAGAGCAGGTTCCAAAGAACAAAAGACAGACACTTCCTAAAGAAAACAAAAAGGCAAATCACTCATTTGCTATTTGTGAATTTTTAAAAATCCTAATACTTTGTTTGCATTATTAATTAGAAAGGAGAGAGAGAGAAGCAGGAAAAATTAACAGAATTGAAAATGTTCAGTACCAAAACTGGATGGAAAGAGACAACACGAGATGTAGCTGTTTTCTGAGGCTGAGCTCTAACATGCAGCCTTCCCTAGAGCTGTTGGAAGCAGATGGGCTCCCACAGCTGCATCCCTCCAGCTTCCACCAGAGAGAGGCAAATCTCCCTCTCACCAGAGTTGCCAGGGAAGGGTCCTCATGTCAAGGGATTCCCTGGAGCACAAGAAGCAACAGACCCAAGAACACACACCTGAGGGGGGAAATGGGAAACTCAGAGCTTGACAAGACAGAAGCAGCAATGAGGAGAATGAAGTTCAAGTTTGGGAGGAGGACCCACAGGTTTGCAGGCAGTTTGTGTGAGTGCAGGAAGGATTAACACAGCTGCAGCAGGTAGAGGTCTTTCACTAAGGATGTGTTCAATATGGCACTGCTCTTTGGACAGATGGAAGGGGGCTTATCTAGACTAGAAAAGGAGAAATTAATTTCACAATCAATCATACTAGTACACATTATTTCACAATTCTTAATCTATGCAGGATCTAGGCTATTATGGAAAATTAAAACCTAAATACATATCCAGTCATAGCTCAAGCTACTTGTCTTTAGTAGAAAAAAATACTTAATTTCCTGTATTAAACATCATCTTTTTTCCTCAATAGCTTGGAATAGTCAACCATCAGAAATACCACATGCTTTTAAATTATGGTGATGAAAAAATCTTTTTGTTTCTCAACAATGGCATGAGATAATTCTGTTAATTCTTGTAACATTTTCCTACTGACTTGGAATCATTATACAGCTGAGGCAACTGACTGCAATCTACTTTTGAAGGACCATTACTGTGTCAATTTGAGCCAATTCAGCTGTTGTTTGAAATGCATAGCATACATGTGTTATTTAACATTTTATTTCAAGCTGCCTTTGTTTTGTTATCCATCAAACTGACTTTCTTGTTTAAGCACTAACTGTACTAAGAGAATTTAAGATACTGACCTGGATTTACTTTTCTCTGTGTTTTCAGAAGAAATTGTCATAATTATACCAAAATAAAAAATATTTTTACAAGAGAGGGAGCTTTCTAAATAAAATCATCTATAAAATCATCTTCCCACAGACTCTCTATAAAACAGGCTCTCAGATTTCCCTGTAATATTAATCTTACAGAGGGAATTCAGATGTTCATATGATAAAAAACAGCAAATCTACTGTGACAACTAAGTGGTGATTTTCTCAAAAATCCTTTCTTGCTAATCTGGTTTTAGAAGACTCTGAAGCACATTTCCAATTCTAAATATCTTAAATATCTTAATGCATCACAGCCATTCCATTCTGTGAATATACAGAAGTAGGATCCATCTAGAATCAAATCAAAGGTATCCACAAAGTATTTCCATATCTGTATCCCATGTGAGGGGAATAATGTAAGTTACCCCATCAGTAAAGTAATGCCTGGTGGTGACACTCTTTGATTGAAAGACTATTTACAAATAAAAAGAATTTGAGAACAGTGATTCATTTAATTTTTAAAAAATATTTTTACTTAAATCAGAATAATTATAGGTTTAGACCTTGAATCTGCAGTGAAACAGACTGAGACCTTAATGAGTAACTCCCAAGGGTTCATCACATACTGTCCACAAACACATTTGGATGTTCCAGAAGCACATATTGGTTGTCTCTTTTTTCTTTTTCTTCGTTTTTGAAAACACAGGTGCCATTTGGGGGTATGTTCAAGTACAGAATTCACACCCATTTACATCTTTAAAGTAAAACTCAATTATTCAGCATCTGCCACAGCACATGTATCATAGAAAATACAGGAGGTAACATACTTTGATGGAAGAGCAGTATTGGCATGAAATATATACATTTATATTTATACACACATACACTGAATGCTGTCTCTCAACAGCAAGGAGGCTGCATATAACTGGTAAATAAATGAAACTATTCTAATTTACATAATTAACAAGCATTGTTAATTGCTTGCAGTGAAATACCTCCCTGTGCAGTCACAGTAGAAAGGCTCAGATACTCCTCACTGATTCCTATGTCTGGCATTTGGCTGTAGAACAGGGCACCTTTTAGGAAACTGGACACCTGCTTCCTGCCTTTTATCCCACTATAATTCATCATGTCATGTCTTAAACACAAAATTTAACATAGCATTCTAAACGTCCCACTAGTTACCAGCACCCAGCTTGGACTACCTGCAGGTTTACAAACAATACCTTCAGGAGTGTGCAATCCTCAGACACTTACAGGAGCTCCCTGAACTGAACAACCAGGGGGACACAGCAGGAGGAACACACCCCACAAAGGACACAAGCACAGTCTCATGGGCTTTGTGTACAAGTTAATGTACATTTTGTTCTTTTTTCATCATATCTGATCAGAACTACAGAAAGTAATAACTGAGATTGGCTGGAATCTCTTCACAATTTCTCAGTCCAAGAATACCCCAATATTTTGATGAATTTTCCAACCAGTGTTTTAGATTCCAAAAGAGAAATACAAATCAGAACTGAAAGACTTTTTTTTTTTGCATGAGGACATAAAAACATCCTTTTAATTTTACCCTCTACTTTTTTTTTTCTTTTCCATTTTTAAATAAATCCACTGCAGTGGATTCCACCTATCAAATGGCCTTCCCTTTTATGCATAACACGTTTTTTCACTCTGTGGTTTAAAGACAGACTATCTGTATCTGTTTGTATCTGAAGAGACAACCATCACTAAAAAGTGACCCAGAACTCTCAAATCCCTGAGTGACTCATGTCAACAGAGAGTTATAGCAGGTGTCTCATAGAGCCTCTCTGCAAAGGGGCAGATTCCCAGCATAGTCAGGTAAGCACCCATGCCCCTATTCCAGTGCACTCAGACAGTTTATCCTGAAGCATGCTTTAGGTCCAGCAGTGTGAATTAAAGCACAGTTGTAACTCTCTCTCCCCCTCACTGTTCAGCTGAGCAGAATCAAACAGCTCAACACGAACCCTCAGAGGATATGTTCACATGTCCTCTCTCTCCCACAGCTCCCACCCCCTCAGGTCATGCAGCCAGCTCTTACCTCAATGGTGTACTGCTCAAAAATCCGGAGCTGGAGGAAAATGTCTAGCTTAATCTTCCTCTCATGGAAGAGCTCTTCCATCTGTACCTGGGCCTCGTCAAGCTGCTGAAGGACCGATTCGATGTGGCTGATGGAGCTGTTGTGGGGGGTCTTGTTGTTGGAAACAGCAGAGTCCCTGTGGCAAGGCAGAGAGCAGGGCTAAAGCTGAGCTCTGAGGCAGGCAAAAGAGCAAGAACTCCCCATCTGTGATTCTGTGTGCTGCTGAGGAGCAAACCCCAGGAATAAGGGCTGAGGGAAGGTGTGTGCAACACTCATCTCCTCTACTCGTCAAAATCCTGCGGCTCCGGAGCTCGGCACAAAGTTTGAGCAGGGGGATCATCCTTTCTTGTGTGGTGACACTGTGACCTTACACACTTGGGAGGGGCAGGGGAGGAGATGGCACATCAATCTCAATGGCTCTCTTGAGGACACTGCTGGAAATCACCTTTAACGCTACAGGGTCACCTGCTCCTGCCTATACTTACATCAAACCGAGATGCTATTCAGCCACCTGGACCTTTACAAGTTAATTTTCAGCATTTGCCCTATTACTTACAGACTAGATAATTTAGAATTACAAGTATTTTAGACCAATGGCTAGGGATGCCTTGGTATCCCCTGGATAATGTGGTAAGCAATGGATACAGAACACAGTGCAAAAAAACCCCAACACATCTTTCAGAAACTGCAAGAGAGATCTTGTCTTTTCACAGGGGGAGGTGAGGGGAGATGTGACTGTGACAGGTCAGATACTGCTCTAGTTACATTTTCCATATACAGGCAGCAGAAGGGAACAAACCCTTTAACTGGTGGGCCAGGACCAAGGGGGAATTTGCTGTACTTGAAAGCTTAGCATGGGCACAGGAAAGTCCTTTTCTATTTGTGCTTTCGTGTATACTAATAGGCTCACCTACAGTCTGCCATGTCTTCAGCAATTTTTTTTTCATTGACTGTTTTATGGATAAATACCATGTGCAGACATAACTGAAATTTATCCTCAAATGTTCCACACAAGGTCCCTCAAATTTCAGAAGGGCTAGAAAGGAAAATCTGAAGCCGAAATTTAATCTTGGCTTTGGCACATTGNGCATATGCAGACATAAAGAACTGAAATTTATCCTCAAATGTTCCACACAAGGTCCCTCAAATTTCAGAAGGGCTAGAAAGGAAAATCTGAAGCCGAAATTTAATCTTGGCTTTGGCACATTGGCTAAAACCAGATTTAGATGGAAGTACTACCGATTTCCCTTGCTAATACAGGAACATTACACTGATATTTCCCTCTCCAGGTGTTATGGTTTCTGCTCCACTCTGTCTGTTTTCACATTCTTGGTGATCACAGGGTCTCTGCCTCCACATTAGAGCTGCACAGAGGAAAGAGGAATGAAAATAACTAGAGATTTTAAAACTACAGCTTAATCTGAGCCTGCATCCAATCAAGTTCTGTTTCCCTCAGTCAGCACCTGTCTTCTATAAAAGGACATGAAATAAGTCTTCACTCAGATGCAGGATTATTACTATTCATATATTATCTAAATTACTCAATGAATTATTCAAGACCGGTGTTGAATGATCTCTCACGGGATCTAGAGACACACTTAGTTTTAGAAATTCTTTTTCATTAAACATTTCACTCTTCAAATCAAGCCACACTTGCATTTCAGTGACTGACGCAATACAAAAGTTTAAGAATAGTAATCTGGTGGGGGTTTTTAAGTCTCCTTGGATAAGGCATTGACAACTCCTAGCTAGTCTGGTTTAAGAAAGATCTTCCTACAGAAAAAAAACATTTATGAGATTGCATGCTTCTGCCACAATATTTCTTATTCTGTCTGGTGCTGAGAAACTCTGGGAAAGAATAAATCTAAAACCTTTACTAATCTTTGAAAAGCTATGGATTAGAGTTTTAAAATGCAAAGAAATTATTGGGGAAAAAAAAAACCCAAAATAAAATTTGGGGAACATAAAATTGGATTCAGTACATTGCTGCTGACTGTTTAAAATAAACACTGGGCTCCTAAAATCACTCTCAGTACTTTCACTGGGAGAAAACATGATGAGAAATACCCATTATCTAAAGCTTGTATGTTGAACTACTGTAAAAAAGGCAAGATACCTAACTCTTCCCTGGCCTTTTTTTTTTTTTTTTTTTTTTTTCCCCAGCCATGAACATTCCTGCTTTTCACATCTCACTGGAGCAAATCATTGTTTTGGCTTTCACAGATGACCAGAAATACTGCCCCCAGCAGCACCCCTGGAACTGCAGATCAAAAATGTTTTGTGTTGACTGCTGAGAACAACGATCACCTCAGTAAAGCACTGATAAGGAAGAGTGAAAAGTGTTTCCAGTGGGACCTATGATATGCACAGGGTTTCTAGGCAGGTCTCTTTTTATTTCTGACAGGTATGGCCTCCTGATGTAGTCACTGAGGCCCTGAAATCCTTGTGTGCAGTCAGTCCCAGGTATGGTATTTAGTTCAGGCAGCTGAGCTTTTCATTGCCTATCTGGAGCAAACTGAGTGCTATTACACAAATGATCTTCTCTAAACCAAAATCTGTTCTCTCCAAGATAAGAACAAGAAATGTGAAACTTTCCAAAGCTCCAGTAATTTTATTGCTTTTAACCCGTGTTATGACATGCTTGATAAGAGCAGTGCATTTCATTCTTTTCATTGTTGTAGCATTTGCAATCTTCATCTATTCTTCATGGCAGGTACAAGGTGATCCACACTGAAATGCAATCCTGTGTTAAGGAAACACTGCAGTAATTCCAGTTCTTCCTTTATCTGTGTGCTCTTAACCATTGCCAGCAGCCACAAAAGCTGGTAAGAGTGGGCACATACAAAGGCAGCTTCAGTGGTTTTTTTCCCCACACTGTTCTGTCCAGGATCACACTACAAGCTTTGCAGTTAGTCAGAGCACTCAAATCCAACACTTGAACCAGCTCATCTTGACAGTTCAGCACTGCAAACTTTTGTGTTCATTCAAAGGTTTGGCAGCTGCTCTCTCTGGGTTTGGTATTAAATTCCCCAGAACCAGGGGATCGCTGTGCACAAATATGTTCACCTTGTTCCACCTTGCTCACTGACCAGAGTACAAACCAGACCCCAAACCCAACTTTTCTTTGTTAAACACAGCTGCCAAAAAATCTGCCTTGGTATTTTGCAAACACTGGAGCACAACGCTGATTAAAAAAATCTCAAAGCTGAGGCCACTGTCACTTTTCCAGGACTGAACTAAGAACTGACCATGATCATATTAAGAAAAAGCTCAAGTCCCACATATCACCTTGCAGTTCACCTCTTCCCCATGCTCCACTGACTTCTGAGCTCCAGGTATTACCCTGGCCACTCTCCACACTTCCCTTCTGACTCAGGTGCAGGCAAAAATCCTTTAGGCCAATCCCAGAACCAGAACTCTGAATGTCAACACTTTCTGCAACCCCAAAAAACACTCCACACTCCACCTGATGGGCTTGTACAGGGTCCTTTTCAGGCTCTACTCCACGGATATTCACACTGAAGTGATGTCATTCCAATAGTTGGGAAGAATAACCAGAAATTTTTAGCCCACAATTTAACTGCCATCTTTTTGATCTCATAGAAATGCCCTAAACTTTGCAAACAATTTCTTTGCTTGAAAGTAAGTTACCATGCAGACCTTTAACTGACCTTCCACAGCTGGCCATACACGCTCTCTTAGCTAAAACCTCTTCCCCTCTGACAGCTCACTTACCAAACCCAGCATGTTTCTATCCCACTGATCTCATCAGCAAAGATGAATAGAAGGATGGAATGTCTAGTCCTGATCCTTCCTCTCCAACTCTAACATTGGTAAGCAATACCACAACTCAAGTCCCTTGCCCTCCCCTGTGGTGCTGGCAAGTCATACACAGCAAGGGTAGGAAACTCCATGGGCTCTCTAGTGTGGCTGCCCAGGGTTGCACGACAATCAAAACCTAGAGCAGTCCCTTCAAATCTCTCTTTTTTTTTCCTTTTTTTTTTTTTCTCTGATCCAGCAGAGAAAACTCTGCATCCAGGATGACAGGAAAAAGCTTAGAGGAAAGCTCAGCATATGGCAGTAGTAAAATACTCAAGGACTCCAGGAGGGCTTTTAAGGGCAGAGCTCTTATTGTCCATTCTACTCTAGAGCATCTTGGGCTTTTCCCATCAGGTTCCTATCATGGCTCAGGACTTTCTGCACATCTCAGGTGGGAAGTAAAGGCATCAGATTAGGAAAGCTCAGGGTGAGGAGGATGATGTCACTCTCTTGGACTGGCTGGTGAAATGCATAAAACTTGAGATATTTGCTTATTATAATGTATACAGAACATGCACGCTGTGTACATGCGGATAAGGGCAACCTGTAACAATACAGAGATCTAAATAATAAGTGATGTATTTGACTTGGTTCAGTGCCCAGTAACATCCCTAAAAGGCAGGAAAACTTCACTGCTGTCAACAAAGCTAAAGGCACAGAAAACCACTGTAACAACAAATGAGAGAGATTTCACAATTACAAATTCTGTACAAGCTTACTCTGCAAATATTCATTTGACAATACTTGCAGATTGAAACAAAAACACCAAACCCTCAACAAAAACCCTGACCGTTACCCGCCCCCCCCAAGTTCTTGGAGCTAGTCTCTTCATGTATTTTAAATTAGGCAAAAATGAGCTGGTTTAATTCATAGTGCTGGTAGAAGAACCAGCAGTAAAAGAGCCTCTTTGACACTCTGAATCAACCCCACATACACAAAGATAAATAGAAGGGTGCTGCCTGCAAAATGAAACAGTGAAGACTGTTAGACACGTGTGTATTTTATTAAGAGGAATACACTTACTCTACATCAGGAATAACCACATAAATCATGAGGCCTCAGTTCATAACCATTTAACAATCTTCTATAAATACCAACTAAAAATATTCACTTCAAACACATTTGGTTCCATTCACTTCCCAGTGCCTATAAATAATCTCTCAGTCAAACAGGAAACCAATGCTGATCCACAGACTACTCTAATCAGTCCACACAAATCACTCCTTGTCATTTCAATAAAACACTCAAAGGATCTAAAGAATTATAAATAAGCAAAGGATTAACAAGCTCTCCCAACTGATCCTAGCTTGCAGTCCCCGAGTTAGGCACCCCTAAAACACAGCATGCATCAGATTTCCCAACACCTGTGTCCCAGGTGGATGCTTACCTGAGCTGCTGGATTAGATCTTCCCCTTCTTTAATAACATTGAGGGTGGCGTCCAGGGTGGCTGTTTGCTGCTGCTGAAACTGCTTGATAAGCTCCTGAACTGCATCCACAGAGTCAGCACAGACATCCTCTAAGAGCTCCTTCTGCAGATCTTCCATCCATGTCCACAGCTGGGAAGAAGGGGAGGGAAATATAAATCAGAGAGGGATTGAGATTTAACCCTTTTGCTCTCTAATTCCAGATCAATAGGCATTAACTTGGGCTGCATGTTTCACAGGAAAACTGACCTAAAATCTGTAAACCCAAAAGGATACATTTGTTGTTGATTTCTTTTAAAGCAAGAAAAGAAGATAAATATAATATCAGGTAGTCTTCTAAAAAAAATAAATTAAAAAATTGAATTTCTGTTTCTTATACAACAATAACTAATTATTTTATTCTGATTAACTGTTTATACAAGTGATAAATTAAAATCTTCTACAGCTGTGATAACCTAACCCTTTGGGAGCTGAGCACTATCAGCTGCTATTAATTTCACACGCAGCTGAAGCCTGTTGCAGGACAGACCTACAATCTTTGGTATGTTTGTATGGTACTATGAAGTTTAGCTGTGCCTGCTCAGCTATGCCTTCCCAGGGGTTGAGGTTTTGGGGTTTCTTTTTGTTTCCAGCACTTAAACCCCCTCCTCTAAATGCATTCAGACTCTGCATTTTAACTCTGGGAAAATCCAACTGTAGGAGACAGCAATATCACCAATCAACCCCATGCAGATCCATTAATTTTGAATAGTCCTGACTACCAGTTTTAAAGCCACAATCACAGCAACAAATCATTGCAAGTGCTTAGCTGAGAATTTCCAGCCAGCTGTTCATCAGAGGTCTGGACAGGGGCAGGAATGCCCCGGCAGCCTCTCGCTGGCTGTAAAGGCTTAAAGCGAACGGAGGTTTCCCCTTTAAGCTTGTACTGAAAACTGAGTGTAAAATTGCACCAACCGAGCTGGCAGCCTGCCAGCAAACCCTAATGACTCCACCAGAGACTTTTCTGTGCCACGCCTGCCCCATTAACCCACATTTTGCTGGTATGTGCTGGAGGTGGCAGCGAAGTACCGGAGTGGGAAATGCCAAAGGATGCGCTGTCAGTCACGGCTTCTCCCGCTGTCCCAGGGACTGCAGAGCTTGGTCCCACAGGGACCTTGGGGTGAACGTGAAGGAGGGGAGGACGTTGTGTGTGGGTGGCAGAGACCTGGTAAAAATGTTTGTGTCCAAAACGAGTTGCGCTGGATCCCCATCCTGCAGCATTTCCTCTGAGACTGTGAATTCTGCACGTTCACATTAAATGAGAGGAGGATGGGGATGTCTAAAGCTCCGGCTGCCAAAGCTTCTCATAACCTAAAGGCAGCCACTAAGTGCTACACTATAGACACACTATGGACTTCAAGGATACTACCCATGCCCAAATCAAAATCATCAAAATTAGAAGCTGTCCCAGCACACTCATGACACCAGAAAAGGGAGAGCCCAGTGCCTTTTGCTCTGTCCCCTCCTCTGCTACTGACTCCTGGCCTGAGAGACTTAAAAAAACAAGTATTAGAACATATCCCTTACTTGTAGGCTTTTCAGAGTCAGCTTTGAATATTTTGGGTAAATGCCTCTGTTTAATCATAATAGCCTGCTTAACTACTGGCCTGAAACGGAATGTCTTTGCTTGGGACATTTACCTATTTTCACATTCTTGGGAAAAAGGCATAGTATAAAAGGGGAACTATTAATCAAAGAAACAAATGTAAGTGAATAGGCATGAGAAATAAGTGAAAAAATGAAAACACATTTATCGAGCCAAATAGAGGGCTTTTTCAGCCGTGGTCTGAGCTCCATGTGCTGAACTTTAGGAAGTTACCATAAAGGAAAATGCATTAGTGCCTTTATATGTTAATTACATTGAGAATCTTCCTGGTTTTGATCTAATCCCTGCGCCCACTCAAACAGGGACAGCTGGACCAAAACAGACAAGGACCAGGTTGTCCAGGAATATTGCTTCTGCTTATCAGATCTTCAAGTAATAGAGCACTTTGTAAATACAAAAAAATTTGTTATGTGTTGAAATCACCCACCTGTTTTGAGGTGGGAAAGCCAGTAGTTTTTTAACTTCTTGCAGTTCTTAGTTCCTTTTTCAACTTAAAAAAAGCTCAGGGAATTTTCTTTATAAAAATGAAAGTGAAATAATTTCATTGTTCAGAATCTGCTGTTTTCTTGAAATTATCATGTTAGGGCAGAGGAGAAAGTTTCCAGCCTTCAGAGGAAAATCCAGTGCTCAGAAGTATCTCCAGAACCCAAATTTCAGAAGAAGAATTGGACAAATTTAAGATCTTACTCCACTTTTTGAGTAGGCTTCTAAATCAGTTTCAAAATACTTAAACTGTATTTTACTCACCTGGAAACAAAACACTCATTAATTTCAGAGAGCACTCAAATATATTAACTCATATTAGCTTCTGATGTTTCCATTAATGACCTCTGACTATAAGGATTTGCATAATAAAATCTATCAGAATCTAGGTCATCCTTGACTCAGAGATCTTTAATCCTTTAGACTCCACCAATCCCTGGAAAGCCCTAATACAAAGAATCAGTCGATATTAATGAAATTAGGAAGATCTTTCAGGAACAATTCACAATAGGAACCTGATTCCAAAACCTCCTAGGTTTTGTGCTACAACTAATAGCACCTGGAATAAATTGCTACCAAGCCCCCCTTGTGAATGCCACAGCAATGCAAAGACCAATTCCATGTCACTGTAACACCACAGTCAGAACAGCTGTTTATCATAGAACAGAAATCACATCCTAGTTGTCACTGCTTAGAAAAATCAGTCTCTCTTAGGGCCTGATGTTTTATTCCAATGCAAGTATTTGAGTGATTAAAAAAAAATCCTGACTATTAAAGCCCCAAATCACAGGATATCTTGTGCATTTCCAGTCCATGCTGTGACCTCCTCTAAGCTAGATAGCTTAGACCAAAGAAACTGTTCCCATTGCAATCTGACATATTGCACAGAACAAGTTTTATTTCATGGTTGCAGAAATTGACTTCTTTTATTCTTAGCATAAACAAAATTTGTGAGTACTTGTCCCATTCCCATATATACTTCAAACTATTACTAAGGTACCACTTGATCCCATACAGGGAGTGTATGTAGGTATATGCAGAAATTCCAAATATAGCAGCAGTATTTCCACACCCACCTGTGGTGACTTTCACTGAGTTTGCCAGTCATGCATGTGTCCAGAAAAGGAGATAACCTCTGCATTATGTTACTTAACAGGTACTAAACAAAAATACAGAATCCTAGAAAAAAATGCAGAAGTATTTCAAAAAGTAAGTTCTGTTCTTCCTTCAACTCATCTATGCTTTGGTATGATTAATTGGATATGGAGAACCCAATGCATTAGTGGTAGCACCTGAATTAAGGGTATCAGAGATCTGACAAATCTGACTCATGCAAACTGCATGTAAAAATGTCATAGTTGTTAGCTAGGAGAAGTCTCAGGTAAATACTCATCCCTAAGATGTTAATGCCAAAGGTCCATAGTGGCTCCACAACTGAAGCTTTATTTACCAAGGCTTTACACAAGAAAATTAATTCTCCTCTGATTACTAGAACAGTGGGAAAGAAGAATGACACTCCTTTCTTCTGAGGTAGTATCTGGTGCCCCTCATGCATTTTGACAAGAACTTTTGCATTTTTCTTGGATATGAAACACAGGCAGTTTCCCTCCATCCAAGAGATAATACAACTCTTTATTCCCAGCTACTTCATCTGATGAAATACCCTTCATTTTGCTCAAGTACTTAGTGAGACCATTTAACTGGAGGTCTGAAGGACACCTATGCCTGTTACTTGAAAAGTAATGCTTTTGACATAGAAAAAGGAAGCACTTTAAACAAAATTTAAAACCTAAAGAGATTGCTAAGAAAATCTTGCCTGCATGATTGGAATAACTATTAGACACCCAATGCTAATATGCTGCTATTTGTAAATGACAGAGATGAGTTATAATCCCCTCAAAAGCAGTTTAAAAGCACTGAGTTATGGGAGCAGTGCAAAGAACCAGTTCAATCCAGGAGATTTACTGTTGTAGAACATTTTTGCTAGTCTTCAAAACAAGGATGTTAATGGAAACAAGCAGCTTCTAAGGATGTATGTTCTACTGCTTTACTGTCAGAGAAGCATCATGTATTGCAGGGCAGGCCCTAGAAGGATGCTCATGACAACTCAGGAAGTGAACATTCATCACAGCAATGGAGACTAGAGCAGAATACAGAAGAATTCAATGACATGCAGGGAACCTGCTGCCACTCCATGATTTGCAATGTCACTGTTCAGAAAACCAAGGGCAGGCTGAAAAAAAAAACAAAAAAACCAAAACCCAAAACACAGAAGCAGAACTGCTCCAGAGAGAGATGTCCATCAGCCCTGTTTCCCTTGGCTACTATGCCAGGCTTATACAAGCCTATTCTATGGCAATAATATTGAGCTTTGTCATGATATGCACTAGGAAGTCACATAGATCCCAAGTTCAGGTTAATTTATGGCAGAACTTCATCTACACTTGTGTTTAGGCATCTGTTCAAACACTGCTGTGCATCCAGCTTGACTGCACAGCCTTCAGTAAATTGTCCTCACACCAACATCGTGGTGAAAATAAAACTTTCCAGCACAATTAACCTTCATCAGCTGGTATTTATTCACACTTAGAGTGCATCCAGTCCCATTTCAGTTGAAAGAACTGAGAGTTGTTGTAAATTAGAAGCATATTTCAGCAACATTGTCCAAAGTCACATTCAAGCTCTCAAGAAAACATCAACAGAAGTACAGAAAAGATCTGTAATGATGAGCTGCAAAGTGACCTCATGCCACCAGCAAAATGTCACATAATGGCAGCACACCTAATAGAAGGTGACAGGATGGGACATGACCAGACACTACGTATGAAATGCCACAATATACGACTTCCATGGTAAGACAAAACTCATGAGACTCCCTGCTGCAAGACCTGATGTCGTCAGACACCACCAAACTGGTTGGGAAGAAATCACAAGTGGAAAGGGAACATTCTGTGAAAAAACCCATCTGATCTCTCCCTAACCTCTTTCTTGCTTTTTCCCTTTTTCCTCGCCAATTTCTTGACATTCATCCTTGGTTGGGCTGCATCTGGTGCTTCTGTATGCTCAGGCTTTTTAATTAGTAACCTTGCCTATGGCAAAAGGATTTGCACTGCCTAAACATCTGATGTTTTTTCCAAGTCCTGCATGGACCAGATTGATATAGCACAAAATAATCTCCTCTCAAGGGAAACATGATTTGGGTAGCTAGGCTTACATCAGGGAGTGTGTAGATCCCCAGCCCAAGGTCATGTAAATGTAATTCAGGGACTATTTGATCTAGAAGAGAAAATTGATTTATAGCTCAAGAATCAAATGTACATGTTCTATGCTTCTGCCACCATCATGAATTGTAAAAGCATGTTCCTCTTCTGCTATAATTTTAATATGTTATTTGTAATTAAGAATCTGGCTGTAATTAACTTAAGTAACTGTAATCAAATTCTGCACTTCATCATACAGGCTTAGAAAAGTTCTTCCTACATTGGAAGATTTACTCAGTTTTACACCAAAGTGATACAGTACAATTTGGTGCAGGAGAAGCTTCCCACACTATAAATGCAGCAATCTACTAAAATAAATGCAGGTACCATTACATTCTCCTGTATGTTGTTCATTGGTTCTAAACATCATTTCTCAAATGGAAGCTGCAGCAGCTCCTCCCTCTGTGCTTTTTCCACTGACTGGCTCTATCTGTCACTCACAGTCTTACCCTGATCTGCTGCCTTGAGCCTTTTGTGTAACTTTGTGCACTATGCCTTGGGAATTGCAGAAATAAATAATTTGTGACAATTCTGAATCATTCTGGAACTTGCTAAGGACTGAAAAGACTGTATGACTTTTCCTTAACCAGTCAGTCTTGTTGGTTCCATTGACTTGAGCCCCTCCACTGACACCATTTTCAACTAGTTAAAGAGACTCCAGTGCATAGTTGTACTTCATGTTCAAAAGACAGAACATGTCTTTTGAGTGATGAGTGAATTACAGGAATGTACCTGTATGGCTTTGATGAAGATTTAATCACTACACAAATTATTGCAGGCTGCCCACTCTGTTGCCTTTGTACACAGCAGTGAAGCCCACACACTGGAACTGGGAGAAGCTCATCTTCCTCAGCTTCAGGAAATCAGAACGGCAGAAAAGTCTCTAATAAAAGAGAGCTGGCACAACCTATTTAAAGATGCTTATAAAACTCCCTTTTAGCTGTAGCATGAACCACTGTTACCTGGAGAGCGAGGCATAGAGGCTGGAGACCCATTTCCACAACACCCAAAACACATGCATGGGCCTCAAAAGCCAAGGAAAATATTTGAGTGGAGCCATTGGTCTGTAACAATGCTGGTGAATGGCTGGAAAGATGTGGGTAACAAAGTAAGAACTTAAATAAAGTCTACAGGAATCCTTTGGCTAGCACATGGTGGAAGAACAGAAAGAACTTCTCCCACATGCACAGGTTTGACTTCCTGACATTTGGTTTATGTGGCTGCATTTACAAGCATTTAATTCTCATTACTTTGATTCTGTCTCTTTTACCAATCTTTTGCCGTCACAGATGGCAGAATTTTATTCACTAATGGTCTGGCTGTGCTTCAAACTCCCCTGCTCAAGAGCGGGATGTGCTGCCAGAACACCACAGCTCTTTTCTTTCCCAGCTACTTAATCCTTCATGAAAAAAACTTGCTTCTGGGCAACAAATGGACAGGAAAGAAGGGCACCCTGTATCACTCCATCCTGGTTCCTCAGTCCTAGATCTTTGACAGCTTTACAGACAAGATTTAGCTCTGCAAAAAACCCACCAAAGTTATTAACTGGTGAATGCTGGCATTTTGGTCCAGGCCACAGTCTGCACTCTGGAGCTGGAGGGGGATTTGCTTTTATTTTACTGCTTCATGATAATTGATTGCTGATAATCCAGAGTGTACTTTGATATAGCTCACACAAAAATAACACTTTTTATATCAGCAGAGCCCTCTCCACAGCTACAATTATCAGAATGATAAGCTGACAGGTGATCTGCCTTCTCCCAGGAATCTGCCTCCCAGGCAAGGGACAGCACACGTGTTACTGTGTGGGCACCTCTGGCGTTCCCTTCTACCACATTCTCTAATTTCTGCCTGCAAATTCACCTCTGATGGGAATAGGAGAATATTTAGGAACGGAGCACTTTTTAAAAATACCAAACAAACACAATAAAACAGCATTTACTTAGAATCATAGAATCACAGAATCATTAAAGTTGGAAAAGACCTTTAAGATCACTAAGTCCAACCATCCATCTAGCACCACCACTGCACAGATTCAGCTCCCAGCAAAAATCATGGTCATACTAATAGGAGGCATAAGGCTAAACTTGATGTTTCACAGCCCTGCTGTGAGAGGAGGGGCAGATATTTTCAAAGTTTGGTTTTGCATGCTGTTGTGCATCTATCTCAGCTGTTAATATTATCCCAGTGAAGGACAAAATTTCTAGCTTTTGAACAATACACACAGTGCTTCATTCTAACACTGAAAATGCTGGGGTGTGAATTGGCCACTCAGTGAATATTTTATGTGCAGTGAGCCAGTTTGGGTCATTTTAGTGTTTTAGGCTTTCCTTTTTTTTTGGAAATCTGGACATAATATGAGAAAAAGAACAAAAGCATTGTCCAGGACAGGAGCACTGTGTAAGACAAACACATGTTCAGAGAATAAGACCTTATCAAAACTTCCAGAAGTTGCCAGCAAGTGGAGTTGCTAAACTTAACATCCCCTGCATCACAAATCTTTATTATCTAGTGGGAGATTGCTCTGGAAAGTCAATATTAGCAGTAAAAGTCAAACAACAAATTTTTAAGTTCAGTAACATTAACTTTGATTCCTGTGTCAATTCACAGTGAGTGACAGGATTACAGGATATGTCCCAGAACCACTGTCACGTTTGCTCCATGATTAACTTCAATACATTCTGTCAGCTCTTCTGATGGGAGTCAATAGCAGCTGACCTCAGTCCTGTGAGCTTTCTGCTCCCTGCATCCCAGCAGCCCTGCCTTGAAGTGAAGAACAAGCCCTGTCAGAATTGGTGATCTACACTGAAATAATCTCCTAATCACAATATTCAACTCAAGCAGAGAAAATTTAATTTCACAGGTCTTGGTTATCAAGTGAAATTAAGTTAGCAGTGCCTGCAATAAAACACTGTTACTGTTCCTGACTGATAGGGCAGACCCACTCCATTACCCACTTGAGTAACCCCACTAAAGTCTGTGGGGTGACCAAGGTGACCTGCTGACCACAAATAATACAGGTTACAATACAGGAAGCTGTCTGACACTTAATGGCCCAGGACTTAGCTTTCACTTTCTCATGGCCTTATCAGACAAGATTTTCAGAGTGAAACTTTCCATACCAGGTGTCTGCCTAAGGCTGAACCTGATGAATTTTGAGGTAAAAGGGCCAGAATGAGTGGAAGAGACAAAAAAGGTACTTTGCCTGTGTTAGTTTTCTTTCTGTTCAAATGAGATGCTCCAGACCCTCCAAGCTTTTAAGCAAGGGCTTGAAATTTTGCAGGGCTTAGCCCTGAAGTCAAGAATACACATTATGTCATTCATGTGAACATTTTCCCAAATTTGGTCACTCAGAAGACCTCTGCCAAGTTCCAGTTTGCACATGTTCATAGTAACCTGTTAGGAACCTGGCAGTTCATTTTTCTCCACATCCAGTATTTTCTGAGCATACTCATCCCCCTTTCTGTGGCCCAGGTAGACATTGCAGGTTCCACTTGGAAGTGCCTGCACTGAGCACCTCGTCCTCCTGCTCTTCTGACCCACTAAAGAACAACAAAGCACAGGGCACATGATCTGAAAACACAGATCTCTGCCTCTCTGGTTTTTTAATGCTGGACTCAACACAGAACTGGTAATCTGAGGCCCATTGAGAAATGAGAAACCTAGAGGTGGTAAGACATGCTTTTCATGCTCCAAAGAACTATGAAACAATTGCAGAACTGTTTTATAGTTTAGTTAAGGCCCATATACTGTAAATGGATCTAAATTCAGTAAAGTTCCTTCTAATTCTTAAGTTAGCAGCTGCATCACCAACCAATACAACAAGTAACACAACTTAAGTCATCACTTAATTATGCAAGAGGATTTTAAGAGTTTTTAGTGATATAGAAGTGGTAACAGCACTCTTTCCTATCTACATTTTAATACTTGGAAATGTAAAGTACTCTGCAGAACCTTAAGTATAAAACTGCAAGACAATAAAATATTAAGATTCAGACAATGAATCGCAAGAAGTTTTTCTTATGTTTCTTGAGGGTTTTGAGTCTTCAGGGTGTGATTTTATGACATCTACAACCTCTTCTCCAGGAAGTTCAAAAAATATTGTCTTTTAAACAAAACTAAATGCCAGCCAAGAATCCTCTATCATAATTTGAGCCTAAAGCTGAAAGTTCATAGAAAAACATCAGCTATCATGAGATTTGTGATAAAAGTGCACGATCCAACAATCCTGACAATAATTGATTCAGATTTGAAGAAAGAACCTAAATTCAATTACACTTAATCCTGAGAGAAATTATTCAGGTATGAGTCTGCTGAATGCATTTATCCCACTGATAATAATTTACAACTTTACCCTGCCATACAGATAATTGGATTTGATTCCCATGGCACCAGGTTTCTGCTCACACCATCAGAAATGCCTTGGTCTGAAAGGGTACAAAAATATTACTACAAACTAGAAAAGCATATAGCATAGAATGCTATAGGACAATGGGACACACAGAATCTTGTTTATAGGCATGGCAATAGGACAGCTACATTACTCAAGAGTTATGCCACCAACAATCACTTAAAGGACTGCTTCCAATTTATGCCTCTGAAGTGTTATTACCACACCAAAAAGTGCTCGTTTCAGCCTATTGTATGTATTGTTCAATAAGGTCACTTAAAAAACTCATCAAAATTATTGTTATGCTTAATTGACTGTGTTTTTGATATTCCTTCAACTGTATCAGTCAGTGTTCAGCAGAAGGAATGCTTTAATGCTTTCACATGAAAGAAGCAGTGATTCAAGTCTACTGCAGTGTAAGAACAGCCACTCTGAACTTACATTACCCATGGGGATACCTACATTTAAAAGACTCCCTAATTCTACACTACCTGAAGAAAATACAGGAAGACTGAATACAAAAGGAAACATTTCTTTGTCAAGAGAAAAAAAGTAGAAGCAGTAAAAAGTTTCTCAGGTGGTGGGAATCTGAGCAGTAGCATGTGGAGATGAAGAGGTGGGCAGAGTACAGGGGAAGCAGTGAGAAGTTCAGTCAATGAACTCATCTACACCTGGGAATCACCACATCAGAAACACAATTCACTTGTGCTAGGAAGACTCAGAAGAAACATGTTAATTGCAGGAAGATATTTATAATATTTCCCAAAAAAAGAAAAAGTGTTACTAAGACCAATTCTTTCTATTTAATTTACCTCTTCATCAGCTGTGTCTCAATAGATTAATATAACATGAAATAATGAGAATTTTTGAAGCCTAGATGAAAAATGCATCTAGGCCATAGTTTCCCACATCAGGGCCAAAAAAAACTGAAGAGAACTTTTTTCACTTCCAAGGACATAAGGGAAAGAGCTGTTCATAATTTAAGAAATAGTTTTAAGAACTACAAAGGATGAAATTAATAATGGGCATTATTAAGTAAGTGATAACGTCTCCTAGAAAAGTGCAAAATATGTCAAGTGTTAAACAGGTTTACATGGCAACCAAACTGCTTTCTGCTCACTCCAAGACTCTCCCACGTGATGGGTTTGGGTGGTCACAGCAAGTCCAGCCTCAGGCCCAGCAGGGCAGGGAGGAGGGCAAGGGAGCCTGTGTGAGCACCAGGACTGGAATGGCTCCTGGAGAACACCAGGAATGGACCTCAGATCTCCCCTATTTTACTGCTGCTGCAGCAAAAGGATTCTTTGCCTTGCAATCTGCTGTGATTTAAATGTATGTGTTACTATTTAAATTTACCTGTTTTATTGTTGATATTGAAGAATGATAATTACATTGGTTAACTTGCCATTTTACAATACACACGAAGGGCCAAGCAAGGCCAAGAAATTACTCCTTTCTACCCAAGCCAATCTATTTATAGCATAAAAAGGCAAATACAGATACAAACACGTCCTAAGGCTCTCCTATTGTAACACTCTGCCCTTTGCACCAATTCCCCTCAGCTGTCTTTTGTTATTTCACTGTGTCTGTGGGGATTCCCATAGCTGGAAGACAAACACTAGAACCACAGCAAATCCCTCCCTTAATAGTTTTGGCAAAAAATCCCAAGATACTGAGTTGTGGGGGTTTCACCATTGCAGAAACACGTCACTGAAGGAGCCAGGTGGTGGCACACTGTGAAAACCACTGAACCTGCAGAAAATCAGTGTTTGGCTCCTGCAGGAGTGAATTAACAGAGGGGTAAGTAAAGGAAAATGTCTCCTCGCAGAGCTCCTGGGCATCCTCAGACTTTGGAGAACTCTTGGAAACGGAACCACGTTATCAGCCCAAGCCAAGAGCTGTCATTCTTATGATGGACGTGGATTCCTGTGTCCACCCTGACTTGGCTGCTGTCCCAGCAATGCTGCAGCCCTCTTGACTGTCCCTCTGGAGAGGGAGTCACAGAATCATAGAACAGTTTGGACTGAAAGAGACCATTATAGGAGAGAGGCACCCAGAGCCTGTCCACCCTGGCTCTCCTTAAAAATGACAGGAATTAATTACTGGACTTCCCAAAAAGATATCACAGAATAAATCTATCTCATGGGAAAACATTAATGAGGCAAAGACTTAGCATTTACCTTTTACATCTAGAGAACAACATTGATGTTATCATAGAAAACTACTTCCTAAAATAACTTTTTTAAAATGTGAATTTTTTGTACGTCTGCATTTTTATTCACTAAAACAGAGCTCATTAAAACCAGGTATGTAGAGCAGGCAAACTCCCTTCTTGTTGAAGAAGAACAGAAGTATAATGCACTGCAATCCCAACCCCTTCATACAGGGAGGCTTTATTTCCCAAAGCCAATGAGGCTACACAATACCAGTAACTATCTTTTTTTTACTAGTCATCACCTGCATAGGTGAATCAAGGTTAATCACAGCAGGAAACTGTTATGAAATAATTTTTACTGAGGAAATAACCAATTAAGTATCCCCAGTGGCAAACCAGCACAGCTGCAAGTGTTTGAGCAAGCCTGGGAACAACAGCATCATCCACAAGCTGAAAGTTAACTATATTTTAGTATATTGCAGGAGGATGTAAAAGAAAAACCTTTATGTACCAACAGCTATAATGTACATGCTGTAAACTCCATCTTCCATACACATACAAAAAAATGCATTCATGTACCTTCTACTTCAGCAGCTCCCCAACATGCAACTTGTTTGGAACATGGCAATCAACAAACACAGGCAAAGCTTTCTACTTCTCAGAGTACCTTCCTGATCAAGTGTGCTTTCACAAACAGATGCTGCAGAGCATGAAAACAACCATCCTGACTAATTCCATCTCTCTCAGCAGAAACCCTATCTTTAAAAGTCACTCACCACTGAATGGCCTTTGGACTGCAGAAAATGTGAAGTATGCTTTAATTACATCCCCAGTGGCCTCCCATTTCATGTCCTGTCCACTGTATCTCCTCTGACAAGTCAGTCTTATCTCTGGATATTTTTCAATTACACTAAACAGCATTTATTCAGGTCCTCACTGATTCACTGTATCAGTATGTGGCTGTTTTTTCAATAACATTTGTTTTGAAAAGTCAAGTCTGCCTCATTAAACAATGTGAGATTTCTAGTAACACATAATGATACTGGATATGTTAATTAACAGTACATTTAAATGGAATCCTCAGAGGATCCTGCTGCTGCCATATTTATACTTAAAGTGTGATTATCAAGTCACACTCTTACAAGAGAATTCTTGCTTTCTAACAATACATTCTAGTTGTGATTAAGCACCACTCGACATGGTGTCACTCTATTTTAGTGTACCATAACATTCAAATGTTTCATTCACATTTTTTCCCTCTTTACAACAGTTACTCATATGCATGAAAAGAACTGGATAGTATCAGCCCTGTGTGGTGAAAATGCCTTTTCTCTGTGATATCAGTTTTCAGAGACAGCCTCTTGCAGCACTCTACAATCCACAGCAAAATTCCCTCATGCACATCTTACCTCTTTGGTATGGGTATGGAAGGAGACTGACATGTCCAAGAGAAGTTTCCTCTGTTCCACCCTGCGGACAAAGTCCTGAATCCGAACTTCCAGATGCCGGGCTGCTTTATAGATCTCTTCAGGGTCACATTCCCCAGTCTGAGCCAACTGCTCTGCAGCCTCCAGGAGCTTGTCTGCATTGGTGTACGTATTCTACCAGCAAACAAAGCAAGAAACACAGTATGAGTGATACAGCTGAGGCAAGTAAACCCCTGAAAGAGGTTTTTTATCCTTAAGGTATGAAAGCAAGTTACTAGAGTTTTAAAACAATTGCAATATTTCCTAGTGGCATTGCCATCTGTGAAAGGAGAATGTATAAAGCCACGCAGACTAATCCTGAGTACACATGAAATAGTTTCTTATTTGAAACACACCACCCCAAACCAATCCTGCCAGGCACAGCAATAGGACTTCCCATTTGTTTATTTCCAAGTTCCCTGCAACTTCTCAAAGATGATGCAATGAAGCAAATGGGACTCAGCAGCTCAGAAGGCTACAGTGCCTCACGTGACACTCAGCCATCAGCTCGCTGCAGTGGCCTCCCAACTGCTCTCACATTACAGCACAAAATCATGTTAGCCAGAGCTGTCTCAGCCCCCAAAAAATATTTGCCTTTCATTGGCTTTTGTGAGATAGACCATGTCTTCAAGCTCCTTCAATGGTTTTTGAACCTCTTGTCTACTGTTCTGCACCATATTTCTCGATGGAGTGAGTCCATGTGATTTGCTTGAAGCTGCCAGTGTGTAATGGTCATTTCCAGTTTGCCCAGGGCACGTACCTGCCCTGCATTACACAAGAATTTGAACACTGCACTGTCCTGAATAGATTTATGCCACAGCCATGGCCTTTATGATATGAGGTATACGACTCCTCCTTTACACTGAGGGAACTGAAGAACCCAGAAAGAGATTAATGTACCCAAGGCATGCCAGACTGTCAAATATGAGAGGGAAACTCCATCCGACTTACATCAGGCTTCAAGCTACCTGCCTATCCTTTCTCTCTCTTTTTCACAGCTCTGGAAAACACCACTTAACTAATACACCAGAGAGTCTCACGAATAATAGGAGAAATGGAAAGTGAGTGCAGTCATCCCCAGAACCATGGAGCTATGCCTTAGTCAGCTATCTTTAGCAAACTAAACAGAACCAGCCCTTGCTGTCATATAAAAACTTTCTTCACTCAAGATGAGGCCAAAAGCTCTTTGGTATTCAACACTTCACAAAAATAAGGAGAGACAAAGATATAATCTTAAGGGTGTTTCCATTACTGGGCTAGATCTTAGGAACTGCTGGACATTGGCTTGAGACTGCTCCCACTGGGAGTTTTTAACCTCTGCTTCAATAGCAGAATTGTAGCATCTTCCTTGTCAAAATTCTTCTCAGTTTAAAAATGCATTAACTTGATGGATATACACAAAATACCTCTGAACACTGTGGACACACACATGCTTCTGAGCATTACATGAACATTTTAAAAAATAAAAGCCATGGATCAAACCATGCTGTTCCTACTTAGACAATATCCTGCAATAATCAACAGTTGTTGTTTGAGAAAATGTTCAATACAGAGATGGAGCACTGAGCTCCAAGTGTTTAATGGGGGAAAATATTTCCAGTTATAAAAAGCAAAAAAGACAACATCTCATTCACTGTTCATTTCCCCAGTTTCTGACAGCTGACTATAAATATCTGGTATTTGCATTTCTCCTTTTGGACTGTGAAGAACATATTTGAGACAGTTTTGTTACCAATTGTAAATTTTTATTCCCGCACTTTCAGGCTACTGGTATAATGGTTAGGCTGTTAACAGCAGCAAAACTTTATGCTTTAATAATCAATTTTTGGAAATGTCTTTAGCTGAGACTTTGTAAAAAATGTTCCATTTAATGTGATCTGAATTAGGGTCCAGTTTCACTTAACAGAATCCTCTCTGAATGATACTCTTCCAATATTATTTGGAGCAGATGTCAAAGCTAGCACAATTTTTCAAAGTCTAGTCCACTCCAGGGTTTTTCACACATTACCACTGTAACAGCTCACACACCACTCCAGCTCCCTGAGCAGAAAACACCACTTAATAATAATAATAATAATAATAATAATAATATAATAATAAAGTATTACATGGTGTACTTGTAAATGCCTCTCTCCTTGTGGCACAGACTTGGGACACAGAACAGTTTTGTTGAAATGCAGTATGGACACAGATTTGCTGCATTTGTCCCTAATGCATTTAGGGCCCTGTCTGCTGAAAGCCATTACAGTTTACTGACTCCAGCACGTACTATGTCAAATTACCTGAGGATAAGTTCACTGATACAATGACCAGATGTAAATACACTGGTGAAAAGGCTGTAGGCTGGACCCTAGACTTTGGGGGAGAAAGAATGTAGACTGGCCTCAACAGAGGCACAGCCTCTGTCACACTGCACAGACAACAAAAGATGCAGCAGCCCCTTTGCATTGCACAAGGTTCTCTGAAGGCAAAGGGGTTTCTGCAGGGAAGCTGACTGGATGTGGAAGGAGCCACACTCAGTGTTTTCCCTGGGCTGTGACAGGCACTGTCAGCATACAGGGATGCTTCCCTGAAGAACACATCCCTAATTTTGGATGTGTTTGCATAAATGTGTCATGCACAAAAGGCTGGAACACAGTGCATTTTGAGTATGGAGACATTTTTCTTCACCTCTTTTTCTGTCTTTGACCACTGAGGTCACAGGTAAGCGTCTGGATTTTAAAAACAGGTGCAGTTTATATAGGAAGAACAACTAATGGTAATATTCCTGCCATTCTGGAAGGAAGGCCTGGTGCTGAGAGATTTCCAGCTCTCTGTTGCAGATTTAAGTGGTTTAGATACATTTCAGATAAGCAGCCACATTTGGGAGTTACCCACCCTCACCTTCAACTCCCGAGCTGGATGTGCTGGTGAAAGGACTCCTCTCTTTTTAGCTGTCGAGATGCACACACAGCACAGGCCAAATAAGCCACAGGTTACTAATTTGCTAAGGGCTTGCTCTACTCCTCTTCCGTTTGTTTGCTTAAAGTGCACATAAATCATACCAGACGTTGTTACACATATCAAATATTTTCATGCACATCTCTTTCTCTTCAAGCATTGAACCAAAGGGCTGTTCAACCTGAGAGCTTCATTCTGGTTGGTGCTACAATGCTTCCCTGCTCCCTACATTTTTATCCTGAGCTTGCTCTCTTGCTAGTTTGGGGTACAGACCCTTATCTTATTTGTTTGAAGCACTTCATACTTTTTTGGTGTGACATAACCCTGGATCACACAGGGGGAGAATCCAAGAGAGAATCAAGTTCTATAATGAAGAAAAGCATGAAATGCCTCTTTGCCCCACCATTCTCAGCCAGAAGAGGTCAGCTCAGATTCCCAGCCCTCCTGAGATCTGGCGCATTTGCAAACGCATTATTATTCAAAACTTTGGAAGAAGGTAAGAACTAATGCAACTGCAGAAGCAAATTTTTGCTACTAGAAGGACAATCATGGCTGTTTCCTTTTCTGCAGACTACAGACCCATGAAAGTTTTATGTAGTATCCTGAAGAAGACGACACCAAAAATGACTAATCCCTACAGAAGAGAGATCCCATGAAGAAACTCTTTATCTGTGGAGACTAGTTCCTCACAAACAATAACAGCACAAGTTATCCAGAAAAAAAAAATCCATGAGTTATAAAATTATATGCTTTCTGAAATTTTAGGGTTGTGTGGCATCTTTACTTAATATTGTATTAACCCATGAGAGAACTGTCATGTGCAAACCCTTGAAATTCTCAGTGAACTGCTAACTGGCATTCCACACTTCTGCACCATTTCAGGTACAAAACCAACTTCCACCTCATATCTCTTAATAATCTTTGTAGACCAATCTTTGCATAATGACCTATTTCAATCATGAAATCTGCAAACACAAGGAAATCTATCTATCCATCTATCTACCTATCTATCTATCTAAAGTCGATTTGTGATCTTCCTCACATTTTTAATTTTGAATTTAGTGCAGCATCTTGGTTTTGGTCAATGTGCTTTTGCAGAAAATCATTCCATGAGGTTTTTATCTACTGCTAGGAACTACACATGTAACTAGTTTATTGCTGCATGTTTCTAGGCTGATTACATTGAAAATAGCTGTGTCTAGTGGTAGTCCAGGGCAGAGTTCATGCCCTTAATCTGGACAAGTTTTTCCAGAACAATCTGCTCCTGTACACTATTTTACAGCTGTTTATTTTATTTGAGAGATTTTCATGGTAACCATCTCCAAGTTCTCCAATGTGTTGTGAGCCATTCCCATCAGCCAGAGAAAGATGTTTGCTGTAAACAACGGGAGGGAGAACAGGGGGTGATCAGGGGATGAGAAGGGGGAGAACAGAGCAGGTGATCAGATACATGATCATATTAAACAAAAACTACATACTCCAGAATTCACTTCCCAAGTCGATGTTGAGATAAGGGGAAAGAGGGACCACTAGTATTAACCAAGTTCTTGGGCTATGCAAGGCAGTTTCAGGCTGAGGTTCCTTGTATTGATTCAGGGAGCTTTGTCACCTGGGTAATACCGTGAAAAAGGCATGGAAGAGATGGCATCTCTGGAGGCCAGGAAGTACCAACTAGAGAGAGAAAGGGGACTAGCTTAGATCTGATATTATTGACTAAAGATGTGAATCCCTTATTAGACCTGCAGGCTGAAGTTTAGGAGACTTATTAGGCTTTCTCTGATGTGATATCTCCTTTATGTTCTTCAGAGTTGTAACTTGGCTCTTCAGTACCAAAGATGAAATGTCTGTATCAGCACTCCTGCTGGGAAGTTGGGATGTCAAGACAAAGTTCAAAGCCTGATCCCTCTCTTACTGGAAATAGGAAAAAGGATTTTACTGACTTCAGGGAGAACTGGGTCAGCCTTCTAACCACCTCTCCAAGATCACAGGAGAGAAAAAATGGCAAAGGGCTAAAAATAGAACTCTGGAGGACTGGTACCTGTTCTGTGCATAGACAGCGAGTAGGACTCCAGCCCAAAGAAACTACAGCATGATTCACATTGGAAAAACTAAAATTATGGAGCTGATTCTGCAGTTCTTGTGAAGCCTTATAAATGACTGTTATCCTTAGTTATAAAGCTCAGTTACTGCTATCAAATTCTTTGCTCAACCTTTGATTAAAATTACTTTGTTAAAATTAGTTCCAGAATTTGTTGAGGTTAAGTGACCTCACAGCCAGGCCTTTGTGAAGAATTAAATCCTTAGTAACTTGATATTCTAAAGTTAAAATAAGTGACCACAATGAAACATTTCTTTGATAAATAAATCTGAGGTTTAAGGAAGCATCCATCTTTGTCACAATTCCTCCTCCTTTAAGAAGAGCAAAGGCTAAGTGCATATGATGATCTAACATAAGTTGTGATTTTATTCCATTTGAATTGCACATAATCAAATCAAGACTTATTCTCTTATGTGTGCTCAGTGGTTCTAATTCAAAACAGACTTACCAGGAATTGCAGTTACAAAAGTTACAGGCAGAATGTCTCTCTGAGGTAATGCAGCCACTCGCTCTGTCAGAACAAGATTGTTCCCCACTATACACTAGAATGGAAACTTCTTCAGACTTTCAAAAATAATATCCAGGCTAATGAAATTTCCATCAGCACCTTCTTCTTCAGACTGTTCTTCCCTTAAATATGGCAATTCATCTTCAGTTTTTCTTGTCATAATTTCACCCCAGTTCTCCTTGCACTGATATCATGCTGATACTAATGACTACTTTACACCTCCAGTAATTCCATTATTTCAGTGAATTGTATAAAATATTATGTATAATATATTGTATATATATTAATACATAATATTTTTTAAAAATATATGTTTTAAATACAAGCATATAGCATTTTTCAGTGTTTATTAGATATGAAATGTTCCCAGGAATGACAAGGTGGATACAATCCAGAATCCTCACTGACCATTGTGAAGAACCAGATATTTTTCCCTGTATTGTTACTTTTATTCATGATTTTCCCTCAGGGTTCACATACAAACCAAGAAAAAATTATTATTTGAATTTAAAAGGGTGACACTTACACATTACATCAACTGCTGAAATGCCAGACAAATTGATTAAAAGCTACCTCATACCTTCAAACTAATAAATAAGCAAGATTAGAATTAATAGTTGGGGACACATTAGCTAAAAGAATTCCTCTTTGTGCTATTTCATATTGGGTGCTTCCTTTAGATTAAAAAAAAAGTTGGCCATGGTGTATTTCATCCCATCAGTTGTTCCTCTCAATCAGGAGTGCACTCATACATCAAGTAGAAAACACTCCCATAACCATAATCATGCTAATTAACTCCAGTGAGATCACAACCATTATTCAATGAAATGCCAGTGAAATATATGGTGAAACAATGTTCTAAATAAGATTTAAAATCGCACATCTCATCCAATATTAATAAGTGTGTAAAGACATATAGATGCACATCTGTGTGCACATAGTACAAGCACACACAGAACAAAAGCTTGCTTGGCAAAGATCTACACTTCCCAGCCATCTTCAGGGTTATCCTGAGACCAAGAGAGGTGGACAGCTGGGAAAGCAAATCACATGTAAGCTCATTTTGTGCTTATAAGAATATTTCCACTTTTATTTTCTGCCACCTCACTGCTCTTCTGGCAAAAGCATATCCAAGCAGAATATTAAAATGAGACGATGAAACGCTCCTGCTGTTTCAATATTTTATAGTCTTTACAAGGATCTGTACGAATTAGAGAAGATATCTGAAATTTATGATTATTGGCTAGGTTTTATTCTAGTATTTTATCCTTGGTAATATACATGAAAATAGCTTTGTCTCTTCAATTTGAGAACATACTTGTACAGGAACAGGAATGTGAAAGTGAGCAGCAGCAAGGAAAGGACAATGAAGATAATAAAACAGTAGCTCTGGTGCCAAACATGAAACCAAACTCATACTGCTTGGTGTTATGCAGCACAGTGACTGTACTACTAAAACAGAATTATCACTGCCCAATTTCATAATTGAGTAACTTGCAGAGTGTACAACTGAGAGCTGCTTAAGTGACTGTATGGTAACTGAGCCTTTGAAATTCAGCAAAAATGAATTTTCTTTGGTGGAAATAACAGGGGAGCACAAGAAGGCAAACTGTCAGGAGTGAAATGCAGCTCCTTTTGAAAGCTTCTTAAATTATTAATATCATCAAAAAACCCAGGAAGCTCCACAACTTCTTTATAATAGGGGCAAAAGGGAAGGCAGGTGGAGAAATAAACATAGAGCAGCTCCAAGGTGAGCAGCAGTCCAGGAGGGCATGGTATTGTTTTCTGCCCCAAAAGCTCAGATCACATCTTTCATGAGCCCTACAGACACAAGTGCAATCACGACAGCTTTATCAAGTCTGGTTGGTCTCTGGAATTGAAATAACTCCAGGCATTCTGGGTTTAATGTCATGCTCACAGTCTGGAGATTTCAAGATTTCAAAGACACTGCAACAACAGTATTAAGAGGCTTTGGACTGTCAGCAGCACTAGGAAAAGCCAGCACCAAGTACAATTGGCATCATGATTGCCTTGAAAATAGTAGAAATAAACTTGTGAGAATGTGAATTCTGTGCCTATATTTTCATAAAACCTATTTAAATAAGACAACAAAGCATTTCCTCTCTGTTTCCCCCACAACCACTACCCTGAGTCAGCTATGCTCTTATTTCCATTAATGTGAAGACACGTTGTAACACTTTTCCTGAAGTCCATTTGGAGTGGCATGGGACTGTTCATAGAATGAGACAATGTTTAACAGAAGAAAATTTGGCACAACTTTGACCCACACTCTCCTGATCTTTCAGCTTAACAATTCCCACACAGCTGAATACTGAGACCACCATTCTGGGGCACAACACCGTGCTGCATGTACATCACATAACAATCACTCTTTATGTCTGGTAATATATGACAAAAACACAACACAGGCTGCTGCCAATAGGTAAGTGTACCACTAATGCATCACAGGACCTCCAGATTTGCAGTGAACTCTTTTTTTGCCATAAGTGAAAGGCCACAAGCAAACTGACTCTTGGCAGAAAAAATACAGAGGAAGATATGCCACATCCTTTTAGCATGGTCAGTGCACTGCTGCTACCTGAGGAAGGATGCAGAGATTTAATTAAATTTTTGCTGCTGCTCCTTTGAAATACAGATTTCCTCCCTGGAAAAGCTCCAGTACACCAGCCCAGGTGAGAGTAGTGCAGGAGATGCTCTCAGTGAGGGCATCACATCTTGTGGTGCCATGTCCTAGCACTGTCTACACTCCCTTGAGACTCAGAGGGAAGCAGGGAGCCCCTTGGTGTTGTCCTGGGTCCCTCCAATTTGCCCTGTTAAACCTAACTTGTAGAAAAGAATAGCTTAAAAATTTAGCACTTAAAAAAAAATCATTTTTTTCCAGAATAAACCTCACACTTCAGTACATTGCCTGCCAGAAACAAACACACAGTTAGGCTAAAACACCAACATTTCTGTTCTGTTCACAATTTGGGTACTTCCATTTGGCAAAAGGAGGTTTCTCAACACACTCTGTGAACAGGAATGGTAACACACGACCTGCCCACCACTCAGCTAGCATCCATCCCCATCTCCCTGCTCTCTGAACCTCAGATATTTGCATGGAGAATGCCCCTCTGATATCTACAATAATAAAACAGTCTCTCCCAACTTCAATTAAAATTGAAATAACCTTTTACTTGACCTCCTTGTTCTAGCTGAGCATCTTTAGGAGCAGGTCAGCAAGATGGCCCCTTTGGATTCAGAGTCTCTTCACTGTCAACATTAATTCATCTCCCTGTCACAGTTTACACACTGGAATTTGTTTCAAATGAGTTGAAATCATTCTCCTAATAGATTTAAAAACTGATTTTTCACCACTGTTACTTCCCTGACATGTGAACTGTCTGTATGGCTTACCCATCAAATTAGTTCTTCAGAGGTGCCACCCAAGTGGGATGGACTAAAGGCTTTATCTTCCCTAAAACTTCAAAAGATTAAAATCTCCTAGGAAGATCTATTGCATACTTATATTGAGGAAAAATGGAAGGAGGTTTCACTACGTTGGAAGTAACAGACCATTTCATTTATTTTATACTAGATTTATTCCTATACTTCAGAAAAGTTCCAGACAGGAACTAACATTTTTCATGTTGGCCAGAAAGCACTCATATGGGGTGCATTTTAAAAATGTGTTCTACTGTGTGAATGAAATTCAATTCAGCTTATCCATAAGCAAAACAAAGATTTAGAAAGATAACATGGTTTTATTTCTGGCTCTTATTAGGGGGCCACACATGAGATAAATATATCTTAATAATGACTTACAGTGAGAGATCTGGTACAGAGGCGTTCCCACCAGAAATTTTCATGCTATAAAATGTACTGATTTCTGGCAAGTAGTTGATCTCCATGAATATTGCAGGCATATGAGATACTGCCTCCAGAGTCAACATCTGCCATATTTTTTACTATTATAAAATCCTGACAGCTTTCTAGTGTATTCTTTATTTAGTGTTGCTGAGTCCTTCCTTCTCCCTATCCAATTCCCTTCAAAAATCCCAAATCATCCCCCAAAGGATAAGACTGGCCATGACATGAGACAAAAGCAAAGATCAGAGAAATTCTCTTTGAGTTGTCTTTTGATCTCTCTCTGCCTGCTGTCCCTGTGCCAAACCCCACCCTGGAGGCATGTCCAGCAGGTCCAAACAGCAAGTCTCATTCATCCCAAAATAATCTCCTTTTTTCACATCCTGATGTTCGCACACAAATCGGATTCTGCTCTGTGCTCTGAAATTCCTTTTTTTTTTTTTCTGTCCCACATTTACATGTGCCTATAAAAAAACTAAATTTACAATAGTTAAATGACCTACTGACCCAATTGCCCATCCCAAGGGGGAGCACAGAGATGACTGGCATTTCAGCGTGGCTGCACAGCCCTGGCCGTGCTGTGGGGCTGCTTCTCTCCCATTTGGTGTTCAGAGCAAGGCAGAGCAGTGAAGCCTGAGCAGTGCCCATCACTCAGTGTGCACTGAGGGCCTGTGCTGTGGCAGAGATAAAACTGTGAATCCCTTGGGAAGGGGCCTGCACCTGGGAGGAGCAGCTCTCCAGCCCGAATCAGAAAAGGTTCTTTTTTAACAAAGGACAAACGGTGTGAATCCATTCCTGACTGGGTAGTATTTCCCTGAACCCCTTTTTTGGTATGAACAAACACCTCTGATTTTTAAGACAATTCAATTAGGCCTATTTTAAGCCTAAAACAAACCCAAGAAGACAACAGACAACAGAAAATAAGACTAAGATGGTACCAGACCCTTTGTAACCGTGGAACACTGCAGGTTTCCAGTCCTTCCTGCACTCAACTTTGATATGTGGGCACAAACCCAAGTTCTGGTTGTCAATATAAATCTTGTCCACTGGCAAAATAACCAGGAGGCAGAGGCCAAAGCCCAGTGCTCTCAGCCATCTCTCCTCTCCAAGCAGAAACACCCTTCATTCCACCCACCAGTGCCCTTGCTTCGGCTGACACATTTAACATGAAGGCTGCACATCCCATTCCCTGGCATTAACGAGTCACAACCACCCTTTTACACTGTAAAACTGGACTGAGCCTTGACATTACTGCAGGGGAGGCAACAGCAGGCTCGGCTCTCTGCTTGCTGCAAAGCTGTGGATCTCACCAATGTCACAAAGACTCACCTATCCTGCACAGAAAAAACCAACACTGACAAAATCTCATGTGTTGGACCAAACACCCTGATAAAAATGAGAGCTGTGTGTTAATAGGAGGCAGTGCCGTGGTTCTGGAGCACGCAGTGCTCTCTATTCTGTCAGCTGCATACTAAAACAGGCAGTCATGCTAAGCTAACACGAGTGCACACGCTCACTGACAGTTCAGAGACACCTCCTGTCTCAGTTCTTGACTTCTTGCAAATTCTGCAATTACTTTCTCTCCAAACAAGCTTCATTTCAAATGCAGGGGCATGAGAAGGCTGATTCTGCCTGCTTTTCTCGTGTCAACCTTAAAATTTCTCTCCCTAGCTCAGCAAAGGAGGAGAGGGCTTGTGTTTCTGCATGGTGCCTGAAACAGACACTAAACAAAGGTGCCTAAATGCCTTCAACCAGAAGCCATTTCCATAGTGACACAAAACAGCACTTCCTTGGGACTCAGTTATGCAAAACCAGACCTCACAAACCACAGTTATGGAGGGCAATATTAATGGCTGGGTTACAAGCACTGAATCAACAAGTGAATTATTTATATGCACATTAGGATTTTTGTCCCTATTCACACATGCAATTCGAAAAGAACTCTGTAAATCCACTGAGGTTGCCCTATCTTTATACAGGGGAAATTGAGATTTGAACGCTATCACAGGAAAATAAATTTTAAAAATAGTTTTATATGCAGTAAAAAGATGATTGAATGCTTTCAATTTATATATAATCAGTATAAAATCTCTGCAATAGTCTCACAATGCAAGTCTAGTTCAAATTGTAGACAGTTCAAACATCTGATGAAGGACTAAGGAACGTCCTTCATCTGGACAACTAGGGATCCATGACAGGGAATGAAGAGAGGCACAATCACACTGCCAAGCAGCTTCTCTGCAGTGTAGAGCCATCAAACTGGATTCTCCACTCTTCCAAACAAGTTCATTATAGGCAATTTGTCTGCAATTGGAAGTGTGATTTTGTTCTAAATCTTGTGCAGCACAGTGATCAATGGAACTCAGTTGATTTCCAGAAAATTTGCACAATGATAACAAATACTTAAAATCTGTCCTTGAAATTGTTTTGCTCTGTTACTGCATACAAATCCCCGATATTGGCTTAATCTACATTAGATTTGTTTTTTACCAGTGTCTGCAAAGCAGCATATTTGTGATTGGCAGCAATGCCATAACCAGTTGTGCCATCCACAGGCAGCAGCGATTCACAGCATCACTCCTGCCCCCTCGAGCCTCCCCCTTATCAATAGCTACAAGAAATTGAAGAGTACCAGTCCACCATCATTACAAATGAGACTTGGACATTGCTGCAATTAATCTTCTGGAATCGATAAGCTACAGTTTGATAACCCACTGACCTGCCAATAAGAAGAGCATAAAGAAAAATGACCAGAAAGTTTTAAATGCCTTTGGATGATGATGGTTTTCCTCAACACAGACAGGTCAGTCAGAACAGCAGTGGTTTTCTAAAGTGGGTATATTTCACAGAAATTGTCAGAGGTGAATGCCTTTTGTATCAGCTCTAGGTTTATTCAGTTGATACATCAGCACCATATTGAATATATTTTTAGTATTCAGTTTATATAACAGATCAGTGCTATAATTTTTCAGTGTTCTCTTTAAGAAGTTTTGGGCCTTGAAGAAACAAATTCCAGGATTTATCTTCTTGAGAAAACATTGGCTGCCTTCTGATTGAAAAAGAAATTAGTTCAAAATCTCAGAATTCACCATACAATGGAAATTCTGTTTTCAGAACCTCCAAAATTAAAAATACATGTTTCTTAAATAGCTTAATTGTCTCCTTTCTGCCATGGGAACAGCATTATGCATTTACAGGGAATTAAAGGAACATATTTTAAAGACACAAAAATAAACCTACCCAAATAAAATGGTGATAGGAAGCTAGCTCCTGGCAATTGTAAAAAAATGCACTGTGTTGCCAAGACTTGAGATTTTATTATAGGGAGCATTTAGATTTGAATCATGCTGCAGGAGGTTTAATGAAAAGATCCAGCTGTCAAGTGATTTTGGAAGACAAGAAATAGGAAAGAAAATCACCTTGAGCTGAAGGAGAAATACATTGAAATGTAAACTCAAAGACATGGCAAAATAGGTACAGCCCTTCACACAACTGCCAGGAGGATCTCTGTGCCATTAAAGAGCCTAAAAACAGATTCCCCTCTACCAACAGATCATGGAGCACCACTGGCCACCAATTCAATTCCATTGCTTCCACAAGATTTGCCAGGCTGCTGCTACTGGAGTCTCCACGGGACTGATATCCATGCTGTGCTCTGAAGAGTCCTTCCTTCACACTTCCTCAGGGAAAACACATCTCACATGCCCTGCTTCTGACTTAGGTCTGGCAGTCAAGTCCCACAGCATCACATCTGACCCAGGCAGCCTGCCCAACCCTTCCCAGCCTTTCTGGTTCCTGGCCCAGGCTGTGCAGAACTATTTCAGTATCTCTGCTCTTGCAGTGCAGATCGGTCCTGAGTCACCCAGAGGCCTCCAGGCTTCACGCTCAGAGTTGTACCACGGCTCCCATGATAAACCACTCGGCCCCTAGGGATGCTGCTGGAAGCTTTTGGATCCAGCAGACCCGAGATAACCTTCACAGACAGCCCTTGTATTGTCAGTTCCACTCATCTCTGCTGGCTGTGACTGCCAGATGCAGCCTGATGCCAGCCAGGAGAGTGCACCATGGAGTCCTGCACCATGGTACAAGGGCCTGGGTAATCTGCTGCCAGTGGGCATTGATTCCTCTTTGTGTAGAAATGAATACATTTACATAAATGAACAGGAAAATGCAGATTATAGCTTCAGAACTTGCTAATGGCCATGTAAAGAATGATGAAAATAAGAGTAGGCATGATTTTTTGTTGTCTGTCTCATGCTTTTGTTATTTTAAAAAAGATTTGGCATTACTGAAAGTACAGTTATTATTGCCAACTTTGAGCATATTTCTTACCAGGTTTAATTGTCTGCTTTTTCCCTGTTTTGGCTTAATATTTCATCCTACATAGGATTTTAGTCACTCAGCCCAAAGGAAAAAACCCAGTATGCCCAGCAAGCTATTCCTTTCAACAACCAGACAGGTCGCAAAATTGTAAAAAGTAAAACAAAATAATAATTGAAAAACCACCCTAGGACAATGTTTCCTAAGTGCTCATTATCAACATGGACTCTTAATTTATTCCTAGCTGTTTTACATCAGTACTGAACTTCATGCCAAACTTTAGAACGACATCCAACAGAGCTGGAATTTGTATGGGAAAGCACTAGGTTTTTATCCTGAAGGCCAAACAAGTAGCTGTTTGCAATTCAGCTTTGGCCTGACTATTCCATTACCACACAGTTTTAAAGGAGTTCAAGTAAAACTATGTGGGACTGAGAGGTCACAGAATACTATTTTAACCTGCAAAATTTCTTATGGGATCCTCTGGATATTTCACACAACAAACAACATAACTGTATTTTTTCAACATATTTGCACCTAAAGTTCTTTTTATCTTCAAGGGCTTTTCAAATACTCTGAACTTCCAGTATTTTAGGAACAGCACAGTGGAGGAAGGCAATAGTCTAGAAAGGAATACTGGAGAACAAATTGCTTCTTAGATGAAGAACATCACCTGAGCTTTGATTTCTTATAGCTGATACAGGCCTTTGGCTTTCAAGGCCTCTGCTGAAAGCCTTCACTTGCAGAAAACACATTTGCCTCCCTGAGATGAATAAAAGGAAGAGCTGAATCTTAAAGGAATTGTGCATGTACACAAAGGCTAACTTTGATGGGACAAAACCAGTGTTCATCTGTTTAATCATCACCTTCCAAAGCTGTCTTGGAGGAAGGCAAGCGCAGATACCCAAAAGCAGGGACTGAATGGCTTCCCAAATGCTAGAGTGCAAAGTCCAGCATTTTGCTCACATTTTGTCTGTCTCTTCTTCTTAGTAATAATTCAAGAATAGTCTACTGCATTACACTTAT
>VYXF01011918.1:0-56260 GCA_013397295.1 Polioptila caerulea
AGTTTTGTCTTCATTATATGATCAAGATAGAATTGATACAAACTTGCTGCAATAGGAACAGCTTTTGGAATTACTTTTTCTTTTCAGCTTCCTATCTCTCATTCCAAAGTATTTCTGGATACTTTGTAAATGACTAGAAAAGGTCATGTTTCTAGCACACTCTGGATTTTGATAGGAGAGGGCTAAAACTAAGCTTTCAAGTGAGAAGTTACAGCCTGGATCACAGATCTCAAAAGAACAGTTATATCCTTATTACCCCAGTTCAAATCATTTGACCCAACATTTAATCACGTATCCAGAAGGAAGCTCTTTCAAATTTCTTCATCAGCCACAGCAATGAAAAAGAATCACACTGGCAATGTTTTGGGCATGCCCAGGTTTCACATCATCATTAAAACACTTAGGAAACAGTCCTTTGTTCCTTCCAACCCATGAGATATAAGAGAAAGGAGCTGTAGTTATGTTTTGCATTTTCCAAAACTGCCTTAGTGGCTCTTGGACCTAAATGTTATTTTTAGATGTGCTTTAGCTGCACAGTCCTCAGAAGTCTTCAAGTGCAGAGTAGTTATTAAATCAATTGAAGTCAGAAGAACTAATCTCCCTGAAAAGCTTGGCTGCAGGAGCATACATCTACTCTGACTTTGATTTGGAAGTACCTAAGTTGCTGTAAGGCTTAGCACTCAGGAAAATTTATTCTTAAACAAAAGTTCAAATGTGACAAAGACATTGAAGCAACTCCTCTGTAAAGAGGAATTAAAGAGACACAGTGGTGGGAAGGAGGGGGAACAGGCACCAGTCTGTCAACCATAATAAAAAGCCAAAGCAAACCAGCATTTGAGGCCAAGACATCTCTTACCTACAATTACTGACATACTTAGAGGATCAGGAAAAATACCACTTTTTCAGAAAAAAAGAATACATTCCAAACTACAGATCTGTTGAAAGAAACCTATTATCTAGCCCAACATTTGAAGCATCTCCAAATGCTGGGCTAGATAAACTCTGCATTTTTAAATTTTAATTTCATGTCTTTTTGTCACTTCCAGGTGGACCTGTCTGACCATTACAGCAGGGAATGTCACACAGCATATGTTACAAACATGGTGCAGTTTGATACCCAATTAATCTTCAGATATTTGGAAAAGGAAACTCAAACCACAGTTTTCAGCTGTGTTGTAGCAAAGCCCTAACCTGATTCAGAGCAGGTTTGTTTTTTTGCTGCTACTTTCAGCCTCCACATTGCACATGTGTCAAAGGACAGACAATAAATTCTGCCAACAAACACACAGCCCTCCAAGTCCCAGCTGGGCATCTCCATCCTCCTACCCCATGTAAAGCAGCACACAGAGTCACAGGGTCTGTAAATTCAAGATGCCTCCTTGTCCCATTATGAGCTAACAGCTGCCACATCTTTCCCCTCCATCCATTGTGCAGCTTGGAGCAGAGCAGCTCAACCAATGGGAACCAGCCTGGGAAATTAGGTAAAGCTGACCTGACTTATTGATTTCCAGGCATTGAAGATACTTTAGCTGGTGGGTGTGGAAAAGGTCCTAATATTAATAAAAAATATTACTGTACAATGGGTAGTTTTGAAGGGAAACCCAAGGAAATGCTGTATGGATAACTCAGATCTGTCTCTGCAGCATCTGGAAACATGACTGAGAAGGACAAAATGCTAAGCTTCCAGGTCCAGACCTGAACCTCAGCCAGGTACACTGGCAGTAACCACAAAAGCTGCCTCTCCAGTTTCCAGCAAAAGGCATTAACAAATGTGTAACATAGTAGTCTACTTATGTGAATTTTAAATCACACCATCCTGAAGAATGCTTATATCTGTGGCTTTTCGAGTACTTATCACTGCTGTGAAAAACTGAAAATGGAGAGTTAACAGCCCAAAACCATCAGCTGCAACACAGGATGACCACAAATCATTCAGATTAGCATTACTGAAAGCAAAAAGCCAAAGTCTCCTAGTGTTTTCATAATGCAAACAGCTTGGATTTAGTAGACAGAGGTCACGAAAGTTGTGGCTTTCCTGTGTTCTTACTGTGCATGGAACCAGGCTCTACCATAGCTAAAATACTTTTACATTGGATGGCACTGAAAACAGTTGTGTGCTGACAAAGATTCTATTAAGCAACAAGATATCAATTTAACCTATATGAGGGCTAAGGTAGCTGACCACACTTTTTCCTGTTAATTAGATAAGCTGCAAATAAACAAATTTGTAAGTACAGCTCAAAAGACTGGCCTAACCTCTAGGTTTTACAAAGCATCCCCCAACACAATTCAGTGATGATGCCAAAACTATTTTCATTGCACTAAGTATGTATATGAAAGAAAAAAAACCAAACAAACCAACCAAAAAACCCCACTACCACCATGCTCTGCTCTTTGCTGCTAAATGCTCTCTGGATGCAGGTATCCATTCAGGATATGCTTGCATGCATGGATTCTCTGTTTTGTCTTTGGAGCTAGAATCTCACTTAATGCTAACTACCATGACCACTACCAGCTCTCCAGATGCTGCACAATGTAAACTAGAAGGATTATTTCCCCAGTTTGTATCACCTGATATGAGCAGGATAACTTCACTCTATACTTTTTGGTGTGTTTTTGCAGTGTTATCCAACCTTAAGCATTTTTACTTCTAACCCTCGTATAAAGCACAAAAAAATTCACAGGAGTTATGCCTTCTGCTTCATGTTTTAAAATAAATCTTCACCCTCTACTAGTTTTCCCAGCAAAGCTAGTCAGTGGAAAAAAGCCTAATATTTTAGGCAGTAATTGTGGTCTCATGCATATCAAGTTGACTCTGGAGTAATTCAACTAAAATCAAAAGAACCATATTCATGCTACTGCTGAATGTGAATTAACAGTAAGGAAAACTGATGAAAACTGCCTGTCAGAATCTTCCTGCCAAAATTGCTAATGAGAAAGGAAAAAAATCCAACCAACCAGCTTTAGTTTTAAGATTATGAAGGGGTGAATCTGTAAATCAGAAGCAAGATTTCTCCTCTCCTCCCATGTCCTAAATTGAGAGCTACACACAGCTAATATGAAATCAAAGCCCACAAAATATGAAATCTTAATGCTCACTTATTTTTAGACCAGAGACAAAAGCTTCTAAAAACATTATCTTAAAAAAGATCCATCTTCACTCAGAAGCAAGGCAAAAGAGCTACCTCTATGAAGTGTTCTACAAAGAAAACATTTTAGAGTCATGTATCTGGCTTAGGACAGCACTATGTTCATCATTAAATGTCTACTCAGGTATTCTTTCTTAAACAGGGTGTGATAAAGAACATAAAGATGAGACTTGCAAAGATTTGGGGGCTTTTTTCAGATGTAATTATCTGCTGAGTGTTATATATACCAATGGAAGGGCCAGGAGCCTCCTTTTGTTCCAGTTTTAAGCTGAAACAGGACAATGGAGAGTTAACTCCCGAGGAGAACATGAACATCCCAAAGGCAGAGCTGGGCACGTTGTTGTTGCCCAGCAGGATCCTGAGGTGAGCATCTGCCTCTCTCTGAGCAGAGACATGCCCATGTTATATATAGAAAGACATGCTGAGCAGAAAGGTGAATTAACTTCCCCTCTACTAGAGCTTCAAATTTCAGGAAGATTTCTGTACCAATCTAACTCGGGTTCTTGGATTTAGGTTTGTGTGTCAGGTTTTTCACATACAATGAAGCTTCTTCTTTTGACTTTTAGTGCTAGGGAGCTCTTGAGAAATCAAGGCTATATACTCACAAAAGAAGAGGATTTAAACCAGGGATTCAGACAGGTGCCATCAATCACCAACAAGCAAACATTTGGGTAAAAAGGTGAAGCACTGTAATTTATTTCCTCAACGTGATTTCTGGCTAAGGTACCCTGAAATGGTCATGAATATAAGATGCTTAAATGACCATAAAATAATTAATTTTTAAATATGAAGAATGATTTAAAGATTAATTATTCACAATCCTCGTCCTACCTGCAACTCATTTTTAATCTGCCATTTTTCCTTTTCACCCTCAAAACCACTCCTATTCCAAGACCATTCCAAGCTATTCCATGGTGCTGTCTTGTGTCTTCACAGCATTAAGAATTAGAAACAAAGCAGACAGTGTGACAAATTTAACAAGTATTTACAACCAGCTACGCTAGCAACAAACAAACTACAACTCCTTATCACAGAGCTCTTGTAGCTGAAATGCTCCATGGATTATAAAATTATATTAACCACTAGAGCTTAATGCAGTAAGAGAAGGGCTGAGAGCACAGTGTTAATTTATATGAACACTGCATTTTGATATTTGCTATATCAGTGTAAAGCTAACAGTAGAAGTGAGGTCATTGAGCTGAGTTCTCACTTAACAGAAATACAAATGTCTTGAGGGATGGAAGTGCACAGATAAAGTAACCAGGCAATCTTGCAGTGGTTTACTGAGCCCCAGCAATCGATGCAGGACTAAGGCATTCTGAGCTGCTGGTCTCAGGCTGTGTGAAGCTACTCCCCTTCTGCTTGTGCCTTGTTTCCACAGTGTCACCAAAGGGCAAAGAAAAGGGCTGATGCAGATTTAGGGAGGCAACCCTGGAAAGACAGGGGTGCCTGAGGGTGGCCATGAGCCAGAAAACCTTGACAACAAACCATCTCCATCCCACTGTGGTGGCATATCCCATGAAATGGAATTGTTACACAAGTTATCTGGAGCAAAAGGCCCATACAGGATTGCCTCAGTTGACCACTTTTTGATAGAACAATTGTTTCACTTCTTACCTGAACAAGCTGACCTGACCCTGCTACAGCCCATAGAATCATAGCAACTAAATAGAAGAATTATCAGTAAAATAGTTCAATTACAGATAGTTTTGTGGATAAGAGTAAGTAATTATATTTTTTTGTGGAAAATAAATCTGTGTTAGTCCGTCATCAAGACCACTTGAAACAAATGAAAAACTAATTTAAAATTCCTTGAAAGATGTCAATATTTAATTGACTTCAAGGATAAAATTAGAAAATTTGCTTGTATATTCTCAGAAAACACATTCTGTACATCTACACATTCAAGAGTACATCTAATGAGTTTGGGGAATAATATCTTATTCTCTGCTTTCTGTGTGAGCCCAGAGAGTACCTGAAAATACAGGCCCACCTGAGGGAGCTGTGTAAGCACAGAGGTCATCTGAAGCAAAAGCTGGTAAACCATTCATCACTTGTGTCAGAAAACACAGGTTAGAAATACCCACGCAGCTACATCAACATGCAAAATCTGCCAGCACTCCCAAGGACAGGGATATCATTTCCTAAGCTCTGCTCTGCTTTTCCTGGATCTGATCTCAGGCCAGTAAGCAGCCCCCCAAGGGAAGGAAGCCTGACTAGCACAAATCTGAATGAGTTACCTACCAGAGTGGTCATGGAGATCAAAACCATTCTGTCAATCCAAGCTGACACTGAGGAATACAACTCTTCTTTGCCTTTCTGGCTTAGAGGAATGTAAAGAATGGGAAGATTTAAATCTTGTACCAGCCTGTTTCCCTTGCTTCCCTGTTTTAAGCAAGCTTCCTGAGCAGCTGCTGAAGGGAATCACTCACAATGCTCCTTTCAGGTAAGATCGCTGCACCAACACAGCAAAGCATATACAGAAACAAGTCTGCAACAACAAAAACATCTCATAGAACCCCATCTTTTTAAATTGTTATATCTTTACCAGCATATTCCCTTTCCTAGAACGAAAAAAACCCTCACAACATTTCCATTACATAAAACTACAACGAAGTTATAGAATTACTATGCCTTGCCAGAAAGTTTTTGCCTATGTTTAAATTGCCTGATTTAAGAAAGTGCAGTTTAGTGCAATGATATATCATCTTTCCATGTGCTTCTCTGGCCCACTAAAATTAGCAAGGAATATGATCTGATGCATGGCTGCTACATGCACTGTCCCACCTGGACTCTGCTGTTCACTGTAATAAAAGCAGAGCTGCAGATCTTTAACGTGACTGTTAATAACACAAATATACACATCTTGCTCAAAGCCAGCGTATCCAGCGATCCCTCTCTGGAGGGATCCATTTGTACACATGAACTCTATACTGTTCAGCTAGTTTCCTCTTCTATCCCTGGCCAAGACATGTTGGAGAGAGCAGGATCCTGCCAGCCTCACTGACTCCCTGCTCCCCACTCCTGGTGGGGCAGCCTCGACGGCAGAGACCAGGCTTTGCTCCCAACCACCATGGGATCTCTCCTAGTGCTAATTTCACATCTCCTGGGAGAAAAATATAATGAGAACTGGCTACGAAGCAGTCATTTCCATTTGTAAATGGGATAGCACAAAGGAAGAAATGAGAACAAATTTCCATATGTACAGTCTCTGCTAAACAATCATCTCTGCAAATCTCTCCCCAGCGCGTGTGGTGCGCGCTGCCTTTATGGGATCAGCCACACAACCAGAATAATTAATTAATCCAGGCACTATTGCATCCAATAGAACAGAAGGATCCAAGAGAACAGAACTGGATCTGATCTGATTTCAGACCACAGCTCATGTGCAATGGTGTGGCTACATGGATTAGTCATTTTACAGATAATTTGGGCTACTTAATGAATGCTGTGTCTCAAGCAGGCCCAGACCACAATCAAATATCTTTGCTTACAATCACTACATGTCAAAACAACACTTCCCCACATCCTCATTTTAAAACTAAAACACCAAGATGCCCCATCAAGAAAACATGGTGGCTACAGAGGCTGGCTGGGCATGGGTAAAGCCAGTGTTGAAGAAGGATAGAGTGCAGGGTGTCCATAATTTACCTTAACTAGCTGGAGAAGAACCAAAATATTGCCTTTTTTTTGCCAAGGTGGGGGCAGGGGGACAGGCTATACGACACCCTGCTGAAATAGGCTGGTTTTTTTCTGAAGGCAGTATCACTCCTGATCTTGACAAGGAGAGTAATGCCAATTTCTTTGGCAATAATTAGCATACATAACAGAGAGGACAACGGGTTCATTTTCTTCCCTTCTCCTTTCTTTTCAGTTGGCTCTTCTACTGATTCTACATGAATTATTACTAAAAATCAATGCCTCATGCTGAAGTAAATACTCTGGATGAAATGGAACAGCTTCTCAGATTTTGTGCACTGTCACTGAATGCAGCTGATTTTTGCACAGGAAATGGAAATTTAAAAAGAAAAATATCAGTTTGTTTTACTGGTACTTTTCCCTATTAGAAAATCTTAAATGCACAATCTGGTTGTCTAGCCACCATATATCACCCTATTAATTCCTTTCAAAAAATCTTTTGAACAGATACTGGTACATCCAGGATAGATTTTGAAAGTTCTGGTTTTTGGATCAAATTTTTCAACACAAGTTTTAGCACTCTTCACATCTGCTCACACTGTATTCATCACATGGGTAAAAACTGCTCTTGGTAAGTCCTTTTTCCCCTCTGAAGAATTACTTTGCATTGAGATTTGCCTCAGTGTTCGCTTTTCTGCAGAACTGCAAGATAACTATGGATAAAAGACCTTTGTCTGTCCTTCAGTGAGTACTGGCCTCAAGTGAAGAGCTCAGCTGCAGTCAAAGTTTCTCATAACAAAGAAGCCTGATTAAATAAGCAAAATTTACCATTTGGCAGAGTCCTTCAGCCACTCATAAAAGTCCATGACAATACTAAATGTTTTCATCAGAAACTGTGCTTAAGTCTTTGACCTGCATCCTTGATGACCTTTCAATCACATTTGAATACATTTCAATTACCAAGGCAGAAAAATGACCCTGGCAGATGAACCGAGGTCTTCACCAATTTACTAACATTTCTACCTTCCCTTTTGCTGAGGTCCCTGTATATTCTATGGCTTATATAATAAATATAATAATAAACTATCATTTTATTCTGCAGAGAGTGATTTAGCTTAATTTTTTTTAAACCCTAATCCAAACTACAACAGATGCTGTAATTGTTGGATAGAATACTTGAGAAGCTGTGGCATCATTTGTGTCTCCATTTTGATCTGCTGCTGGAGGCCTTAAAACACAATAAATGGAAGTACAAAGAAGGACAAGAGCAGAAGGGTGACTCAAATGCATTGGCATCACTCTAGACAAAAAAATTATGAAAAACTACTGCTTAAGTGATCAAGTTGATCTCCAGTAAAAAGGAAGAGATGTCACAGGTGGACTGATAACCCAATCAGGGAAACAGCAACAGAAAAGATGGGAAGCAAGAATCAAACTCACAGATTTGAAAAAAAATTATCTCTTCACTAAAAAAGAAGACATAAGAGGCTTCCTCAGCTCATCAATACTGATCTAACATTCCACTTAGAATATGGGCAAAGAATGGGCACTCTATGCTACCTTAGATGACAAATGATCTTAATCAAGTATGTTATAAGAGACTAAAATATTCAAGTACTCTTGTTAAAAAAATTACTTCTTTTTTAGAAAAGTAGACTGTAAGAAAGACTCAAGAACAATATATTTTTTCAAATCTGAATTATTTTTCGTCATAAAAGTAAAGGAAGCTTGTATGTCAACACAAGCACTTGAGTGTGCCTCAGCAGGGACAACAGCCAGCTCAGCTTGCCTCATGCCTTTGCTGTATATATGGATCCCATACATGCAGAATGGATACCAAAAGTCATGTGGCAAAAGAGACTCCCAAAAATAATCAATCAAGTTAGGACTAACCAGGGTGGCCTTTACCACATAAAAACAGGTCCAGTCTTTTGAGCCTTCTTTCAGAGCTAATGATGCCAATTTTGTTCCAGCTCGAAGACTTAAGATAGTCTACAGTGAGGAGTGTAGGCTTGGCACAGGTTGACCAGCAGCTTAATTATAGCTGTCATCTCATTAATGCAGAAAAATTTTATTGCCTTCCTCTTGGAGATATAAGTGGACCTAATCTTGTATCTCAATCAGGCTTAACAGAACATTAAATACAAGTGCTGTCAGTAGCCAACTTCTTTGATGAAGGCAGCAGTACATAAAGCTGAATTGAATTAATAATTAAATTACTCCTGCAGAACTCAGATGATGGTAGAAAAATTCTGTAAAAAATCTTAAGTAAATATTAACATTTTCAACAAAATAACCACTGTCTTTGATTAATGGAGATCTAATCAGACTATACATTAATTTGGAATAATCTATGAACTGTCATAGAAAGTAATTTGTGTCATCTCAAACCCAGTACAAATTTGTCAAAGTACTACATGTAATACAAGGTCTTGATGTAATTAACTTCAGTGATTAAAACTCTCACAAACTGTGTGTCCTTGGCACAGCACTGCCATGGTCTCAGTTTCAAGAGAGCTGATGGGTCAGCATTTCCTCTTGTAACACAAGTACAGGAAGGTTCCTGCAGGCAGACCTGTGCAGTTGGTTACACCACTGCGCCTGCACTGAGATAAAATTGTACATACTCTGTGTAACACCACAGGCACAGGAATGATACAGAAAATGCAAAGTGCAAGCAAGACCAAAAATCCTAAAACACTCTTATTTTTTCAGAATCAAGCTGAAGACTTTGTATTCTAACATGAGACATCTGGGTCTGTGGCAGGTCTTCCTTATTTTTTTACTTTGTTAATAGCCATGCTCATTGTAGCACCTGCACACCATGTTGTAGCCACAATGCATATTGCTTTTGATGGGGTAGAAGTTACATTGGATTGGATTCCCAAAGGGAAACACACTTCTCCCCAGGAAGCTTCAGCTGGAGGCTCCCTCTGGAGCTGCCCCCAGTGCTGGGCTCAGCAATTTTCCTCCTTTGGAAGCTGCTCCATGGCTCAGTTAGAGTCACTACATAAACACCCCAGCATTTTCTGTAACCTCACAGCTTGCACACTCTCCTGCAGCAAAATGGAAGAGAGAGGTCCTCTCCCTGCTCCACAGACCAAATTTGGGTTCTATCCAGTAAATGCCTGGAGTAAATCACACTTTTTAGTACGGCCCACAACTGGCAGAAACTACGTCCTTACAGATGCTTCCAGATTTCCCAGGAGGTATCAAGAGCTCCCACCATGAGAAGAATATCTCACTATTTAACATTACCTGAGCAGTGGGCAGTAAAGGTGAGGGCAGATTTTCAGAGGAAGAAAAAAATACACAAATAAACCAAGAGCATCATAAAGGACCTGTAACCTATGCACGACAGACACACTAAGACAGACAATCCTGGAGGGAAAATCGGGGGATGGAACCAAAAGAACTATTTCATCTCACAAGATACATTTTGACAATCTCTAGACTGTCAAAGCAAGTAAATGCTGACTCTATCTCCTAGCTTCTCCTGTCCTCATCTCACAACCTTTCATCAGCAATACTGTTACTTAAAAAAGAAGTATGAGACAAATCCTGTGTGTTTGACTGCACTGCAGGAGCCAGCTTCAGTGAGAGACAGAGCAGCAATGCTTATCCCAATGAAAAGGAGACACCTTCGCATTAGTGACTGATCAGGACTTTTTCAACTAGGATTTGACCTTTCTAAACCTGGCTTAGGTCAAACAAATTGAGACATGACTAGTTCATGGCAATCCCTTTTATGTACAGTACAGTAGATTTTTCATGTACTGTTGCCACAGAAGACTACTGGCAGCTCAAGAAGCACAAAAACCAAAGCACTGAAAGGATCCTCCTAACACAGCTGTGTCTCTGCTTCGTGACCACTTCTTGCTCATTGTTCTGTGCTTATTGAGCTCCATTCACAGACCCCAAAGAATCTGGTGTCACAGCAGGGCTGTGGAAAAGCACATCACAGGGAGGAACCAATGTGAATTACTACTGACTGACATCAGGCACAAGAGCCAAAATCTACATCCATTTCTGCTACTGACTTACTACTTCTCCCTATCCCTTTATTTCCCTTTGCTATTTGTAAAGCAATCAGAATCACAAAATTCTTCAAATGTTTAGGTCAAAAATACAATACTATACAACAAGAGGATACACACATCTATTGCCATCTTTTTCTGCTCAGAAACCTTGAGATCTACTGTAACCCTAAAATGACCAAAGCACATTCAAAGGAAGTTAGGAGAAGAAACCATGCTCACTTGCTCTCTCCTCAGGAGTGACAATTTTTGACAAACCAGGTTTATAAGGACAGGTGTTTTGGGACACTTCGGGGCAATTTTGTCTAACTAAGTGCAACAAACATTTTACTGAAATTAAGACAGGTGCTATTTATTTTTTTTTTCCAGAAACAGCATCATGATGTAAAATTTGCATTATCAGGCTAATGAAAATCTAATGTTTAATGCATCATTAAACAGGTTAGCTCACACAGTGATGTGCATGGAGCTTCATGATAGTGTCACTATCAGACTTATTGGAAAGATGTCTGAGAAACAACAGAATCACCTTGCTGCTACTAGGAAAGGGCTTTAACTGTGGTTGCTGTGATTAGAACAGCATTTATGTTCAGCATAAAGCAGAAAGATGGCATCAAATGCCCTAGCAAAGCTCTGTGTCCCTTATGACTAAGCTGCACACCAGTATAAAAGGGTTCAATCCCTGTTTGACATAGTTGTTCTGGTAAAAGTCACAAGTGTATCCATGACATTACATGCTGTTTCAACCCAAGGAAGAGTTTCACTGAGATGGTACAAGGCATGGATTTATGTGAGATGTCCTGGTGATACAGCTTGTGAGCATTCCTGTACTTGCAAAGGTGCCCTCTGCATGGGTATGGCTCCAACCATACAAAGTGAGAACATAGAACCAAGCATCAGCTAGGTTCTGGCAGAAATCCCTTCATAGTTTTGCCTTCTTTGAAAAGTGGTCCTCCAAAGGAATCTCAGACCTACTCCAGACATTCTTTAGAAAGCCATTAGCCCTTGAGAAACTTGGCATCTTCAGGTTGCTTTGCATCACTCAGGGATAACCTCTCCTAAATGCATGGACCAGAGCTTAATTACTTACATAATTAAATACAATGGCTCTCTCTCTAACCAGGGCCTCTGTCCCTTACACCAAGGGGAGCCATTAGTGATGTTCCCCAGGAAGCACATGATGCTGCTATCAAGTAAAAAATAACTTTGGTCTCCTTTAGATTTTTTTCTTTGTTTTGCTTTGTTTTTGCAGCATGACCCAGTATAAAAGGTTGGCTTTGAACTGCTTATGGGATAAAAGATACAACTGCCACCACGCAAGCTGAAACAGCTCAATAGCTGAAAACAGCAACTTCCTGCAGAGAGTTGATTTGACAAAACTTGGACTCATTTTTGGAGTCAGGCAACAGATCTTCAGGCCAGCACAGAGCAGCAAGTGTATTGAAAGCAGGTTGTGTAAAATTCAGCATGTAGCTCACCCAAATTAGCTTTTTGTGAGACAGCCTCACAGCTTGGAGAAGGTTTCTTAAAAACAACACCTTAATGGTGCTTTTTAAGGCTATGAAAGTGTCTGTGAAAGAAACAAGGCTGACTGCAGTAAATGGAAGGTTTAACATATCTAGGATAAGCTGCTGCTAAAATTTTCATATGACATAATAAGGCTCAGATTTAAATCCTTTGGTCTTTGTAGAAAATGAGTTTACCTGACAAAAGAAGATTCAGACACTTAAATCTGGTACTGACAAAATAGTGGGGATTTTGCTACTAATTTTAAAGGAAATTTGACTGGGTTGCCAGGGTATGATGCTCTTTGTTGTACAATGACAATCACTCCCACTCAATAATTTGAGGGACTTGGCTTGAAAGTAGGGGAAATATTGATGTCTATCTCATCTTGAAAATACACTATTTGCTTGCAACAGTTATTTTGGGACTTCACATTTATGAATACCTGACAGGACCTCTCTCACAATCCTCCCCTGCCCCACCCTGCTAACTATCCCACACACCATTCCATCTGAGAAAAGGAGTACATTCAATATTTTAGTAAATAGCAACACTTGAGTATTAAAATTATGTATCTCTCTAGTAAAACAGTTGGAGTAGAGGACAGGAAAATAAACAACTTTTTGTCTGCTTCAGTGAAAAAAAGAAGATAAAATTTTGCTTAGATCAAAATAGTTCTGTCAGATTAATTTGTTTAACAAATAACTACCAGACTTCTGGAAAGTGTTAGATCTCCTAACCTTCATGAAAAGCATTTAGAAAACAAAAGGTGACACTTGTGTCTGCTCTTAATCTGCAAATTTCACTTGAACCAATTTTGCTGTAATTTCTCCATCTACTCGACACTGCAGCATTTGGTTAACTTTCATCTACAAACTTACCAAGCTTCAGAATCATTCTGTGAATGGAATTCATCTCTCCCTTTTACCACCCCCCTGCTCTTCTTCAAAACCTGCCAAGCTCTGCTGCATGCTCTTTTACCATTAATTCTCACTCTCATGAACAAAGTGGACCACCAAACACAGGATGTGAGCAGATCTGTAATATGTGCTTCCCAGGCAAAGATTTCTTATTCCCCCAAACCAGAGAGAGAACAGGACAAAGTTAGAGTCACTTTTACAGTCCAGTTCAGCTCTGAGGGAAGTGCAGTGGTGTCTGCTCCAGGCTGCATTTCTGCCTAGAGCACAGTGCGTGACCTGCAAGCACTAACAAGCAAGACAGAAGGAGGCAAAGAAGCCACAGCACACACCAGCATTAAGGCTTTGTCCTGCATCCTGACACAGTTTCAGATCAGACTCCATAAATAACTTAGATAACATTTACATATCAAAAGAATGCAACTGTCCTTGTTAACTTCAGCAGGAATTTCTGAGTAAGAAAAGAGTGGTCAAATCCCACATGACGAAAAGCCAAATGCTGACAGAGGCAACTGTTCCTCACCTCTGGGGCACAAATCTGAAGTGCTCCCCATACTTCCCTTCACCTTTTCTTCATCTCCAACTAAATGTCAAGTCTTGCCTCTAGTCTTTCAAAGAAACCTGCCAACCTGGCTGTATGTACTTCAGCCCCACGCTTGGAGATGCCTTAAGTGTTTTGTCTGAGTGGTTTCTTCTAGGAATTGGCCTGAGGGAAAGGAGAAATAAAAACTAAAAAAAACCACCAAAAAGCAAATAAACACTTAATGGTCTTGTAGCAAGAAATGTGAGGTGCTCCTAACCATATTAATATATCAATTCAATTTTTTAAAGGATTATTATAATACAGAAATGTTAATGTTATTCTTCAGTTTTCTGATATCACTGTTGGAAAAAACTAAGAGCATGCAGTCTTATTCCAGCACAAGTAAGTGCTTAGGGTTCAAATGTACAGAAATATTTAGTTAAACATATTCTTTCAAAGTTACTCTGCCTCTCACTTCTTATTCACTACCTGTCTTTAACTAGTAGGTGGGAAAATTGCTCCTAGTTCTCCTTGAACTCATCCCACTGGAGTAGATTTAAAAGGCATCAAATTTCTAAAAGGTCTGGTAACTTTTCTTCATATGGCAAAAGGGAAGGCTGTCCCAGGATGCCTAAGCAGGGCTCACTGAGTCTGCGAGATGTGCTCAAAGTCTCACTTCTTGACTTTCCTGGCCATTTAGGCATCAACTCACCTGTACATGGGGTTTTGCCTTAGCATGTTCCAGGTGCTTGAGGTACTTTTGATTTGGATAAAAGTACCAAAAGTAGTTCTCCAATAACCAAAATCTGCAGCCTCTTTGGAATTTTCTTTATTGCATGAATCAGTCATTTATTAGGAAATAGCAGTGGAGAAGATTGGACAGCCTTGAAAAACCAACCCCACACAATATTGTGAACCCAGCTTTCCCTTCATTCTGTATGCAAAACACACAATCCAGCTAAAAACAACAGAGCACCTCAGATCTACTTCTCAATGTACTCTTGGAATTGCCATTAAAACCCAATTTTTACCCTCTGATCTTTCCAATCTTCTTTCCACTTTAAAAGATCTCTGAAGGTGGCAGGAGCAATCACCATCAGACTCTCTTAAATGAGCAGCTCCAGGCTTTTGAGATTTTACTGAACACAGAAATACATTGACACAAACAGCCCTGGAAACACAGAACTAGAAGATGGCTCATAGCAAAGGAAAAGGGTCTTTTCAGGAATTATCACAAAATTCTATACAAAGCAACTTCTACCCAGGATTGTTTCCCATGAATTTACATGACAGTAATACTGTAACAGTCAAAATGGAAACTGTACTATCTGTTTCTGAGAAAAAGAGGTACTTTCTGTTAGTTTAGTGAATTCAGGTAAGCATTAGTTCAGTCCCCACCTTGGGAAGCAGAGTCCTCAGGCTGGCATGTGGCACACTGGAGCAGAGAAAGAAGAGTCCTTCCAGTTTCACATTAGGACATTTTCTTCCACGTGATTTTACATGCTAAGTTCAGATTGTTCATCAGCTACCCACTGACCTTTTCAAAATTCTCTTTAATACTTAATTCTGCCTTTTTTACTTTTAAGCCAAGTCCATGCAGCAGGACACCATGTGTGAAGAAGATAAAACAGAAAGCTTAACAAAAACCAGCTTCCCTATGTCCACAATCTTAACCCAAAAGATTCGAGACAATAAATGCCCAGCACTTAAATGCAGTTCCAACATCAAAGCACTTTACAGACCCCACATGCACTGCAATAAAAGACTTGGGGAAAATAAAATGCTCCTCTGTCAGGATGACCTGTCAGTAATTCCAGTGTAAGTACTCCCTGTCAGGAGACTTGCACCAGCTTCCCTGAGGGCCTGCTCTTATCTCACTAATATCCCTGTAAAAATCTTTCAGACTCTGTACCAAATTGAGCACTTGTGTGTAAAACTAAGCACCATGTGGATGTAGGAAGAGCATCCAAATGGACAATGAACACGTGTAATATGTACATCCATTGGCAGAAACAGCCAGGGAATCTTACTGGAATTTGCTTCCATGGTAGATGTGAAGGCTCTTAGAAAGGAGAAAGAAGAGGTGCAGACACAAGGTGTAATAGAGAAGAATTATACAGAGCAGTGGAAGGAGACCCAGAGGAGGAAGAGTTCAGACTTAGGACCAGAGATGCCAATGGAGCAAAATCAGTGGACACCAGCATTTGCTGATATAAATGCTGTGGCACAAGGAGGGGTTGGACTCAGGAGCTGGGGCACAGCTGGCCAGAGGAAAGATACAGTCCAACATTCAAAGAACTGTTCCTTTTTACATCTACATCCATGATTGCATGGAGATGAAGGAATTAATTTTGAATTAATTCTTACCACATAAATTAGGTTCTAATGTATTTTGCCTTTTAAACAAATTCATTTAATATTTAGCAAGAACCACCAGCAAATTTATTGAATACCTGATTTTTTCTGTAATCTGTTAAAGCAATTTATATAAGAAATACTGCATTGGTGAATCATGCTGTAAATTTTAATAAGGTAAAAGGTGATGATTTTATACGAATGTAGGAATGCAATAAGTAAGAGCTGATGCTGTGGATGTCAATTCAAGTTCTATAATAATACAGTAAATAATTAAGTGAATTCATACCCTGTGCAAAGGTGTTTTTCTATCAAGAAATGCAAGTACTTTTTATTTTGATAATGCAAATGAGGAAGTTTTGTCCTAACTAATTTTTGGTTTCTATTTTCTCAGAAAATATGCAGGAAGATGTTTTTTAAAAGTAGCTAGAAGTTAGAAACACAATGTGAATCTAAAATTGGTGTTCTTCATCTTCCCCTCACCACTTACAAAGTCCCTACAATGTAGGTACTACAAAGTAGTAGAGCACTTCTCATACAAGGAAAGGCTGGGAGAATTGGGGTTGTTCAGCCTGGAGAAGGAAAGGCTTTGGGGTGGCCTACGTGTGGCCTTCCAGTAGCTGAAGGGAGCCTGCAAGAAAGGAGACTATTTACAGACAGAGAGTGACAGGATAAGGGGGAATGGCTTTAAACTGAAAGAGGGCAGGTGCAGATTAGATAGTAAAGAGAAAGCAGATCTTCCCTGTGAGAGTGGTGAGGCACTGGCACAGGTTGCCCAGAGAAGCTGTGGATGCCCCATCCCCTGAGCTCTTCAAGACCAGCCAGGATGGAGCTCTGGGCAGCCTGGTCTAGTGGAAGGAGTCCCTGCCCATGGCACAGGGGTTGAAACTACGTGGTTTTTAGGGTCCCTTCCAACCCAAACCATTCAATGATTCTTTGAAAGGAAAACTGGCAGAGCTGCAAGGGCTCAGTACTAAAGGATCAGTATGGGCCAGGCTTTCTAAAGGTCTTAGATATCCAGAGGTACTGCCATGCTCTTCTGTGCTATTAGAAATCCCCTTAAGTCATCTACTGTCCCACTTTACAACAACAATAATCATCCTCATCATCATCTTCTGCTTTTTTGTGTGTGATTGCTCGGTTTTTCTTACAAAAACAGTTGAAGCTTTTTCACAAAATCAGTTCAGAGAAGTTCTTTTTCAGTGATGATGTGTAAATATGACAAAATAAAACCTCTTTATCCTATCCATCTTCCAGGAGGTGATACATGATATGCACTTATGCAGAGAAATGTCCTGTTTAGCTTGTTTAAACCCCATGATTATATTTTGATTAAGCAGCCCAATAATTGAGACATAGTGCTCAGACATCCATAAATCTAAGAACACAGCATCAATATATTTTTAATCATACCTAGTTAAGACTATTTGCTTCAATAATAAGTGGATCTCTGCAATCAATGCTTACTGCATATGTGTCTTTGACCAAACTCACATAATTTAATGCAGTCTCTGCATGAAAACTATCTTTTAAGAAAAGTTCAGATAAAAAACTGAATCTTAGCATTTAGTTTCCAAAATTGTGATTTACCAAGTCAGAAAGAAAGTCTGAAGCAAATCTGGAGAATTCTGTTTATAATAAATTGAACCAACCAATAAATATTACTGCAACCAGTCAATTCTGTGACTGGAATGACAAACTTCATTGAACACTGGTAGTTAAATTGCCTCACTAAAGAGAAATTACATGGATTTGAAAGGATTATAAAAGGATGAAATATCCCAGCTGTTCTCATTCTCTTAAGGCACTTTTATTAAAATATTTGCTGGAGGCAGGGGTGTCCTGATGCTTAATTTTCACAGACGCTTTAGAGCCATGTATAAGAGTAGAGCTTTTATAGAACTGAAATTGTTAAGTATAGCAGCAAATACAGAAAATCAGTATTAGAATATTTTTCTTTTTCAGGCATCAAATCAAAGGGTTACTTGTCTTAAAGCTGATTTCTTAAAAACCTATGTGTAAATAGAATAATAGATTTTCTGTCTTGTTTGAGGAGCAAGGTACTGTACCGATCACTAGTTATTATGCACTTGCAAGGTTAAGGTTTTTATTAATCCAGTTCATCTATTTAAACTATGAGTTTCATTAACACCATTAGAAATAAACTACTGAAAAAACGGTGGGAGCAAAAGTGAGAGAGGTGCATTCTCTAGGCAAAACTGTATTGTGAATTTCAATCAGAGAAAGGAGCAGAAAGAAAAAGAAGCAGCTGGATGGAGAATTTTTCTTTCTTTTTTTCTCACGAGCTTGTGCAAAAGCTCATTACCAACTACCAGCTATTTTTGTAGGCAATAAGCCAGGGATGCTCTCCAGGTCTTAAAGGAAAAATCTACCTGATACTAATCAGTATTACTGGAATGAGATCTCATCACAAACAGCAGTTGAAAGAATAAGAGGGAGCTGCTTTCTCATTAGTGGACTCCAAATCAAATGCTGCATCTAATCTGCCATAAGACCAGGTTCACTCAAGTGTGTGCACGTGTACACACACACCTGCAAGTGGAGATTTTCTTCTAAACCTGAACAGATAAACACACTCTGTTATAAGAGAACATCTGACCATGTCTACTGATTTTAAAACATGCCCAGCAAACCTGGAAAATGGAATAGTCTTGCTCTATTACTCTTTCTGTTTTAAAGGAAGAACTGTAACAAATGCTTTGTGTATTAATTACTAGATTAAGAAAAAAAAGTATTTTCAAGCACTCAACAGCAGGGTGAAATGGTAAGGTGAGAGACAGAAGAAAAGAGATCTTTTTATTATATTAACCACATTAATGTCATATTCAAGGGGATTTTAATAGTTGCCAATCCAAGAGAAATAACTTCAATTACTTTAATTACTTTTCTTTCAAAACTATGTATGAAAATGACAAACAGGAATTATGAAACTGATTTCAATATACTTGCCTCTTAGTCCCCAATGAGTGTGGGTTTTTCTCTTTCTCTCTCCATTTTCTTTTCCCTTTCATTTTTATTTTTTTTATTAAATCTGCAGCATGGAACATAGTGTCCTGAAAAGGACTATCATTATTCTACATCACTGTCAGGAATATTGTATTCTGGCAAAGCCAACAGATTATACAGTGAACTGGCACCTCATTCTCCAGCTATGGCTCTTGTTCACCTGCTGGCTAGTTAATGAATTCATGTACATATACATTTTCTAGTGAATTCCTGCTTTTAACTGAGACATTTCTTAACACGAAAAAATCCAAGATCAAAGCAGGAAGACAATGCTGGAGGAATTTTTCCCCTCACAGCTTTTCCTCTCTTCATCTTTACATTTTCAGTCTTTACTGTGATAATTATACAAAACTTTTTCATCTATTAATATACCAAGTTTTGATAATAACTCAGAGAAACGGTTCTCATAATCAAAAAAATATACCATGTGGGTTTTGTTTTTTTTTTAAATATCCTACTTCTGAATATCCTGCCTGTATGCTTGTGGGATGAACAAGCTAAGGAAGGTGTTCAACAGCCTTTGCTGAGACATTCTAATGAGAAAGGCAGCAGTTAGTGTCGCAGTTAGTTTAGTGTCACCCTCACTCACTAAAAGTGCTTCTCCTGCATCAAAAAAAGAAAAAAAATTAGTGAGATTTTTCAGTGCACTGCTTTCTGGTAAAGGAAAACTGCTCTTTGATGCCTGTTAGCATCACGATGCTGTTGAGTGTGATGATTCATCAAAGGGGCCTGGAGGGCAGCTGAGGGCTGTAGCAGAACCATCAGACTGATTTTGTCCCCTATCTTCACTACTGAGTGATCACAGCTCCTCTGCTTTTAAAAGTCTGGCCAGATTCACAGCACTCCCAAGTTCCTTGTTTCTCTGACTCCTCCATGAACATCCTGCTCTCCAGCAGGCACAGCTCTGGCTGCTGCTGTGTGACCTGAGGCAGGCTGCAGCCAGCCACGCTGCCAAATGTGCTGACAGACAGACACTGCTCCTGGTCTTCCCTTGCACAGGCACCAGATGCCAGCATGGACTTACTGACCAGGTCACCGCTTGGTTTTCGGCATTTTGAAGCTATTATTAAACTGACACTGCATTTGGAGATGAGGACAACAGCTGCCTCTGAGAAGCATTACCACTTCCTGTTTTAATTAAATATTTGTATGCAGACAGCAACAGAAGAACACATCTGTCTGCCAGAAAATTAGCTAAGTGAGGATAACAAGATGTAAGAATCAGAGGGAGTGCAGTGAGCTTCAGCCCTGCTGAAATCCTTCCTCCTCAGATAATTGTTTAATGCCTTGAGCAGGTAAGAATTCATCCAGCTATTTGAGTCAGAGCAGGAGGCACAGGGTGGAAACACTCACCAGCCACACACATCATTTCCAAACATGAGATAGCAAGAAACCAATTATAAACAGACATATTTATATTACACTACATACCTATAACTGGAACAATGTCTAATCTTATGTCTTCTACAGAGCTACTCAAAATTGGTACATTTTGGTACAGACTGAATACAACCAGGAGTAAACCAGTGAATTGGTTACCAGTGGTTAAAAAGGCAAAGATTGCTGAAGAACTGCAATTGGAAGAGAACTGCAGGTCAGCTGCTGGTTTTCAGTCTACTGTCTACATCCAGGACTTCTAATTCTTTGCAATTCTGACTAAACTTCTCTTCTCCCTTTGAAGAATCTGATGCTGAACCTACAGGATGAAACATTCAAACTTAACATGTGCAAATATGTTGTAGTAGGAGATCACTGAAACATCTTGGTATTCTACACAAGGTATTTAGTTGCTACTAATGAGCTGAGAACTTTCCTCACCCAAAATATACTCTCACACTGAGGCTAGACAGGGAGAGCCAAATTTATACAAACCTTCTGTGTGTGGTCTCTCATTAAAAAAAAAATCCCAACGAAATAAAGCCTTTTACCATTTCCTACATAAGGATGAAAGAGTAATCCCTGCTCACAAATGTTTATTTTGAAATGCAAGATAAGATTTTATTTTTCAATTTAAAAAATGCAAATCTAAATGAAATTTAAATCCAAGGCAAACACTCCTCCCTGGACCTTATCTGACAGATCAGGAAAATGCACTGCTTTTTGACTGGTTTTAACCCATATTATGACAGAAAATTTTTTGGAAATTCAATACCTCCCTGAGACAAGAAAATCACTTCCTGTCCTTCTCTGGTTTCTGAGAAAGAATTTGCTGGATTAGGACAAGTCCAGCACTGCCCAATAATTTCCATTTGAAGTGAAAGAGTGCCCGCTGCCTCTCAGGAAGAAGGGAATTCCAGGCTGTTACCCTTCTAACTGCTACAAATCTTGCTGTTTGCATCCAGGCCAAAGCATTTGCCATTGCTCTGAAGGTGCCTTCAAGAAGCCAAACATTTGGTGCTTGCCAAAGCAGAGAGATTGAAGTGTTGTAACTGTCCTATCTGATTGATCATGCAGCTCTTTCGCTGCTGTTCCTTACTGACTCCTCCTACACTGCAGCCCCAGTAGAGAAGCTTTTGCAGAGCTCACTTCCATCAAGTAGATAAATAAACCTGACAAGCTTTTTAGAAGCAACCTGTAAGCACTGTCCTTGCATTAGCAGACTTCCATGAAGAAATGTCCTCAAGCTTTTAAAGATGAACTAAAAAGTACCTCTTCAAAGAACTAAACAGTTCAAATGCACAAATTTCATTACTGCTTAGTGGTGCTCACAATGTTGCACATTAAGTAAGCATGAACTGAGAAAGGCCTTCAATATGCAGCTGTGCCCTTTCTACTCCATGTCCCATCACAAGCCTGGGAGTGAGTATTGCTTATAAAGGACTGCAAATCCTCCTAGTTCTCTTGCATGTCTCTAGCAGCAAAAAGAAATTTTATAATGGGCATAAGCTTTGTAGCTTTACCAGGTCTTTTGTATTTACCCACTTTTAGACTCTAGGACTGTATTTTCAGTGGGGACAACACTCAAAACTTGCTCCCATAAGCTGCAGTGCAGTGACAAAAACAGAGGAACAAGGCAATGCCCTGACTCGCAGCTTCACTTCAGTTCCAGAACGAGGCAGCCCCAGTGCCCAGACTGTCTGTATGAGCAATCACCTATGTGCACACTGAAGTGAGCTCTGAGGTGCAGGTGGGTTCATCAGCATATTAGGGAATCACTGATGCAGTCCACTGTCACAGAACAGGCCCAGTGCTGGCGTCCACAAGCGGGAGGCGCGTGCGCGATCAACGCGCTCAGCGCCCCGAGCCTCTCTCATTTGTGTCTTGAAGACACACTTTGATCACCTTAACAGAAGAGCTGACCTTAAGAGAAAACAAGAACAGAAACTGCTAAGAAAGACAGCCACAGGCACAGAAAAGCTTCCTGTGCAGCAGTGTTACTCATAGCCAGCTGCTTATGATGAGCATCCGCACTCTCATCAGCTTGTAAGTCAGCAGCACCTGCTCCCCATCATCTTCCCGGAGGACAAGTACACAGCAGCACCGTGCTCAGCAGCCCTCCCCAGCACCCAGCTGTTTGTGGCAGGACCTAGCCCACAGCATATGCATTGCATGTCAGCCTCCTGTCCTGCTGAGCACAAGCCTGCCTTGTACTCCTGCCTACACTGTGCACTTGGCATATGTGCAGGAGACACAGCCTCCCTGGAGCATCACGTCTAAAGAGAAACAGATCTGAGCAGAATTAGCAAAGGAAACTTGGAGGATATTTTAGAAGCTTTTTGTTTTTAAGGATTTAGCAGGCAATACTTTCATCTCTGTGTAATCCTGAATTGTTGTTTAAGTGAATGTCAATGGAGATGAATCCACAGAAACCAAATATGACTGCCAGTTAGCCCAAATTTCTCTTACTTTGTGATTTTTGAGACCATACTAAACTATTGTAGCTGATGCTCCGCTGAAGAAAATGAGAATGCCTTAAGAACCCCAGGTGAGATTTTCACACAGTAATAATTCCTCTGCATATCACAGTTCTTAGGGAGTGTACTACTCTATACATCAGTGGCTGCAATTGCTAAAGATATGAAAAGCCTTAATAGATAAGACATTTCCTGTACTTTCTACCTCCAGTGATTAACCATTCATCCAGCAAAGTTACAATAAACCTAATGTCCTGTTGCTTATTAATTAACAGCTCAACAAGCCATTTAAGCAGAGAAGAAATGCACAGCAAGCTGTTTCCTGCCATCCTGCATATTTGTTGTAACAAATGGCACATTGAACAAACCAGGCAGGATTTCTGAACGAGTATTGTTTAAAATATACCCCTGCATCTAATTTAGGCATATTTATTCTGGCACTTTCACCATAGAAAGCAGGATTGTCTAAGGGGGTCATTTTAGGTGATTGAAACACCCGTACAGCCTTCCCCAAAGTAGCTCCCTGTCTCTGGGAGCTGAGCCCCCCAGCAGCAAAGAAAAGTAACTTTGCCTTTTAATGGCAACTGACTCCAGTAGATGTTGCTATGTTTCACAGTGGAAGTACTGATCTTGCAATTTTTTAAACCAATTTAGTATTTATGTAATTTGGAGACCATTGTTTTAGATTACATCACTGAAAACCATAAAAATTTCTATTATTCCCATTACCCAACCTTGTAATTTTAAGCACAGTACCACAAACTAGGTATCTACCCAGCTGAGCTGTGAACAGTCAGATACTTGTGTATCTTGACCTAGACTAAACCTGCTCGACTTTAAATTGCTCTCAAATACCTACTGCCCTCTTAGTTTTGTTTCAAAGTTGCCTTGTAAAATTTGAGTACTTCAAAGAGGAAAACCAGAACGTGCAATCCGTGTCTTCTTTCTAGCTCTGCAGCAGTCAGACCAGGGACAAGAACCCTCATTGTTTCCTCCTCTGTGAAATTAAAGATAAGAATTTTCCATTTCACTGTATACTGTAATTATTTCTGCACCAGATAGGAGTTTTTTGTCTTTGCTGTAGAGTTCATAGGGCTTTGAGCAACCTGGTCTAGTGGAAAGTGTCCCTGCCCATGGCAGAGGGGGTGGAACTAGACTGTCATTATGTCCCTTCCAACTCAAACCATTCTATGATTCTATGAAATGTCAGACATAAACATCACACTACAGTAAATCCTATATATGCTGGTCCATACACCACATAGATTTCACTTCCAGGAAGACTTCCAAATTTACCATCACTCCTATTCACTTTTCACAGTTCTAATCTGATTTTTGGAGTCTCTCTTGACAGGAAAGAATGGCAAAACACTGGTAATGTGAACCATGAAGAGCAGACCTCACTATCATTCTCATTTGTGCGGTAGCACATCGGTGTTTTGATTTGCCCCATTTGCAACACTAGTACGTAGATCAGCCCTGAAATTTCCTTTTCTATCCAAAAAGTCTGAATGTGTGGTATCAGGCATGCAACAGCTCCCTCGCTGCGCCAGCAAGGCTTCCTAACTTCTCATTTCTAGGGATTAGAGAATTTATATTTTGCAGCACAGAGAATTCCTTGGATACCAGGAGGAACTGGAGAAAACTAAAATCGGGCCTAGGCCAATTTTTTCCCTCTACTTCATTAAGTGCAGTGGGAATTAAATACTGGGAACCACACACTGAAGACAACACAACAGAGGTTTTTCTACTTTCACAGATGTAGTCTTTGCTTGATGAGCTCTCTACTGAGCACGAGATCAAGCTAAGTAGATCAGAATCAACTTTTAATTAAACTCAACAGCTTTTCTTGATTCATGTAGGACTTCACTCCAAGAATAGACATCTGGCACAAGCTTTGAATGCTAAGATGTCATGTTTACTTATTTCTTTCCTTTGAATTCATATAGATACACACATATGGACATGACACAACAATTTTGTTACAACTCCATTTATTTATTTAGTGCATTTGCTTCCCATCATTCTTTATTGCTGCCTAAAGTACTTCATCCCACGGAGAACCTTATTAGAACTCAACAATATAACATATGGTCACATTTGCACAGGCTACTTTGACAAAAGAGCAAAGCCATTACCAGATACAAAAAGCACAGGTTCAGAACATGAGTTTTGTTATGCATGTTTGAGAATCTGTGTGGGGACTTTTTCTATACAGCCTTTCCAGTGTACTTTCTTCGGAATTATTGTGGCTTGTGCCATTACTGTAAAAGGCAATTTCTTAGATGTAACCAAAGCCAAGGGATGACTACAGGCTAGTTTCCATTTTACATGTGGCAATAAGAGCTCCTGATGTTCTGTATATGAACATTTTCTACCAGTTTTCTATACAGTTCCCTACAGTTAAGGGACCACAAGACAGGGACTGGGGGCGCAAAGTCCTTCCCACTGTAAGAAAAGATTAGGTTTGTTCTCACTAGAAGAACCTGAATATCCATAATTCTGTGGACTCTGATGAGATGTATCCCAGAGCCCTAGGGAACTGGCTGTAGTTGCCAAGCCACTCTCCATCGTATCTCAGAAGTCACGGCAAGCAGGTGAAGTCCCTGGTGATTGGAAAAAGGGAAACACCGTATCTACATTTAAAATGGACACAAACCATTTTGAAGTTCCTAGTTCTGAGGAACCTGGGAACCAGTGACCTGTCAGCCTGACCTCTGAGAAGAATCCTGGAAGAAGAGAGAAGATCCTGGAACAGATCCTCTGAGAAGCTCTGCTAAGGCACAAGGAGGACAGGAAGGGATTTGACACAGCCAGCACAGATTTACCAAGGGCCAGTCCTCCCTGACCAGCCTAGTGACTTTCTGTGGTGGAGTGACTATGGCAGCGGTCAAGGGAAGACTTATAAATGTCATTTATCTATTTCATTTTATCATGAAATGCCAGATTAAAAAAAAAACAAAACCGTTTTGGAAAAGTAAAATTTGCAGGTCATAGTTGTCCTATAAATAAGGCCCAAAACTAAATCCAATACAAAGAAACTCCACTTCTCTCAAAATAGCACTAACAATTTAAAAAAAAAATGTACTTAAGAAGGTGAGAACTTAACACTGGCACATAGAAAAGAATACATTTCCCCTATGGCCTCTCTGTGAGGCCATTTAAGTGCGCCCAATATGATTATTTCTACTTCCAACTTTCTATTTTCCTTCTTGACTTGAAAATCAGATCAAACACAGAGACAAAAAGAAACTGCGATGTTCAAATTCTAGCTAAAGTTACGGATATCAAAATTCCTATATTGGGCAAACTAGATTTTTAAAAAGCTCCAGGTGCTGGAGTTGCATAAAAAACTCAGCATTTAACTGAAACTAGAGTTTGCATTCAGCCATTACATTTCTTGAAAGCTACCTCAAACACAACTGGACTAAAGCCAATGGCCAAGAAATCAAAATTATGATAGAAAATGCAAGTGAAACAAAGCTCTAGAATTATTTTCAAGACATTAAAACACCTTGTGCAATCAGACTTTTGGTATTTTGATATTTACAGTTGGCAATTTTGAGGAGGAGATCCAAGTGAAACCAGTTTCCAGTTCACTGTAACATGAGATGTCTTAATTTGTGGCCAAATTAGTTCTTTTGTGACATTTTCCCCTTTAACATTTATTATTATAATTTAACATTTAGTGCTTGCTCAAATAAGGGGGAAGATAGACAGGGACTGCCTCAGACTTTTGAAATAATTCCTGAAATTTTAGCCTTTATTTTGAATCATCACTCTGAAAATACAAGGGAGCTACTTTGGAAAGTTAAAATCATAGAAAAATGAGAGGCTGTTTTTCAGGAAAACCTATCTAGTAGGAGAAATACTTAACAACAACAAAAACAGAGGAAGGTGAATTATGTAATTCTGTTTTAAATTCCATCAGGTTTTCAAGTGAATTTATAATTAACTAAAGTTTATTCCAGTTTGACTGGTACTGTGTTTAATAAAGTACTACTGTAAAGTACTACTGCCCCTTCATAAAACTGCATGGCAACAAGAAGTATTGGAGTTAATGACAGACATCATGAAAATAGCACTAGACCAGCTGATAAACTCCTCTGTACATCATGACAAAGCTATTTCCTTCCCAAAGCCTGATTTTGCTCAAATAGAGAGATGTGCTGAATGCTATTGGAAAGCCATTGTCAAATACTATAAAAAAAGACACAAAGTCTGGCTCACCAGTACAATTCACACACAAAAATCAGATGCTGGGGGAGCGAGGGTTTCAGCAGGGTCAGCTGCTACACCTGAGCTGGCAGAGGAGGGCTAGGCCAGCACTCACAGCTTCCTAAGCTCCGGCTCTGCTAAGCGGCACGGCCACCTGCCTGCCGCTGCCTGCCAAATGTGTGTCGCTGCTAATTATAACTAGCTCAAATACAGCAGAGTAAAGAGAAGCAGGGAGCCCATCATTACACAGAAATACTACAAAGCACGGCCTTATTTTACCTACATGAAAGACAGATTTTTGTCACTCGATAGCAGCGTGAGCAGAATCCCACTAATTTCCACGTAAAAAATCCAGTAACTCTCAGCAACAAAACTCCTGTGGCTCCTGCTCTTTCTCTCAGAACAGATTTATTAGTTAGGTGCTACAGTGAGGTCCTATTTTCCTAGCTTTTTATCAGCTATATAAATTGGATTCAATATCCTGAAAATAGTGTGGCCTGGCTCTATTTTACCCAATAATTTGCTGAATTCTGTAATAAATGAATAACTCTTTGAACTCTCCTTATCTGTAGCTTCTGCAGTTTGAGACTCATTTGAGGATGAAGATGCCCAGTCCTTTTTCTAGGAAGACACTCAATGTGTTGCATACGCACTGTCAATACATTTTTTAGTTGCTTTTCTACAAAGAATGAACAATTTCTACAAGGCTCATCTCCTCTTTCAGGCTAAGGACTATGAAACAACCCTTATGACCTTGCTCTCATATTTCATGGGCAAGACACAATCGAGACAGGGACAAAGAGCTTCTCAAAGAAGTGTTTTAAGGGTGTTGGCATACACTGCAGTCCTGCAGTACAGTGAGCTTCCATTCTACTATTCCATTTCTAAGCAGTATTGAAACACTCAGTGCCACTGCTTTCCCTCAGCTCCTTCCTTTATAGGACACAAGGGTCACTTGCTTGCCCTGTACCTTCCTCTCTGCCACCATTTCTCTCCTTGTCCTCAGCTCCTGACTTGACGTGAACATTAGGAGCCTGTCATAACAGACCTGCATTTACCTCCTCTCTGGCTACAACTTCTTACACTGCTTCAGCCCTTATAGCAAAGTCTCCACAAGCCCAAGATGCAAACCCAAGGTGTACTCGGTGTGTACACCTTGTGTACACCTGGCTTGCAGGGCCAGGTTTTGGTAGCAGCAAGCTACAGGGGTGTCTTCTGTGAGAAGCTTCCCCTGTGTCTACTGGAGTCAATGCAAGCCAGCTCCAAGACAGTGGTTGCACCTCTGGGATCACATAGTTAAGAAGGGGGAAAAAATCTGCACAATTGCAGCTGACACAGAGAAGTGAGAATAAGGGAGAATGGCCCTGCAGACCCCAAGGTCAGTGCAGAAGGAGGGGCAGGAGGTGTTCCAAACACCAGAGCAGTTTCCCCTGCANTCCCCTGTGTCTACTGGAGTCAATGCAAGCCAGCTCCAAGACAGTGGTTGCACCTCTGGGATCACATAGTTAAGGGGGGAAAAATCTGCACAATTGCAGCTGACACAGAGGGGTGAGAATAAGGGAGAACAGCTCTACAGACCCCAAGATCAGTGCAAAAGGAGGGGCAGGACGTGTTCCAAACACCAGAGCAGTTTCCCCTGCAAGCCATGGTCAAGGCCCTTTTAGCCCATGGAAGTCCATGGCAGAACTGAGATCCACCTCCAGCCCGTGGCAGGTCCCATGCCAGAGCAAGTGGATGCCCAAAGGAGGCTGTGACCCCATGGGAAGGCCATGCTGGAACAGGCTCCTGAAAGGATCCATGATGTGATGGAGAGAGGAGCCCTGCTGGAGAAGGTTTGCAGGTGACTCGTGACACCAAGGGTACCCCACAGGAACCCACAGGATCCACAGGCCAGAGCAGCCAGCTCCTGAAGGACTGCACTCCCTGTGAGAGACCCAGGCTGGAGCAGTTCATGAGGAACTGTAGCCCATGGGAAGGACTGACAATGAAAAGTTCATGGAGGACTGTCTCCTGTGGGAGGGACCTCATGCTGGAGCAAAGGAAGGATGTGAGGAGTCCTGCCCCAGAGGAGGAAGGAGAGCAGAGACAACACGAGGAACTGACCACATCCCCCATTCCCTGTCCTCTTGAACTGCTGGGTGGGAGGAGGCAGAAAAATCAAGAGTGAAGAACAGACAGATGGGGAGAAGGTGTTTTAAGGATTTATCTCTCATTACCCTACTCTGATTTGTTTGGTAATAAGTTGAATTAATTTTTCCCCTAGTTGAGTTGGTTTTGCCCATGACAGAAATTGCTGAGTGACCTCTCCCACTCCTTATCTTGACCCACAAGCCTTTTGTAACATTTTTTTCCCTGTCATCTGAGGAGAGGAAGTCAGAGAGTGGCTTTGGTGGACACCAAGGTCAATCCACCATAGTGTACAGCTTGTTTCCTTCCCTATGACCCTCTCTGTGCAATAAGCCCCAGAAATATACACCAATGCTGATCAATAACTATCAATGAAGTGGGCCATTTCATTAGCAACAGAATTCTGCAGGCAGTCTCTCTCACTGAGTTGGCCAGATGCCACCATGAGCTGTTCTTAAATTCATCCCCTGTAACTTGATGCATCATTGGCAGACAGCAGAGGAAAACGACAGGTAGATTGAGTTCACTCCATTATTGATTTTACTGTAAAAAAGAAAGGCAACTTGGGAAATAAAACATTTCTTCAATTTCTCCTTTTAATATGTGAAATTCAAGTCAAAAGCTAGAAGGTTTTCTAGTACACAAAGCCATATAACTCACATAGAGGATGAAAAGCACTGTTGATGATAGGATTCCAGCAACTTTCAATATCACTGTATTGGCTCTGGACCTGACACTGACTCAGCCCACACTACAGCTATAACACCAGCCAGAAAACCAGGAGCTGAACACATTCATTGTGCCTCTCTGCTTCCATATTTCTAAGCAGCAGGTTCAGGAGTCAAAGCCATAACTCATTTAAGGTCTACTGCTGATCAGTCATGTAGATAACTGCCCCAAGCAAAAAGTATCAGATAATGAAAAACTGGGGGGGCAGGGCAAGCAGTGATTTACAGAACTAACTTAACGTGCCAAAATGAAGCGGGGTAATGAAACTTTCAAGAGGCTGCCATTGACCAGAATCAATCAGTGGCAGACAAAAGACTGAAGAAAAATCTTTTCATATCACAGTAATTGGAGGTGACAAGAAAGAGAAATCTGTTTTGGAAAGGACCCCTGGAACAGGTCACCTTTGACAGGCACAAGAGAAAGCCTACAGAGGCATCAGCACAGCACTCTGCTGAATGACAAGGGTATGCTCAGGAAACCCCAGCAACACAAATGTCACTGTTTGCTCCAAAGACCCCTAAATCTCTGCAGACCCCCAGGACCTGCACCCAGTTATGAGTTTATTCCTGTTTCAGTGCTAGGCTGGAGGTGGAAGGCCTGGGGTCTGTGTGACCATGAGAGCTGTTTCAATCAGCTGCTGGGGATTTTTCTGCAGAAGCACAATCATGTCCTTCCATACTCGAAAATGGAATAAAGAAGAGAATACACAATTGTACAACAATAACTAAGGGTTGAAATGACAGTGGGATTGTGCATTAAACTAATGTTGAGGAGGGCAAAAAACATTAGATATAAGAAAATGCTATGTGCAAAGGAAAAAGGAAAATGAGAATGAAAACAGAAAAGGAGACAAATATGAAACTAAAAGTCTAAAAAGCAGATATCTAGGACAGACTACAAAAGAAAATTGAACTGTGTGTCAACACCCATACACTGCACACACCTTAGAGGTACGAGTAAGAGTTTCAGCCTAGATGTCTTTGCATATCATTTGTACTGTTTTGTTGCATTTGTTAAGACAAAGCTAATCCTCTGTGTATTGCTTCCATTTGAAATTAGAAGTAACTTTTAAAAATGTTGAACAATGCACTAGAAGAGAGATAAGCCTTTTATCTGCCATGCTCAGCTGCAAGCCTCACCACACAACCACATTTCATTGTTCCAGCAGTTCAAGTAAATCTAAAAGCTAAACTCAAATCTCAGAAACCAAAAATCTATCACAGCACCAGAGACCATGAAAACATATGAGTATGAGAAGCAAGCTGGAGCTTTTCCAATCTGCTCCAGACTGTTACACAGAGTGGTTCTGCACCAAGAGTTTTTCACCTGTGATTCATTTTAAACAATAGATCTCAGCCTGTGTAAAAGTTACGTACCTAGTTCATGCTGGATGTTCCTGACAAAATGCATAAGGGAGAGTTTAAAAAAAATTACCCTTTGAAAAGGAAAAGATATGCTTTGGAAGTGAATCCTCTGCCTGCCTCTGCTTACAGCATCACAGAGCAACACAATCTGCCTGCAGTGGATTTCTCTCTGCTAAAACAAAAACCTTACAATGCCAACCAACAAATCCAGTCTGAAGTAACCTCTTCATGAAGCACACCACGCAAGGACTTGTGAAAGTAGTCTAGGACTACAGACTACAATTTAGGCCAGAAGGATCTCTCGTCTTTTCCCTGTGCCATTACTATCAGTTTAGGTTGCTCAGGGTTTTGTCAGCAGACATCCATAACCTCTCTGGCCAATCTGTTCTGAAACTTTTTTCCAAGAAATTTAATTGGATATTCCCTTTTTGCAACTTGTGACTTCTGCCTTTTGTCCTGTTATTACACAACCCTGAGATGATTCGGTTCCTATCTTATCCATATCCTCCCCTTAGACATCTGAGAGAGCAGAAAGATCCCTTTTAGCTCCCCCTCCTCAAGCCTGAAATTTTGAATGTGCACCTAAGATAGAGTATCTGCTTTCAGAGTGTTACAGCACACTAACATTTTCCATTTTCTTGTCAACGGCATTTTGTAATCAGCAGACCCTCAGCGTCAATTGCTGCTTGTAGAGCCCGGCTTGTGCTGCATAAAGCTGCTTGGGGATGCAGCCCCAGCCCTGCCCTGCCATCTGTGTGCATGGAGAGCAAGGACAGCGTGCCCAGGAGCACTGCAGCACACTTACACAGGTATGGACTTGGCTCGGATAGAAGCTTAATTACATTAGCCCGAATAAGTCATTCAGCAAAATCGTTCCAGCAGACAGCCAAGAAACACGCCCTTGAATACAAACTCATCCCTTCAGTACTGGTCCTGAATAGGAATTAAGGAGAATTAAAAAACTTCAGCTCTTACAAACACCAGTCTGAAATGGTAGTTGTCTAGATGGCTGGTGGGATTTTGCCACTGTCACAATTTCATGGTCATTCTCAACCTCAACATGCATACAAAGCTAATGTGATACAGTTCTGACTCATCATTACTTTTTTATATATTTGAAATCTCAGTAGCTTCCAGCAGCAACTAATTGCTTATTAATTCCACCACAGAAGATGCTGTAAGGGATTTACAGTAATTAATAGAAGCTAATCTTCTTTCTGCCCTGAATTATCACTCCTACACATGAACTAATGAAGCAGTGACTGACCCCCAAGCTCCAGAACTGCAAATACAAAGCTGAATTCTGTGCTACCTTTTCCGTGGTCCTCAGGAAAGGTACTAGCTTTGCACATGACAGTAATACAAAACAGTGCTTTCCCTTTTTTTTAGAGAAGCCAAGAGAGGACAGTTGCATCTATCAATTCTTCATCCACCACCTTCCTGTCACCTTTCAATTTATTTCAGTCACCAGGAGAAAAGGTGTGTAAATGCAGCTCACAATCATGAACCCTGGTGACTATTTATAACTGCAATACACTCCACTGCTAATCCTTTACAATACATCTCCCAGATTTATTCACCTTTGCAATAAAGCTGAGATTCACAGAATTGGCTGCATTTGGTGGGCACTGTTTACTCTGTACTGATAATGAGTAGACAGCTATAGAGGGGAGAAACCCCTGTAAGTCAGAAAGTCTGAATCAGCTCAACTTTATGTTTTAGTTATGCAGACAATGTACATCTCACCCTCCATGAGATCCCAAATTTCTTAGGTGCACTTATGATTAGCAGGACAGGGAGCAGTAGGAACACAGCTCTCCTTTGTCTGCCTGATCCAGCCTGTCATCCAACAGGCACATCCTTGCTAACACACCGAATGCTTCTGCACTGACCCTCTGGAGTATCCAAAGAGCTACACAGCACACTTGCTGGGATGCCAAATGAGTTGAGCCCCCTTCCAAATCACAAGCCAATTTTTCTTAAATGATGAAAAAGTAGCTGCAGAGCAGCTAGGCTCATTTTAATGGGGAGCAGCTGTAAATGCTGGCATGTATAATTACTAAAGGAATGCCACAAATATTTAGCTAACAAAAACTACAAACAACCTCTGTGATGACAAAGGTAAGAGTGATAAGCAGCCATGATTTAAAACAAACTAATTATGTCCAATAAATCTATTCTCTTTCTGGATAAAGAACATAGGAAATTTACTAAATCTGGTCATGAGCAAAACATACTGGGATGGAGTGCAGCTGCAGAAATGTCAAACTATCCTCACAAGGTTATACTTGACATTCTGGGGGAAATGCAAACAACAAAACTTGGAAGAAGAATTCCTAGATGTCCCTAAAGAACTATAATTAGTTGTTGCAGGTCAAAACTACACAAAACAGCAGGATGGTGGGAAGAGCAACAGGAAAGCGAATTTTGCCTCTTAAACTGTGCCATTAACTGAAGGAAATAAATGACAGGCACTCCAAAATTCAGATGCTAATACAGCGTTCTGGAGCAATCTAATGCGGTAATAATCACATTGTTACGCAAAACTGTACGGCTGATTCTTCTGTGCTGCTTCTTTTAAGTTAGGGATAAAATCTTGTCCTTCAATGCAAGTTCTACTTCAGCTTCAATTCAGTTTCATCTATGCACTTTAATTTGAGTTGTCAGGGAAAAAAAACCACAGATTTTTACAGGTTTTTAACACTGTTTACTCTAGGAGGGGGAAAAAAACAAAGTCCAAACCAACTTACTGTATTGCCATGGGCATTGATTTGTGTAGCTACAGGGCTTCTTCAATATTTCACCAAAACCCAGAATGTTGTTTCGCAAGAAAAATGTACTTGCCCTCTAAGTGGCAAAGATGACTATTTCTAATGAAATATATTTTAAAATACATGGGTTTTAGTAGAACTCACTCAAGAGCCCCCAGAAATCGTGACTCACCCACCCCTCACTCACATTTAACATTGTCAAGCTATTTTTTCACTTGCTGAAGCATCCAGGCTATCTACAACACAACAATTCTCTGTCTCCTTTGGTGTTACAGGGCAAAAACCCCTCTGCTGGGCTAAAAAGCTCGATGCCATGTCTCCAGTAAGCTGCTTTCTCCTCCCTTTTCAAGGGAAAAATGCCACGCTATTAGAATTAGATTAAAAGAAACCACAGCTCAGTTGCCAGACAAGCAGCGCACATTTATGATCTGGAGGCCAAAATGGAGGGGCTTTCTGCTCAGTAACACTAACCAGGGATAGGCTATTCTGTACTAACTCTGGCACTTTAAATTGAAGACTCCTTAGTTTGGAATTTTGCCACTACTTTTCTACATAGATGAGCTGTAATAATCACTGAAATTAGAAGCAGTGCAACAGAATGATTATTTTAAGAAACAGAAATTGGTAGCATGACAAATTAAGAGATAAATCCAGAAAAATAATCACTGTCATAAAGGAAAAAGATAAAATCCTGGAATATGTCCATAATATTTCTGATAAGTTATCAGGAAACAGCAAGATGCCCAGTGAACTCACCTTTGGCCACTTCTCCCTATGAAACACAGAGGGCACCACCAATGCAGGAGGTTACAGCTACCAGAATTGAACCAAACACAAAACTAACAAAATTTAAAAAGCAACTCCAGCATATCAAATTCAAGTAAAGTTATGTGTAAGAAGGTTTCCTCAGGGCATCTCATAGCTTTTTTTGCTTTGTAACAGTCCTTCCCTCTGTTTGAAAACTTGAGCATTAAGAAATTTGTCAGACAATATTCAAGGAAAACTTCTACCTGACTCAAGCATATAGGTAATTTCAGACACCCTGAAAAGCTGCTGTGTATAAATTAGTGCATGGTAGCTTTCATAAGCTTTCATGAGTAATCATGAGCTTTCCCTCATTTTATGGTAAGTAAAATGAAAAAATGACAGAGCCATTTCAGTTTAAGATTTTGTGTGTTTTATAAACATATGCATCTATTTGTATCATGGTTACATCAGTGCTAATATTCAATGCCTATTAATGTTCCTTTTCCTAAACAAAACTGTAGATTAATATTGGTCTAATGAAAAGGTATGTTTTCAGTTCCTTTCAATCAAGCAAAAGCAGTAATGACCACGCAAGCACTTCTACTCTAGCTCAGTTAAAGTGATGCCAACAATGGCTAAACTGTTCAGCATAAATCAAAATGTTCAATCAGCCTCTCTTTGCAAAAGCTCTAGGACTGTTACAAGAACTTCTTCAAAATCAAGCACTGGACTATTCTCATAAAGTAAATCTGCTTTATCTTCTTCACCTGAAATTAGCCAATGGAAAAATGATATCAGGTAAGCATTTCCCCCTCCTCCATTAGTCAAAGTAAGACAGCTGTATTCAAATGAATTCTGCATGGGAAGATACTTCAATTTCAAAAATTGAAACTTTGAGACCACCCCATTGCAACTGGGGCCATATCACACCACAGGGTTTTTAGTGAAATATTAATAGTACATTCTGCAGCACCACTGAAAATGTGGGCATACTAGTTTGAAGATCTCACATTGGTGTGGTTCGCTTTAATAAAACAATCTGGAAATTCAGTGAGGAATGAGATTTATAATTTCAGGTGCTATAACATTATCAGCTTCTTCAAGCAGCCATCAAAGGACTAATGAAATCCTGTTATTTCTTACACAATGGGGAAACTTACTTCCCAACAGAAACAGGGTGAACGATGAAAGTAATGCAAAGCATGAATGCCATCTTCAACAGATACTGCACCAATCCAGTGCTCAACAGAGTTAAAAAATCTGAGTATGCTATTTGTGCTTCACACAAAAATCCTCCCTGTAATATCTATAGATATTTAGTATCATCTCTGTGAATGTAATTCATTATTCTGAAATCTCCTTTTGTGCTTCTTAAATCCCATTACTGATTTACTTCTGCCTGAATACATTATTACATTATCTAAAAAATAATGCCAGTAGAGCCAATAAGTAATTTCATTAATCATTTGTATGCTACTCAGTCTCTTCAGGCAGCTTGCTCTTTAATGTCCTCAAATTATTCTGATTCTTCTGTATCAAGGGGACATTTAGGGTGATATTGGGACTGGGAGGGGCTGACATACAAAAGTCATGACATCCTAAACAGATCTGTGACAGCTACTGCAGAGCAATATTACTGTCAGTCTGCCAGTCAGCAAATAGAGATGGAGCACCCATCACACATCCTCTAGCCCAGAGTGAATCCTAATGCCTTTCAACAACCACAAGTAAAACCCAAAACTGTCAAAAGGGGTGATCCACCAAAGAATTTACAAAAATAAAAGTAGTCACAGAGTAGTCATGCCTTTAATTCTTCCCTGGGAATGACTTAGAAAAAGGATTTCAAAGGATTAAAATACGGCTAAAAGAACAAAATAAGGGCAATGTGCCTCTTTCATGCCTTGCAAGTAGAGTGCCTGCTAAACAGAAAGCTTCACTAATGTCTTGTGGTATTTCAGTAAAATGTAGGTGTCGATGAAGTCAAAGTCAGATATGTTTTTCTTGAGTCAGCCCTGCTAATGATAATAAAGTCTCAACCCACTAGTTTGTTGGTTGGTTTATTTGTTCATGGAATTATGGAAAGAACATACAGGAAGGAACATTGTCAAGGACAGTATATGTTTCTAAAAATTTGAGATGACTGAGTATGGTTTAGATTTTATTCCAGATGACATTGTTTGTAGGCAAGGACTTTTTGATTTCTTCTAAGGGCTTTGTATTATTTTTTTTTTTAAGGTAAACGACAGAGAAATGCATCTAAAAGGTGGTATACTTTCTGATGTTCCTCTTCAAAATGGCAGACTAGCAGAGAAAAAGTCATCCTGCACATGATAAATGAGTATTTTTTGGTTTAGAAATAAAGTAGAACAAATGGTCAGAGGCAGCATAGCCAAGGTGGACTTTACATCTTTCCTAGGCCTTAGCTGGACTTCATTAAATTACGGTAGAATCTATTACACTCTGCAGTCTTCAGCCTGCTGACAGCTGCTGTAATTTGTTCCAAATTTCAGCAGAAATTGAAAAATCTTTACAGCTGTTCTAACCTCTATCACCAAGGAAAAAGTTGCCTTCATTACTGAAGAGTCCAAAGACCTGTTTCTGTCCTGTCCATCCAACTTCTTTTAAGAGTAACAGCCTGGACAAAAAAAAAAAAAGTCTGTTTCCAGCTGTAATGGGCGTGTGAGCTTTGGTTGGTAAGTCCCTTTAACAAAAAACCCTAAGAAAAAAAAGCTGGTAATTCCACAGTTTGTGTCAGCTACCCACCAGTGCCAAGATCAGGCACCTTGCTGGGGTTACTCTCAGCAGTTGTGTCAGTGCCAGCCACACAAGATAATGCAGCCACAGGCAGATGTGAATTTGAACTCTGCTTTTACAAATTAAAAATGTTGGTCTGCATTACATTTTTAAGTAGGTATAACTTATTCATTCAACACAATGTGCTCTTGCAGACACTTTCTAATCCCACTGGTATCTTGCACTGCACGATAGGCCATCCATGTTCCTTGGGCTACTTTGCAATGGGACTTTCTGCTCCACAAACCAGCCCAGTAAGAGGAACTGTCCAAGCAAAGAGTGACAGCCTAAGGAAAATCCATGGAGGAAATCTGCAAAGATGGAGTAGGTTCAATGCAGGTCTCTCTTCAAGGTTTATTTTGCATAAATTCGCATTGTGGAGAAATTGGCTGTAACTGCCTTGTTTCCATTCCTCTTTTTACAGTCCTCCCTCGCAGTCATTGCCTTCTTTTAATCTCCATTGGAGCTTAAGAAGGAGCTGAGAATACAGCTCCATTCCTTTGGAACAGCAGTCAAAAGGATACTAATTAGTGTTTGTCTTTTGTTGTTCTCACACTTTAGTTGTAGTTAAGCCAAAATATCTGTCAACAGCAGAAGAGGGCAGAGACCCAACACATATTTGTAAGATAAAGGAATAATGACTTCTTTCTCCGTTCCACCAGGGAAATTAAATCCTGCTGTTTCAGGGAGCTGTAACATCATGCACCACCAAGTACTGCCCAGCATTTATGTCATGCCCTATGCATGAGGGGACTCACTGCAGTCACTGTCAGCAACACATTCACTGACCTCATTTTCAATGGCTCCCACTGCAATGAAAGCTTTTGCTGTCCTGAACTCTTCAGACCTGGAGTCCTCCCTATGCATTTCTGCCTTGAGCATCTGGTTCTGGAAGCTACCATGATACCACAAGAATACTGACCTTCAAATGTGACAATATACTAAAACTTGGTCTGACACAATGGTGAAAAAATATTAGCACTTTTAAAAAGACTGTTGAGTGTCTTTAGCAAGACCTTGCTTGGAAAAAACTCGAATGAGTCCCATCTAACTAACAAATACTGCTTTCTCCATTTCTCTGAATGCTCATCCAAGGAAAATGAACACACACCCTCCATGTTTAGCATGAAACTCCTCCTCTTGACTGGAAAGGTTAGCCACTATCAGTGTATCACATGGCTGGTCTGCTGCAAAATATTAATTACACAGCTCAAATTATACTCATTAAGTCTTCATGGAAGGAGGATTTAATGAATAGGACCCAGGATTCCTGATTTCTCCACCAACTTGTGTCATTAATTGAACATGCAACACTGGCCAAATCACATTGTGAAGACTGCATTATGCTGGTCACAATAGTGCTTACACACCTCAGTGAGCACTATGAGGGCTTTAGGCATGTGGACACCAAAAAGTACAAAATGCAGCAGTCTTCTCTCACAGAATTTTGTGTCAAATAATGTTAAGAGGCTTTCTGGGGGATACTGATGGTTGTCCATCAGGGCTCTAGTGAAGGTTTTACTCTGAGGGTCTTGGTGATCCTTGTTCTGGCTCTATGTGCTGATTTACAGGGAACTTTTCTGTACTAGTCATGCAGATCTCCTGTTCATTCTGATGAAATGGTAACATTCTGGGTAAGAAAATGATGGAAAAGGGAATCTCATTCTGCTACGATATATTTAGTAAGGGTTGGAATTCAATAAGCTAGAGTGACACTGCTTTTGCTACTCTAATATACAAATCCCCATACATATTCTCCTCCTAGCATACCCAGATGGGTGTGAATGACATTTTTCTGGATATTTTTCATAGCTTTTATGAAAGCTGCTGTGGTCTCAAGTGACCAAACTGTCAGCAAGAGCAGCAGTTCAGCCTCCAAGCTTATTCCACTTCTAGAGAAGTCTGCAGACCCACCATAATACTGCTGAGTTCATGTTAACAACAGCAGCTTTCTCCAATCCCTTCTCCCCAGTTGCATATCAGAGGTAGAGAAAAAACTATCAGGTGGTACAAACGTCAGGTGCTCCTGACCTGGAAAAATATGAACTGAAGCTAAGGTGAAAGTCTGTATATACTGTTAGCAATTCTCTAGAGTTTTTCAGCATTTCATTTTCCACATTGGTACAGGTCAACAATGTTCTTAAATCATTCAAACATGCCATTCAGCCAGAAATGTGCAAATGTGTCACCCGTCTCGATGCTGGGTGAAAAATAAGATATAATCAAATAAGATCCACAAGTTGGACTTTAGCTGTGATGAATAGTGGCCCTGTCTACATGATTTGATTTCCTTTTTGCTGCAGTGAAAATGTAACTGAAGCAGTTTTTATACACAGCAGTGAAGGGATATATATATGTATGTACATATATATATGTATGTATGTATGTAACACTCTAAGCTGTGTGCAACAGACATGCTAGAAAAAGGATGACTGTTTTAACCATTTTAAAGCAAAGGTAATAGCAACTGGGATAACATCAAGACTCTCTGACAAGCTGGTTTTCAACTAATTACATGCAAACTACTTGTTAAATAGAAGATACCTTCACTATAAATAATAGACAAAGGGACTGGCAGAGCATTATAGTCAGAAGATTCAAGTTAAAAACATTTTCAATTATTTGCAAACTATTCCTCACTGCAGGATACATATTAACCTGCAGGTAATGGAACAGTGTACCTACAGTTTTCTTTCAGTGTTAAGGATTACTAAAGAAGACATTATTCCTTCTGAACAATGCAACTACTTCAGTAACATTTTACTACTATTTTTGAAGAGGAAAAAAACCCTCTTCAACAACAACACTTCACACAAGAACAAGGATTTGAGGTTTTGTTCCATCTAGATGCAAGATAAATCTATTCAGACATAAAAGTCTCACCATTGGGACAATTTTCAAGGATACTTTAGTATAATACAGAAGTCACTCTTCTCCAAGGATTGTTTTAAAGCCTAAGTTAGAATTTACAGATGGATTATTATATTTGGTAGAGGGCTTAGCTGTGGGTCTAATAAAAACCACATGAAAGAGGGCAGAAGGGATAAAAATCAATAGTCCAATGTTCTTACACAGCTAGAAGGATGGATACTAACACAAAAAACTTACCAGGTTATTTACCAGTTTTTGATGCAAGCTGCAAAAATAAGGAAGTAGCTTTAAAAGAAAAATCAATTATGAAACAGTTAATAACAACAGAGCATATTTTCTGCTTAAGATGCCTAAACACAGGCGTGCTGCTCTGTAGCTTCAAGTGACTCACACCATTTATTGCTCACCCGCAGAATGGACAGGAATACACAGCTTTGGCAGCTTGACAGGGATTTGTGGAAAATCTTTGTCAGGTATCTCCACAACTGTCAGAAATAAAATGGATCTTGTTAAAGCATGGACAGCCAGGACATCTGTAACAGGCTTTTAAGCTAACCTACCAAGAGTGAAAATTCAACACCTACGAAGACAGTCACAGGCCAACAGGTCATTACTGGGCTTCAGTATATGCTTGCCTTAGACCAGGAAATTTAGAAGTAATAAGTGAGAAATGAGAAAGATAAAATGGAAGACAGTAAATTAAATGAAAACTAGCCTAGTATTTGAAATCCATTACTTTCTTGGAAGAAACATTCTCGAGGAGTTTCTCAGCTCTAAAAATTCTATGTCACTACAGAATGAACTGCAAGCATCAGATGTAATTTGTAACCATAACTGGGAATGCTTATGATGATCTCTGACTTTCTAACTGGCTTTAAGGCATCAATATTTCTTGCTTTTATTTAGCCTAATATCTCAGGTACATTCTGTTACTCGAAGATGGGTGTACATGCACTAACAGTAAACTGTATTTCTAGGATTACTAAGCCAGTTCTGGGAACTGTCCCATTTAGTACTATAATTCTATCTGCTCTCACAGAGCTTAGGTAGACCTGAACCATGCACTTCATGTATTCAAATGGTCATCACAAAGCACTCCCATGACAGCAGTGGAGAGCATGGTGTCCCAGTGTCCCAGGGGTGCAGCCTCTGCAGGAGACAGAACCAAGGCTTTTGGAGACAACAGATATTTCTCCATTTTCTCAGGGGAAGACAGGGCCCAAAGAAATTAAAAACATAGAGCCACATGCTTCCCTGCTTATCCATCCTTTACAGGCACCACACTAAACAGCAAGATTATCAGTGACTGGTGCAGCACTGAGCAAAAAAATGCAGCTGTTTAGGGAGGAGACACTTCTGCTTTATAGTGCCTCCTTAGGGACAGCAGAGCTGTTTGTTCCACCATATGGTGCTGTTTCTCGTAGGTTTGATTATGTCCACATAAAGTTTGCTACATTCCAAGTCCAGCATGAACTTAAATCTCAGCTCTGCAGAGTTTCAGGTCTCTGTTGGCTGGTGCAAAGTGCCTTAAGAAAACATGTCCCAGCATGCAATTTAGTAGGAAATGGAATGACATGAGATAGAAGTCATTTTTCAGAACTGTCAGCACTTACAAGGGTGTAAGTCTATAAATTTTATTAAACACATATACAAGGCTTTGCTCTCTCCCTCTTAAAAAACTCCAAACAAACACTGAACAAACCCTCTCCCAAAACCCAACAGTTAAGACAAGGCTGAAACAACTCATTTTTTTGTGAGTTATTGTACTGTTAGCTTCTCTTTTCTTTAAAGCAGCAGCTATTTAAAGATGGTTGAATAAATTCATCCAGAGATTAAAAAGAAAAGATGCTAAAGTAGTCTGAGAAAAGAATTTTTGCTTGTGAACCTAGAACGAAATTATAGGCAAAACAGCATTAGTGTAGAAATGCAGCAGAACTGTGCTATAGCGTAGTAAAAGTCCTTGTTCAGTGAGGAAAAAGAGCTCTGAAGTGCTTTTCATGCCTGTGCACAGGGAACACTAGTTTCAGAAAAAGATCAGCCTCCTCTGTGGCCCATGCATTAAAAGAGGATTTTTACCACCTCTGACTTGGCTGGTAGAGGTGCAAGAACCAGAATGAACACTGATAGAATTCTCAGTCTCAAGCTGTTATGTAAGGCTGGCATTTGGAGCAAAAAAAAAGTGTCCTTTTTTGCTATAAGTTGAAAAAAATTGATCTAGCAGGCTCCAAGTGGCTGTAATTGTGGAATATCACAATGCTGTTTTAACATTAACTTTTCAGGAAATAAACAACTTATAAAGTTGTCGTGAAAGTCTCAATGATTGCAAAGCTAAATACAGCTGGTGTTCCAGTTCCTGCTGCGAGAAGATTACTTTCTGTGCACAGGAACTGTTCTCTCAAAAAGCATTTGGGAAAAAAAAAAAAAAAGTGCGAGTCAGGACTAGTTCAAATCTGAAGAAAAATGAAAGGTGCTGACAGGTGAAAGAAACAGGAATCAACGACAAGAAAGAAGTAGGACCTACAAGACTCCTGGAAATTTATGAATACAGGAAAAGAAAGAGATTACATCATTCCTCAGAAAACTTTTCTTGAATGATGCTGAAGTAATGTCTCTTACTAATCACATATATGCCACCACAACCACGAGTTCATTAATGTATAAATTTCCCAATAAGCACAGTGACCAATAAAACAGCACTTCAAGTATTCTATACCCAGCTGTGTTACTTTGGGCCACTGTGAGGCTTCTGCTGGTATGGCAAAAATACAGGGGAGCAAGAAGGCAAAGCTCAATTACCCACTGATGAGCAATCACAAGGTCATGGAAATGTCAAGCTTTTGGACACAAAAATTAGTTTTGTTCTTTTCATGTCCATGCCATGTTAAAAGCATAAAGAGTCCGCACATTCAAACTGCTTCAGCCTCTGAAAGACTGTGCTACACCAGCACATGCTGACCTGTCACACCAGCAGAATAAGTGTGTTTGGTGGCATCATTCATTCCAGCTTCCACACCAAGCATGTTGCTACCAGCAAGGTTCCATCTGTAAGATGGACTTGGCCAGACTACTACAACAATTCATCACACTAGACTGCTCTTCACTAGCAACATCACAATAATTTATAAAAGGTTGTATGAACCTTGCCAAAGTAATTGAAAATCTGGGGGCATTTTGCCTATGATCAGCAAAGCTTACAAAGTAGCAAACTCGTATTTTTATGAAAGAGCTGCAAATTGACCAGAGGGCAGCATGATATAGGAACAACTCCCCATTTTTGGTGTGCAAAGTTTAGTTCTGTAAGTCAGATGCAGTGCAATGGACAACAGTGAACTCAATGTGCAGTGTGGACTGCCCTGCATTTATTTTTCACTTGCACATGCACTATGCAAAATAAAGGCTTTAATAAGATATATGAAATACAGGTTCTTTGTGACTGATTCTGACCTTGGAATCATATTGATCCCAGCAGATATGTCTGCACATGTTCTGGAACTTTCTAGATAGAAAGATCTTTCTGCATTGATTTGGTTACAGGATCAGATCCTAAGAATCTAAAGACAAATTAAAGACAAATGGCAAACTATTGAGATGGCATATCAAGACGTTGAATTTAAACATAGCAATGCTCCTACAATTTTCCCATAGAACAGAGGCCCAAGCCAACATGACTCAACAGAAAATGGCAGAACACACTTTACTGTTTCAATTCTGAAGAAAATGCCCCCAAAAATATGTGAATATTTGCTTTTATACAGCTGTCATCCTTTGGGAGGTGCAGGGAAACAAAACCCAAATGTTGCCTCCTCATTGCTGCAGACCAAAATTTAATTTTCTTGGTATTTTGCCAGTTCACATCCCAATGAACACTAAGCAAGGTCACATAAATGATTGTGAACACAAGTTTCCTTTGTGCATGAAGAAGAATGAATCTCTTAGAAAAATGTGACATCTTCAGTAATACTTCTGCCACCATGCTATATTTCTCTAAATTATGCAATTCATCAATATAATGTTCATAAATGTATTTTTTGAAAAAATGACCCTAAGTAAGTTTCTGCATAACAGCAGCAAGTGGGATTTCTCAATGAAAGTGAAAATCTGGAGGAACAAGAATGCTGGAAGACCATATGCCAGCTACTCTACAACAGAATTTTCCAAACCAAAACAAGGGCCATCTGAAACTCTGAATTAGCAATCATGGAAGCAGCTCTCCTTTTTCTTTCAGCTGCAAAGAAGTTCGAGCAAAGACCTTGCAAGATGCATAGAATAGACAGCGAAGTATCACACACTCACCACACTCACAGGAATGCCCCAGCTGACAGGCTGGGATTCCTTTGAGATCCTTTGCATGATTTCATTCCTCCTTCACCTTTAAACTCCTTCATAGCTAGATAATTACATGTATCATTGCAGCCCATTTTAGAAGTTGTTACGTGCAATATGGCTCCTGGCATATCTGGCAAGACCTCAGAGCTAAAATGTCCAACTAACCCCTGCTGAATAATGAGTTCTAACTACTTTGCTCCACCTCTTCCCTCAGCCCTTAAAATGTGCTGGATCCTTGACCTAATCTAACTAGCAGTACTCAGTTTCTGAAGGATGAGGTCATATAAAGTGATTACCCTGAGGCCTTCTACCTACACTCCTCATTGCAGCACATGAGGCACACAATCAAGGACTTGTCTGATGGGAAGACATGATCTTGCATGAGCAAGACTAGAACACATAACAACCAATGCAGGAATCTCTCACCTTTTTTTGTTATTGACATCTCACACAGCAGTGGAGCTGCACAATAAGTAACTTATAGGGATGCCTTCTCGAGGCTGACCTGGAACAGAGACTAGACAGAGCAAAAGGATAAAGCAGGGATTAATTAAAAGGCCTCAATGGGTACATCTGGGCAGCACAAGAGCCCAGCTGAACTACACCCAAGATGAACCTTAAAATGGTCACAAAATGGATGCCTGACCAAGAGGTCTCGCACTTTTATAAGTTCTGGTCCATTAGCACATTGGAGTCAATTGTCCAACCACAGCTTCAGGTTATGAAGCTCCATCCTCCTTGTTTTTTCTTCCTACATCACCGTTGTTTCTGTTCTTGGGCCTAAAAGTTGTATTGGTTTTCCTTGGTACCAATCTAGAAAAGAAATTGTTTTGTCTACCTGCTCTGTGAAGAGAGCTTAGTAGCACTTAATATGAAACCCAAAACTACCTACTAAAACAGCACAGAATCTAAAAACTATAAAAGCTAAAACTTAAGGCTCAATAGTTCTTAAATGATTTAGTTGTTGAACTTAGAAAGGCATGTCTACTACTAATGCACTAATGAGGTTTTGGAGAGCAACAATCTAATTTCACTGTCTTCACAACCAAGGGCAAAACTTCTAAAGGCAACAATAGTTCAGGACAATGCCTTGGAAGATGCTGATACCACTGCAACTCTGAACTCATGCACTAAGTGATTTACATAAAATGAAACAAATATAGATTGTTATAATCATCTTCAGTCCTATGATACAGTGTAATTACCAATGGGCATCATTTTATTTTAATATCATAAGATAATGATCTACTGTTTCTGCCAATGCAAGCCAAAAAATTCACATTTAATTTGTTACATCAAATGTGTTACACCAAATACTTCATTTCACTCGTACCTCTGAATCTTGTATGTCATGGTTGTGTAAATTCCCACTTGCAAATCCGTGCCTAAGATGCCCTGTGAAATACAATCTGAGATTTCTGCGCTGCACAGTTGGGAAGAAGTCCAAAGGCTTTCTGTCTCTATAAAGTAGGTAAGGTGCTAATGAGAACATCTCTTCTTTTCCCTATAAATTAACCAATTATCTGAATTCTGATTAGCATAGGACCTGGTTTTGCTTCAAAGCAAGCCAAAAGGGAAAACTGGAGGCAAATAAAGGAATCACCATCTTCAGTTACTGAACAAATACTAGACATGGAGAAATAAATTTTAGTTTTGCTTTAAACATCTCTAACTGCTGATAAACTGCTTAATGAAAATAGGGCTTGGAATGGGTCTGGAGGCCATTTAGAGATTACTCCTACATCATGGTGACATTACTATTTTCTACATTGACAGATTTTTGTCTACCTGAAGACTGTCCTCCAAAGCTGGCAATCCAACAGTTTACCCAGGTAATGTCACAGAATCATAGAATATCTAGAGCTGGAAGGGACCACAAGGATCAGCAAAGTGCACCTCCTTGCTACATTTTACAGGGGTTTTTTCCCATTCTCCTGACCCCACTGGTGATCAGAATATCTTGGTAAAATTTAATTTGCAGAAACTTTTATGCATCCATTTCTATCCTCAATATTTTTCTCTCAAAACATAACAATATCATTTATTCAGGATCACAGCTCTAGACTTCCAATTGCGTTGTTGCATTTCCTCCTCCCTAACTGCCAGCTCACTGCTTCTTTAAACTGCAGTAATCAAAAGTGCACACATTATAACTTTAGCCTTCAGAACATCACGTAGGAGAAGAGGTTAACTTAGGCATTTTGCACTGCTGTCAATGCATCTTTGCACAAGGCCTATTTTTGCTGGAGGTGGCATGACACTGTTGATGCACCAAGTTCACAATCTGGTAGAGCAGTCAGACATCCTTCATTGCAGGACTTCTGCCCAGCCAGCCATTCTGTACCTCTGCAGTAAATCATTCCTAACTGAGGGTGAAATTCACTCTTTGCTGGATGTCTGCTAAAGGACACCTTCTCAAAGGCTGGGTGTCCAATCTAATCTAAACTAGGCTGTACAAAATGCCCCTGAACACAGTGAAGGGTGACAGTGCATCTCATCCCATGCAAAGACAGATGTACATGGGCTGAACTGCCCTCCAGAGAGGCACTCCTCAACATTTGGCAAGGTAAATTGGATAGCTAAAGTACTGGTTTGCAGTTAAGTTAAATCATGACTGCCGAATTTTCAAACAGCTGTTCAAAGTAAAATACACCTGAAATGCACCGTGTGCTTTCCTCATTGATCTGGACTCTGCTTCTTGTAAACCAGAGAAAGATCAGGAAGAATTTTAGACTTTTATCACCCAATACACTTATGTCCCCCTCCCAGCCTAATGCCTCCGTCGATGCTCGATAAAATATTTCAGTCTCTTAACCAAAAGCACTGTACAGTGCTGGTTGCAGGAGTGAGCCCTTCCAAAGAGAACCCTTCTTGTTGGAGCATCTCATTTTGAAGTGAAGCATTAATTAATTACGGAGAATACAGGATTAAAAATGGTTTGTTACATAGAAGATATTTCTCCTACTTTTTTATTAGACACTGTCCCTCGTGAGAAAATTCTTACTAAAGAAAGATCAAAGTAAATGTTTGCTATAGGAACTTTTTTTTGCTTTGCAAAAAACAGGGGCAAATTATGTTTTAGAAACAAGCACTAAGGCTGGTCTGAAGAGAAAGAACAGAGAGAATTTTGAGAACAAAGTGATCTACAAATACTCATACACATAAGACACACAGACCTCTGCTCATAATTTTGACACCAGTGATTTTAACAATGCACAAAATTATTTTTAAAGCCAGATAAATTTAATCAATATTTCACAAGAGGAAAGAAAATAAATACTAAAAAATACATGCTCAGATATCAAACAACTGCCCTTGTTTTTGGTGTGGGAACTGTGGAAAGCACTGCCAAAGCACTTCAAAACAGTTCAAGTATCAGTCATAAGAATCATAAGAATCATAAGAATCCAAGGAAACTTCATCTAAATCCTGTTTCTAAAATGCAATTCACAAAGCTTTGATAACAAAGGTATCCCACTTGCATGGTTCTCCTTGAATTGACTGTGCTTGCCCTGAGGTCTAAGTGCTTTCATATCCATATCTTTTCTTTCCCACTCTCTGAAAACTGTAGAGATTTTTGACAATACCCAGTCTGTGCAAGAGAATAGAGTAGATCCTCTTCAGTAACCAAAAACCAAAACTAGAAGTGCATTTTATATATCTTAAGCTTCAGTAAAACTTTCTTTTAAGAGCTCATTGGTTTACATTTGCATCACTGTCACACACATGCTAGCAGGAAGCTGCTCTTCAAACACTCTTTTTCGGTATTATACAATAGAACTGCTAATTTCTGACTATGAAATGCTGTAGGCTTGGCATTTAGGGCCTTACAATACTGATATTCTGAGGTTCATTTACTTTCCAGACCTGAAAATGCCACACACAACATCTTATGTTGCACCTAAACCTGCTGATCTGGTTTCTGCTCTGAGATGCATTTTATTGCTGGAGTTTAGCATATATGTTCTTGACTAATTTTTTTAGTGATCTACAAATGCCAATTACATTTACAAACTGTGAAGCTCTGTTCTCCTATTTTTTTCCTACCCAAACATGTACAGATCTTTGTAGACATAATTCTGTGGGATTTGAACAAAGGAAAGAAACTGACTACTCTTTGCAGCTGATAGTGCACAGGTGGCCAGTTTTGTTTTCACATCTCTCTATTTCTGACCTCAGAGGGATTTTATTTTGCACTAGTGCTGCAGAGCCTTCTGCCACCTCAGTCAACCAATCTCAAGACCTGCTGGCAGGTCCCTGAGAATGCAGATATGTCCTCCCAATGCAAATGTCTATTCTTTGGGTTTAGAGTGGTGCAAAATCCTGCTTGGGTTTCCTAAACCAAGGCAAATTTCAAAAATTTGAGAGAGATCAAGAGAGATAGATCAAAAGAGCTCAAAAAGCTTTTAAATAGAGAACATTATTTCTAATATATTAACCTGAAATTCACAGAATATATTCTTTCTTGACCCAAAGCTAACAATCATTGACTCGAAGCAAGTAGATATATATATTTAGCAGATCTCAGGAACATACTGGACATTGCAACATTGCTTTGTCTACCAAGTGAAAGGACACAGATTTGGATATTTTGTACAAAAGAGCTCCAGGGGTCCTTTGCCAGATTTCTAGACTATTCTCCACTAGACAATAACAGAATGTCAACATCTGTTCTAATCAAAGATCTCCAGAATCATAACACACAAAAGAAAATCTTCATTCTTGGGAACTTTGTATTGCTTGCATTCACCAGAAATTAAGTACAAAGATAAAAACCCAAACAAATGCCTTCCTGCCTCACAGAACACCACCACCATCACCCTTAGTTCTTACAAGTCAAGCATATCCCCACTGCATTTTTTATAAAGGTGAAGACAAAAGCTTGAGTTCAAGCCAAGTAGCTAGATCATCTCATCTATTCTTGGGCTGGCAAAGAGTAAGTATTTGTAGTGTTTAATCTGGTCTGTAAATATTGATGAATTGGATTCACCAGAACAATGCAGACAACAAACAAATTTACTTAACTTTAGCTTTTAGCATTGCACACTCCAGATGCAGATTTTTGTTGTCTCTCTTACAGATCAGCACTTAACTTTAGTTGAAACTGAAGACCAAGTTTTGAATAGTCCTTCCGGATTTGACTGGCCCTCAATAATAGAATCATTGAATGGCTTGGGCTGGAAGGGACCTTAAAAAACATCTAGTTCCAGTCCCCTGCCATGGGCAGGGAATCCTCCCATTATCCCAGGTTGCTCAGAGCTCCATCCAGCCTGACTGTGGATACTTCCAGGGATGGGGCATTCACAACTTCTCTGGGCAACCTGCTCAAGTGCCTCACCACCTTTACAGGGAAAAATTTCTTCCTAGTATCTAATCTAAACCCTCTTTCAGTTTGAAATTAATGGCTCTATTATGCTGTATTATGCAGATCTTACTCACTAACTGTCCACTGTTCCCCCTTATCCTGCCACTACAGGCTCTTGTGAAAAGTCCCTCTTCATCTTTCTTGCAGGCTCCCTTCAGATACTGGAAGGCCACAATTAGGTCACCCCAAAGTCTTCTCTTCTCCAGGCTGAACAATGCCAGCTCTCTCAGCCTTTCCTCATTGGAGAGGTGCTCCATCCTTCTGCTCATCTTTGTGGACCCTCTTGGCCTTCCTGTGCTGAGGACCCCAGAGCTGGACACAGCACTGCAGGAGGGGTCTCAGCAGAGGGCAGCAGGGGCAGAATCCCCTCCCTTGGTTTGCTGCCCAGGCTCCTTTTGATGCAGCCCAGGATACGTTTGGCTTTCTGGGCTGCCAGTGCACGTGGCTGGGTCATGTCCAGCTTTTCAGCCACCAGCACCCCCAAGTCTCTCACTGCAGAGCTGCCCTTGATCTGTTTATCCCCCAGCTTGGACTGATATCAGAGTTCAACGCATTTGTTCCACAGTAAGAAAACCACAATGGATCAGGTGTATAGATGCACTAAAATTTTAGTGGATGTCTCAGTTTTTACATGGGAGTTGTCAGAACAACAATGCAGTTAAACAACAAACACAGTCATCTGAGTGATCAAATAATAGAGGCATATAAAGCTCACAGAGCTAAACACTGAGATTTCTACTAGTGGAGTATGAGCTGCACTACGCAAAAGCTTTCATGTTCTAAAAATAAAGTTAATTTGATTAAAACATCATGGAAACAAAGATGCAAATGACTAAACTGATTTCCTATTCCTGTCTTAGATGACTGGTACCTGATCCTTAAGTAACTCTATGTATTCAAGCACAGGAGGAAAAGGTCAAAGAAATACACCCTCCCCCTCTCCCAAAGAAAAAAAAAGACTAGAAAAGCAATCAATAATTGATTGATATACTTGATAAAACATTGTCCTTCATCAGTTGCAAACCCCAGCACAACTGCTAACTCTTCTAACAAGGAAGGCTTAATTTCTTGATATATATTCTCATACAACATACAGATTGCATAATAGAAATAATTTGTACGGAGCTATAAGCTTGAGATAGACAACTTCACTATTCCTTTGTTTTCTTTTCATAAATAAGAAGAGATGTCTAAATTTACCTTCAACCTTTTCTCTAAGCTTATTTTCTACTATTAGCCAGCTAACTGGAAGGAAACAATTTCATGCTAAAAATGTTCCTTTCTTCAAGCTCTTTGAATGGTTTTTCTCCTCTAGTTCAGAAGATAAATTGTTCCACTCATGTACATAACTTACTCTTTAAGACTTTCACTATTTTGGGATGCTTAAGTAGGATCTTGGAACTCCAGAGCTGATTTCTAAGCCATTCAAAGGAATAAGAAGAGAAAACACTGCAATAAACAGTGGTGGTCTTTTTAAGAAAGCACTTCTGGGCACAGAAGCCTATTAGTACTTCCCTCACATGGAAGGAAGCACTACTCCTCTACAAACTCTTCATTTGACTGGCAGAACTAAGAACCTAAAAAGAAAACTGGTCCTACTTATGCTGACCTCTGGCAAAAAAATTAAAGCTCAACTTGTCTCCTGAGTCAGCTCAGAGCACAACATCTCATACTGCTTATTCAGCAGCACCACAGGCTGATACTGTCACCCAAGTTCCCCTGTCCCCACACTTGTCCTCACTAGTCAGCAGGTCCCTATCCTGAAATCACATTCACTACAAAAAAAAAAAACCCTTAATTGCTCAATTATGCTGTATTATGCAGCTCTTACCCACTGACTGTCCACAGAATCTATGGGGTTGGCTTTATAGTATGCCTATTCTTACTGACATGTGTGAAATGCAGAGTGGGGAAAAAATTCAACTTGGTAACTTGTCACACATTTATTACTTGATCTTCAGTGACTTCACTTGACAGAGAAGCCTGACAGCCCTCCTTCTAGACTTGAATGGGAGAAAGGCAACATTTCTTTTTAGTCATGGAGCCTGCAGAGTTATTTGAATTTTCTCAGATTTTTGATTGTTTTGACCAGAAAAAAATTAACTCCCAGTTAGTGCACAGAGAGAAAAACCTGGCTCAGCCCACCCAAGGCAACATTTGGAACATTCTTTTATCTAGAAAGCACATTAAAAAAAAAACAACAAAAAACTTGCCTTCCATAAAGATCCTGTTCCAGTAAATTTTTCCAACTTGATTTCCGCCAAGAAATATCAGATTTGATAAAATCAGCATTGAAGTGCTAACAGATGCTAGAACAGCATGAAGTCGACGACGAAATCTTGGTGAGAAGAAACGTTCCTGAGGGGTAAAACAAAAGGTGAAGATGAAGTTAACAATCCCTGCAAATTTTCAAGCAGCATTAGAAAAAGACATGGCCATTACAGCAAACAACTTTCATATAGAAGTCCAAATCCTTACAGAATGGATCCCAAAGATTTTAAAATATCTAACAGAACCTCTCACCAATGCCATTCAAGTTGGAGTAAGGCTTCCTGATTAAAAGCAGTCTTGAATCATAGTTATGGCTGGAAGTGACCTCTGGAGGTTACTTAAAAAGATCAAAGCTAGAGAAGGCTGCTCAGGGCTGTATCTGTTTGTGTTTTGAATATCCCCAGTGATGAAGACTGCCTAACCTTGCTGGGCAACCCCTCACAATAAAAGGGATATTCTGTCTTTAAATGTATTTTTTATGTTTAAATTGGATTTCAGTCTGTGCCCCCTGCCTTTTGTCCTGTCACTGAATACCACTTAGAAAAGCCTGCAGCTGGGTATTTATACACATGGATAAGATTGCCCTGAGCCTTCTCTCCTCCAGGCTGAACAGTCCCAGCTCTCTCAGATTCTCCTCTTAAGGCAGAGGTTTCAGTCCCTTCACTGGACTCACTCTAGCATGCCCATGTCCCTGTTGTGGGGAGCCCAGAATGGGACACAGTTCTGTACATTCAGTGGATTAATTCTTATTTCACAAAATATGCTCCTTCATGTTTTTTTGCTGACAGATGTGAAAAACAGCAACATGCTCCTAGGGTAAGTGATACTTCCAGTAGGATCCAATTTAGAGTAAAGCAGTCAGTACACAGCAAATGGCATCAAACAACTTTGGAAGCCATTAATCCTCTGCTTGATTAACAAGACATCACTGAAAGATTCTAGAATCAGATTAGATCTGGTTATAGCAATGACTCTTAACAAACAGATACCTTTAAAATAAGGTTCACATACACATGCAATCTCAAATTTTCTTTTCAGGGCAAATGTTACTGCTCATGTTCAAGAAGCATAACTATACAGATTTTGGTACTGTTGTCCTAATTATACAAATAAAGTAAGTCTCTCTCCACCATTTACTAGCTTACATTTTTGTGAATCTGATTTTGTGTTATCACCTGAGGTGTGAGGGCAGCATGGAGACTGCAAGAAGATGGTAAAAGAAGGATGAGGAAGTTTTAGCTTCCTCCATTAGCTGGAGGAAAATTTTTAAAACATTACAGCACTTCACCAAGAAATATTGTCTCATTACTACACAAGGAAAAATATCCTGTACATTGTGGCCCCAGGCTGAAAGGCTCTGTATATGGTGCTTGAATTTACAAAAGATTGAATGCTTTGTGTGAAATGATGAGCACTTTCCAGGGCATGGAAAATAAGGGAAGGCTACTCAGCCTTCATGTCATAAACAGTGACGTTCCAGAAAACAAAGTCTTGTGACTGCAGCATCAAAAAAAAAAAAAAAAGAGCAGTAATTAATCTTTAATAGCTACAGGCAGAACAGAATTCATGCTCAGATACCTGAAACACCATAAACACATGCTCAAAACACACCTAAAAATACATTTCTAGACAAATAAATTGCTCCTTCTGTAAGCATCAAAACAAATGTTTCAACTGTTAGATTATAAAGAGACAAATCTTCAAATAAATGACAGTTACAGGCGTAGAAATACAATTTCAGCATATTACTGCAAAGTAATCTCTGGGAAATTGAACGTTAGCCTTGGTCAGAACTATATCTAGTATATGAGTCAGTCTGAGTCAGCACAAAAATGAGGACAGATAAAGTTTAAGGACAAATGCTCTGTATCAGTCAGTATGTACAATAGACAATAGCCAATCTTCCACACAATGCTATGAAAAATAGCCATGTATGAAAACAGAGACTGAGATTTTTCTCTGAAAATTCTGGATGAAAACTAGGGCATGATAGGAGAGAGATAGAGAATATAACAATTATACAAATATTTACAGACACAGACAGTTGAGTTAGTGAAAGAATTTTTTCCCTTTCTAGTACTTCATATCTCCAAAGCTATCCAAGGACTTCCAATACATTCTCCTTCTGTTCACAGACACATAGAGGACAGTTTGTCTCTTTCTGAAAGGCTTAGTTGGATTGTATGGTCCCACACATGAAAAATGCATGTCTTTTCAGAATGTGTAAGTGTGGGTACACAGAGAAAATATTTGAAATCTTGCTATGAAATCCATGTTAACAGCAAAGTTTAAAAGGACAAGTTATGATCATGCTAACTTGAATTAACCTGCAGCTCAAATAGTGCATTTTCTATCATCAGATCTATTTTTCACTTTCCCTTTGTCTATCAAACTCATTTGTCAACTCTAAGGAAAAATAGTTTTAACTAAGAAAAGGAAAAAAATCCTCTGCTAAAGCAGTAGAAAGAGTTAGAGATGGACAACCCATAAGACAGCTGATGTTTAACAGCATTTTCCATCAAGGTACTGACCAGACTGGCTAAGTTTCTATGGTTTGCCTGTTTTACAACCCAAAGCAGTACAACTAAAACAACATAAATAGCTAAAAAAGCTCTACTACCTTTTTTTCTTTCCAAGGAATACAGTTACTAAAAAATAAATTAAACTGTCACATATAGTGCATCACCTTTTACAGAAGTGCTGCACATTAAACAAGGCAAGTTAAATGTAGTATAGACCATAAAAGCCCTTAGCCATTTATAAGGTATAAAGAAGCAGTTTATGACAGACACAGTTCAGACAATCACTGAATCTTCACTGGGTTTTGCTGTAGCTAATTTCCATTAGCTTTGCTAGGCATTGATCCAAAAAGCAGTACACATTTTCCTGACAGTCTTTGATGTCAACGCAGATTTTACTCAGCTGCTATGAAAGTAAAAAAGAAAACTTTCTTTAAACATCTCAAGCCATCTAGAATAAGCTAACTGGGAAAGTACTTGAGCAGGTAGTGTGCTCAAATTAATATATTGGAAGCATTATTTGCAATGAAAAAGAAATTAGGTTGGTCTAGATAATCCATAACAACAATTTTATTTAAATATCTACAAGCTTGTAAATTCTGTGAATGTACAGCAAGCTGTTTACATCAAAGCAAAATTTTAAAAACCCTCCATACCCACAACTCTTCATTATGCCATTTAATGCTTTTAACAATATGCTCCATTGCAGCAATATAAACAACTGCTATGGATTTGTGGTGTTTCTCTGGATTTTACTGCTGTCTCTTTCTCTCTCTTCTTTCTTGTTGGAAATACAGACAGAAGATAGAGTGGAAATCTTATGTTAAAATGACAATGAAACCATGGCTGCCTAGCTGAAACACTGATTTGCATCCCTCCACAACGTTCCACCATAAAATCTCACATCAATACTTTACCATACTTTACTTTTAGCAATCAACAGCATATCCACCCCCTCTACACATTGTTAACTAAATGGACTGTAGCCCTTAAACTACACAAAACCCCCAGACATACTGTCATGATACTCAGCCCAAATGCATGCAGCACAACATAGAAGGTGACTTGTAAAACACTGGCTCAGGCAACCTTGGAACTGGATGGAGTTTGGGTAATTATATCAAACACACATTCCTGCTGTACATGAAGATC
>VYXF01011918.1:56389-100289 GCA_013397295.1 Polioptila caerulea
TTAGCCTCTAAGAGAAAACCAAGCCAGAAATGGGAAACTTGTACAATGGTTGTCTCTTGAGAAAGCTGATGGAGGACAACACACACCAGAATAGATAATTTAGGTGAGAATTAAGAGTTAAGGTAAAGGACATGGTAGAATTTTGAGTTAGAGTGAAAATGTTTAATTTGCTATATAAGTTCATTACACCACTATGAGCACAAAACACACAAACATGGCAGGAGAAGTGGCTTCAGGCAGCAGAGCAGAATTTAAAGGAACTTCTCTCTAGTATCAGTTAGTGCTACCAACAGTAAATTCACATTTTTACAGGACTGTTCATAATTATATCACTGAATGACATGGAAAGATTAAATTGAGAGTCCAGGTAAATGCATTTATTTTTCTGAGCTAGCCAATAACAGAGAAAATACTGTGGGGAAGACTGACCAGAATAAGTAATCCAGCCTTCCAGATGGAAGCTGGTAGTGACAAGACAAGTCACACGTAGTGACAGGACAAGAGAGAGCAGCTTCAAACATAAAGAACATAGCTTTAGATTAGGCGTAAGAAAAACCTTCTTTACTGTAAGGGTGGTGAGGCACAGGTTGCCCAGTGGATGCCCCATCCCTGGAAGTGTTCAAGGCCAGGCTGGATTGAGCTCTGAGTAACCTGGCCTAGTAGAAAGTGTCCCTGCCCACAGCAGGAAATTAAATGTTCTTTAAGGTCCCTTCCAACTCAAACGATTCTACGATTTTATGAAGTTGAAGAGATACCTAAGACTGAATTCTGTACAGCAGTCAAAACTAGGCAGTCCTATACACAATATCACACTGAAGTTTTTTACAGAAATAGATCCCTCAGTATTTTATCATGGCAGCAATCCCACATTTTCCTACATCAACCACTCAAACTTTTTCTAGCAAAACTGGTGGCATCATGGTGACTTGGCATGTCCCAAAAGATCATTATTGAAAGGGCTGCTGAATCCAACTGCAGTGGCTTGTTTTGGAAGCAGGTCCCAAGCATCACGCTGGGTTAGGGAGGGCTCAGGAACAGGGGTACATGTTTTCTACCATGCTGCAAACCCAGCTTGATGACAGAGTGACAAGTGGCAGGAAGTCTCCCCTGAGAGACATTAGCTGGTAACTTCTAGGCAAACACTCATAAGATGGAAAACATCTACACGTGCTGCATTTGCAAAACATCTCATTTATAGAGCTGTTCTGGGACAGATTAAAGAAAACTTCTCCATAAAATCAGTGACGTTATTGAGCTTGTTTATACTAAAAATACTTTAACAAGTCCCATGTAAAGGAATTAAATTTCCTGCAATTTAAGCAAGAGCCTATCTTCGTGGAGTAAAACAGAGATTCACAACATTTATATCTTTATGAACCACCCATCCAGAGAATTGAAGAACCAAGCAAATGGCAAAACAAGAGCGTATGATAAAACTGGAGAAGCAGCTGAATTATTTCTTATGTGAACATATGCACTGTGGAAGAAGACTGTCAAATACTATGACCAGAGTGACATGAAACATACTTGATATTGCAAACTGCAAAACTAGAGATTATATTATCCTATTTTCATCTGCCTTTGTTATTTAAGGATCAAGATAATCTAGAACAACTTTCAGAAGAGATTTTTTTTTTAAAAGCATACAATATTTTATTACTATCTGTTCCACAGACTTCATTCTCTCCCACTCAAACCTATCAGCCAAATAAGTTATAGAAACTGCACTATTTGTTGCGTTGAAGAAATAGAGCAAATTATCTACCACAAAAATAACACCAAGTCCTGCATTATCTTTCATTGCCTCTCCTAGTGTATGAGAGGAGACTAAGTGTGCTTCCTACAGTTCCATCCTTTCAATTTCCTCAAGGTTTTTATTAGACAAACAATGCCTAAAATCTGATGCAATGTTGACTCATCTTCACGTCACAAAAATGAAGTTGAACATTCTTCGCCATAGTCTGTTATTTAGGGTTTACAAAGACTTTTAGGGGGAGAGGATGGATGGCTAAAATGTTTTTGAGTAAGCTGCCCAGTACAGGAGGGGTACAGGTGGTGTTCTTACGAATATCAGCAAAGAGCTTAGAAAAAGTCTCAAAGTTCCATTTACTAGTGCAATTTTCTGAGGTTCAGTTTTCATCCTCCATTGTACCCCAGCTAATGGGTAAGCCCCTCTCACAACTTCCATACTTTTCTACAGAAGGGATACCACCCAGTCAATCTTCAAGGTGTCAGCCCTCCTCAAGAGCTTTCTTTTAGAAAATGTGCTCAGGTAAATGACAAGCCAACTCTTCAATGCCCCTGAGCCCCAGGAATCGCCACATGACGGCAAGAGAACACCCCAATACACATCCTGAATCTGGGTCATCCGCAATGCAGCCATTCGCCAAAAATAACAGGACAGCAAAAAAACAGGAGCACGGGTGAAAAGCTGAGAGAGAGTGAGGAGCAGATGGGACAGTGGGAAGGGAGGCGACACATCCTGACTAACAGTTAGCGGCTATTTTATCTATCTGCAGTTCGGCACACTGAAAATGGAGGGCAGGGTGTGACTGAGCAGCTGGGGGAGCAGATGGGACGGAGGAAAGGCTGAAAATTGTGACAAAGCTCTGCCAAACAGAATGTCAATTTATTTAATTTTTAAAGTGAGTAGAAATAAAGATGGGTTGGGTCCAAGCAATGGAGCATCTTCTGTTTGTTAATACACATTGTCAGTGGGCAATGGGTCATAGCAACAAAAGCGTGTTTGGGAGACTGCAGAAACAAAGGGAGGGACCACACGTGCTCATGAATGACAGCAGAAGTTATGCTTGAAGATCAACAGGAGCCAGGGAAAGGCAGCTCATGAGAGGCTGACATCCCAATATGGTACATAAGCCTGCACTCAGGAGCTGAGGGACAGAGTAAGAGTAGAGACAGTAGCACAGAACAGAAGAGCAATAAAAATAAAGAATTCTGAATGAACACATGTACAAAATATTAATTTATTAAATAATCTAAAAGAAACTGTGGAATCCCCGGGGCTCCAACGTACCAAGATAAGAACAGGCCTGCAAGACAGAAGTAAACAAGATGCACTACCAGATCTTATCCATCAGTAACTTCCACACTAAATAGAAGAACAAATTTACTTCCTCATCAACATACTCTGCACCCTTCAGTAATCAAGGCAATCATTTCTGTTTGTTCTGTTCTTCACCTAACTCTAACCCAGAAACATCTCCTTTACTTCAGTTTGCTTCATTCTTCTAGCATTTCATTTTGCTTGCAGTTTTTCTTTCCCTTCTACCCAACCTGAACTGTGGCTTGAGGTCACATGCCATTTCTTTTCATGGTATATACTTTCCTTCCAAAGCAAAGGTAAAAATTAGCTCCTGGAAGATTCACACACGAAAGCAGGAACTGACAGCATTTTTCCAAGAGACAGGATGATGCAAACAACCTGTAATTCCCTACATAACTCCTATAAAAAGAGGACCACACAATTAAAATCAAGCAGCTGTCAGTTAAGATCTATTTTCACAAATAGAACTTGATTCTGAATTTAGGCATAAATGCTATATATAGTATTTGAGAAGATACTCATCTTCTCTATTGATGTCTTACTAAACATTCACTCAACAAAACGCTGTCTTGCACTAGCACCATTTCATTTTTAGATTTTCCAAAAGATCTACATTTATAGCATCTCTCAGCAAACAGCCAACTCCCCCTTCTGTTTGAAGAAAGTCTCCTACCAGCTCGTATGTATCCACTACACTTACAGATACATGTGTGAAAGTTTGACATACACACAAGTAAATTTCTGTACTTCTACATTTAACTCTTCACTCTCAAAGAATCTGCCCATTTATTCTTTTTTAAGTGGCAGCTCGTGAAAAGTGCAAAATGAACAGCACTGAAATGCACCATCCTCTTCTCTGTTTTATGTTCAAAGCAGAGAATTTAGCCAAGTAATGGCAGTGTACATACTCCTGTAAATGTGTCTCAGCTCTCAATGCTCAGAGATTTGTGCAGTCTTCTCTGTGGCCAGGTCCTTGACATCGCTCTTTTTATTCTTTGGGTTTTCATTGTGCCCATGTTGATTCTCTGTTTCCTCATCCACATTTTAACATTTTTACCTTTTAAATTGTAGTCCAGTTGGGAAGGGATCTAACTTCACCAATCATTAGTGCTGGATTTTGATCTTGCCCCTTACAACTGTTATCAAATAAATAACACACAGTAATAATCGCTATGGAGACATTTGATAAACACTCTAAGCAAATGAAGACCATGCTTTCTCTGCAGCAAGGTTCTGTAGCTCAAGGCAGAGCAGGAAGACCAGAGTACAACCACTCCTCAGGACTTTAACTCATATTTCTGTAATTGCTGACACCTATCACCTGGACTAATTTTTGAGGCAAACCCCAGAGGGAGGCTGTATTCACGTAACAGTAACAAAGAAGCACATAGCCAGCATCATTCTGCCTTGTTTACACACTGTAGCAAAATTTACTCGCTTTTCAAACAGCATTACTCAGCACCAGAAAACTGCCCAATGTCTCCAAAATGGGAGAGGAAGTGAATAATGCTGATAGGTGGGAGAAATGGGGTTTTTTTATGACAACAAAGCAGCTATGCCAGGGGCTTCCCAGCTGACATGGTTGTCTGGAGCAGAGCAGTAATCACACCAGAAAAATCACAATGGTTTCTCCACTTCTGGCATCAAATAAAAAAACCAAACATTTCTTGCAAAGATTAGACCAAAAAAGAGACTCAAAAGGTAGAAAACAATAGAATGTTACTCTGAAATATTTCTGCAGTCATTTTTGTCATTCACCACATGAAAGTCTGTATCATATTGCATATGCTTGTCCCTCTACTACATTTTCAGTCTTTGTTACCGAGTTTGAGATGAGAAGTTCTCTCAGCAAAGAAAACCAGTGCCATACCAGTGCAAGTGTGTGACTGTGTGAACACTTTTTAGCAGGGCACTCAAAATCTTATGGTATTGACTTCCATAAGGCAAATGAAACCTTACCACAGGAGGATGGAGAAGAGAGAAGAAAATAAAATCAAGCAAAAGCAGAAACATGAAGAGAATTACTTGACTCAGAACTATTGTTAGCAAAGCTGGAAGTCACTAGGATGCATCAGGCAACCCATATTTACCTTTGATGTTATTCAGCATCTCAGTACAAAACAGCACCTTGACTCAGCTTGCTGCTTCTAACCAAACATCAGTAGTCACAAATCTGCCCTGACTAATGTTCACATCTAGAAGAACAAGTTTCCACTGATTTTGAGTTGGAGTATGTCTGCTTTGGATAGAAAAGATTTCTGATTAAAGCAATGATACAGCTGAACTCAAGGTCAGGGTAGGGAGTAGGGAGTGGGTGGCAAGCCCATTTCCCTAGTCTGGGTTTTGACATTATGGTTGGTACCTAGCCTCAAAAAACAATTCTGCATTAGAGAATTGACTCTTATTGAGTCTGATCAAGGGAATTTGTTCATTCTTAGAAAGTGAAGCAAAAAACTCAACAGAATTCTACAGCAAGTACATAAAGATGTTATGAAGAGAGTACCATTGGCAATGCCTGTCACTTAACCAAATCACCATGCTGCAATAAAAATACCTAAGAATTATACAAACCTATTGGAAAAAAGAAAAGGCCAGACTGGCTTGACAATAGTAAACAAATAAATACTTTTAAATGTGATATAAATGCTGTGAAATACAAATGAATAAGAGGAAGATCAAAGCCCAGTGCATGCTGAAGAACAGGTGTTAGGGTCTTTATTTATTGCAGAGATCTTATTAAAGATTTAATCTTGCAAGGTGGTCAACAAACATTCGTCCCTTGAATGACTTTGTAATGTTTAGTCAGATCTTGTCTCTACTGAAGAAGGAAACTTCACTTGTCTCATAGTAGTTCAAAGAGAGTTATACTTGCAAAAAGGAATTCTGACATTTAAANACCTCCCTCGAATGACTTTGTAATATCTAGTCTTGTATCATGGTAGTTTAAAGTGAGTTATACTTACAAAAAGGAATTCTGACATTTAAAGGAAATAATTACTCATTTTTCGATGTATATGGGACGTAGATATTGCATATGGCTGTGAAATACACAGGCACTTCCATCTTGGTTAGGCTGCATGTGTGCCCTAGCATAGCCTGAGTAACTAATGCAGCAGAAGCCAATTGGCTTTGTCTCACTGCTCTTAAATACAGAGGTTCAGTCTGCTACCCCACACTGTTTAGGCACAGTTACAAGCAGAAGGTTCCAAGGAGTCAAGCTCCTCCTATTCCAATTCATTTCCTTGGCATTTGTCTCTCACACCATATTGCTTTGGGTGCTTCTCAGGTTCCTCTCCATGAGTCAAAGCACCAAGCAATCCAATAACCCAAGGAAGTAGAGCTTTCTGCTGGGATGAAGAGCTATCAGCTGAGCAAAGATTCCAACAGGAAGGCATGAGGAGGAGGAAGTGGTGAGACTGCAAGGAAGTGAGGAAAGACAAACCAAACCTTTCCCCCTACACCAGCAATGAGCTTTTAGTTCAGTTTAATTTCCTGTGGAACCAGAGCCTAGAGGTCAGGCTAACCAGTCAGAACCTTTCCATGCTCCACACCAGCTGTCTGCAGGATCACTGTACAATGCATAACTTATTATGAATAACCGTAGAAATTTTAATGCATCTAGCAGAACAAACAGGGCAAACAAAAATTAAGCAGAGGGGAAAAAAACAGACAAAAAACACCTCAGCCCATCCAAACTATGAAAATAATCTAAAATTCTGGTCTCTGGAAAGCTGAGGATACCAGTTGTCATTGACTCCATCTTTGGTGCACAAGATAAGGAGGATCTTTTATCCCAGATGAACGAACTCCACACATTTGTCTCTGTAGTTAAAAGAATAATCCAACACTCTAATGAAGTCCAATCTAAACCACTAAGAAAAACATGGACATCATATAAAATACTTCCCCTTTTGCAAAGGGGGACTGGGAAATGACAGCATATTGAAATGGACTTAATTAGTGCACCTCATTGTAGCAATAAATTAAAATGTAGAAATAAAAGTATTCTATACTTTAAAAAACAAAACACAAGGATAGTAAAAGGTTAAAATATGCCATACATAAAATTAGTTGGTTTCCCAATATGAATTGCTTATGGTGTATTTAGTTTCTTACCAAATAAATCTAAAAATAAGATCTTAGACTAGAAATTCATCATAGTATGATTTTGAGAAGAGAGATCTTTATGTCTCAATTTAAAAAATATTACTAGACTGAATGACATGTTTTCACTTAACTAAAGAATTAAAAAGATATATGTTGCTATTTCAATTTAGATTAAAACATTAATTTTATCAATCTACCAGCTTCACTCCCTTTGCTACATCTTCCTTTTGGATGATTTCCAAATTTTTTTTTTTTCAAAAATCCATTAATTCAAAGGTGTTGCCAGCTACTCTAAGGTTTAACTCATTCTAAATCTATTTTTATACCAAGATCTAATTTTTCTAATAGATCTGTTTTTCTATAGATCATTTTCCTTAAGGAAAGAGAAGGAAAAACTTTAAATCACTGGGAGAATGTTATCCATTAACATTTTCTTTCGTAAACCAGACACATTATTTATTAAAAGTCAATACAAATTCTGTCATTGATTTCAAATTATTTACTACTCAAGCCTGTTCATCTGTAAGAAATTAATATAAAAACAGTGAAGCAAAGCACTATTTTGCTCAGTACAGATCTAAAGATCACCTGAAAAAGTAAGGAAAAAAAGATGTGACAAAAATACAATGAAACTTCTCCCATTTAATATAAAACTGCCAGATCTGCCCTATCTTAGGAAGCCTAGCATTTATTGTTGTTTTATACATAATGTTATGCTGAATAGAAAATATTAATGAATTCAGCTCTAATTTACTGAGAACAAACAACTAATCAATACAGGGAAAAAAGATATGGAGATAACTTCTCTGCACACAACTTACTGAAATACTAAAGTTCAGAAGAGCGTAAGCTGAAAAGGATGCAAGAAAGAGCATCAGCTCTTCTAGAGCTGAACGCAGGAGGCCAGCCACTGGTTTGAAACCAGTTCAAATTAAAAGTTCCAGAACCAATTTTTTGGGGTCAGGGAACTTACTGTTTTCAGTACATATTTGTTTATAAGCTGATTTTACTTCTCACAAATAATGACTGTTCTGCTTTTTTTATTCTAGCTCAATATGCCTGAGATAATATTTAAAACCTGTCAGACTGCTACAAAAGTGTTATTTCCCCATATTGCACTGGTTTCAAGAGTTGAGACTGAAACTACCATAAAATCTGCATAAATATAGGTGATATATACATATATATATTTAGTCAGCATAAGGATTGAGGGAAAAATGAGACCTGAATATGCTCTATTCTGATTTTTAATCTTCTCTTTGCAAGGGAATTGAGACAATATAGTGTGAGGGGAGGAAAAAAAAAGGAGGCAGTTTTGACACCATTCTTGTTACTCTTAGTGATCAATTCAATCTTAAAAACAGCATGGAATTAAAATTCTACTTATACCTCTAGATTTTCTTCCTTTTTTACTAATTAAACACCTCCTACTCAACTGAATTATGTATCTCAGCTTTAGGAATAATATATGAGGAGATCTGGTGAATAGAATGGGTTTAAAAAAGCATAAACCTGTGCCCTGTATTTTTTCAAAAACTCATCTGCTATTCTGAAGACAAAAATAGATTTTCTTTTTCAAAAATAGCCCACAAGAGCCAACACAGCAACTGAGTGAAGCACAAGAATGCAAAGGATTTCAGCTTGTCAACAGATGAAATTTAAGTGAAAAACCCATCCCCTAGAAGAGGGTCTTCAACACTACAGTGATTAGACTTGCAGCACACCCCTCATCAAAACAGGATTATAAGAATGTTCCCCAAAAACAGATTAAAAGGGGGAAGAGGAAATTTATACAGGGCACTGGGAAAATTTCAGTCTCTTTTAAATGTGGTACATCTCAGAGAATGTCATATCACTCCACCCCTTGATAAAGAAAATGCAAAGTCCAACTACTCATCTGCCCCCCAATACCAGCATTCAAGAAAAAAATGAGAGTGTGTTAGAAGAGTGAGGAGAGAGAAATAACGAGTGGTTTGTAGCTCATGTTCTTGTGGAGAAACCCTCAAGACACAAGGCAAATCATGACTCAGCCATAGCTGCAGTGAGATCTGCCTCATGCACTAATGTAGATGCCAAAACTATGCATATTAAAAATTCTGGCTCCAGAATTATTTCAGGACAAGATACAAAAGGGCCTTCTAAAGAAGGTCTACAACTATATTTCCAAATAGAAATGAGAAACAAAGGAGACATGGAAGACTGGATGAAAACAAGGTGAAGAAAAGAGGAAAAATGCACTGGTTAGGGATTTAATGTAAAATAAAAAATAACCCTACTGCCAGCATCAGTTAACTATAATTAGAACGATGTGTTAGAAATTAATCCAACATGTATAACCCCACCTTAATAATGTCATTATTATTATAATTTCTATGATATTTGAGAACTTAATTGCCTAGGAGTTTTACTAAAATTTCTAATACAGTGACATCAGATACAAAAAGCAAGCCCTACACTTTTATTTCCTCCTATAGCTGGATGCCTCAAAAACTACATTGTCTTCCAGTCCAGAGACAAACACATGCAGCTGGTCAGATGCTGAAGCTCAGTTTCAACCTAGAGGGAAGATTAATGGATCTGATAAATTCATCCTCTAGGAAAGCAAAAATCTGCTTCCAGACTATCACTGAAATTGCAGTGATGGACAATTGGGTGATATAAGGTAGCACTGGCTACTAAATTACTGAGCTGTATCAGCTGCCACACACAGCATGCCACAACAGTAAAAGCTGAAATGGGTAGGATGGACAATAAGCATCACTCTTTGAGCATCAAGACCTCATCAGGCTGCAGAGTTAGTCTCCACCAAAACAATAATATATAGGAGTATGAATTCTGTGCAAGTATCACTAGTAAGAAAGCAAGACATATGAGTTATTTACTCTTACAAACAGTTATTAGAAGATTTGGGATTTAGTAGAGAGCAAACCTGCAGATTAAAATGACCATCAACATTAAAATAGTGGGTTTTACACCTAATTGCGCATCAAAGTCAATTTTGTTCTTTGGAAACTACAGCATGAAGGTCAAAAGTATAAGCAAAATGAAAATATCAGAGGATTTCAAGGCAAAATAATGTTTTCTTTCCTTGGCTCTTTAGTGGCATAAGATTTCCCAGTGTAAGCTTGTTCCCAGATGCAAGCAGCTGCTACACACACATTTGTCCAGGAAACACATGGCTAGAAATACACACTCCTAATTTTAGTGAAGATGAATATTTTAAGGCCATCCTGAGTGAAATCAGAATCCAAATGTTAAAACTGGCTTCTGTTCATCCATATACAACGTGAGAAGCATTTGCTTACTCTAGGACTGCAGAGGAAGCTTTTAAGACTGTGCATATTTCACCACCTGCTTTGCTGCTACTTTGCAGAATTCTAGTGATATGAACTAGTTATTACCTCAGACACCGGAGGCTGGGCAAAGGGATGCTAACCTTATCTGTTATCCATGACTTCTAATCTTGGTTAACCAAACTAGCAACGACAAACTTCAGAGGAGCATGGAGCCAGGAAGCAAGAACATGAAATGGAGAGAGATTCAACTTACAATTAAATCTTGAATAAGTGGAATAGAAAGTATCCTCTTGGTGCCATTTTCCACAATTACTCCAAGCCAATTAAATGCTCCCCAGTACCACAAATAACTCTGTCCTCCATGCCAGTAGCTTACGAAGGCAAAAGTGAGGGCTGTAGATAATAGTGTTCCAAGCAAACTGGACTGAGATCCTCCCATTGGAACATAAATGTACCTGTAGGTGAAATGACAAACAAGCAAAGCTGTTAGAGATTTCACAGAAGTCTCAGAAAAACATCCACCACAGAACAAATGTGTCGATTTGTAGCATAAAAAAGAATGTGAAAAACTACCTGACATACTCTATTTACAGAGCTTGCCCTATTTTCTGCAAAGCTGTAGACCATTTCATGAAATATGTGCATGAATCATTTGGCAAAAGGACAATTTTGTGGTCCTGGGAACTCCACACTGGGGAAATACATAGCACAGACTATATTCTTGAAACTGTAAAGAGCAAATATTCCGATTTTTTAAAATGGAATAGTTCTAAGTCAACTACAGAAATTACCTTTAATCTTCATGTGAATTTAAATTATAAGACTCTTAATAAAAAAATTTAAAACATTATATAAACTCATATACAGTCACAACCCATAGACTGTTTCCCATATATCAGAAATGTAGACGTATGCAAATGTACTTTATTATTAAAAGGCTGTAATTTCTTTCTTTTTAAATATTTCATTAAAAATCATGTAAACTGTAAATATTTCCTATCTGGTTCTTCTATTATACTCTCAGGATCATGTCAGTCTCATGACCTTTTGAGCACTCATACCAAAAAAAGCCTAGAAACCCACAGGAAGCACTCTACATGCAATTATATTCTGCATTTAAATTGAACCCAGGAGTCATAACCATAGTCATTAATTGATGCTTATAAGTGTCCAAAAAGCAGTGCTCCTTCAGAAAAAATACCAGAAGCAATGGGATTCTGAAAGCTGACACTATTTTTTGCATCATTTCACTTCCAGCCTGAAGAGCTACATCCACTCCCATCATTTTCTGATTAAGGCATGACCACTGGCCAGATGCTGTCTGAAAGAGTCGCATATTTCTGTCAACACTTTGGAGAAGCCCATCAGGCAGGGGAGTCACCACCCAGCTCATGGGTACCAGCAAGGAGATGTGGGATCTGAGAAGCACCAGTGACAGCTCTCCTCGGCTGTCATTCCTTTGGCATGACACTCTGTACTCATATTTGAGACTATTCCTACTTGCTAAGATAATTCCAGGATTTTTTTCCCAGTGAAACTTTAATCTCTGATTATAAGTTTTCATATTCAGAGATAAATATTATCTTAAAAATTTAAAAGGGAAATTAACATACTGCTTTATTCCTAACCTTAGGAAGTAAGAAAATAAATAATGGGGTAAAATACAGTGATGAACATAATTAAAGGGTAAACAAAAAAGTCATTAAAAAAACAAGTGTCAAATGCTCCAAATTCTTTCTTAGCATAACATCAATACACTTTTTTACTTCAATCTGCTACAGGGAACATCTAATTACATGTTTTTCAGTATAGGTGTGCTTTTTCACTAAGCATATGAAAATAAATAGAAATTAAGATCAATAGTTTCTATTTATGTTGTGCTTTTCTTCTCTCTCCCCTTCCTACATTTGAACAGTGTGGCAGTAACAGGCACTTGCAATTGCAGTCAATTAATCTAAGGGGAGAGAGGTTTATCTTAGCAGTGTGAAAGCAGTGAATTTCCTGCAGAGCTGTGGCACAGAGGGAAAAGAGAGCAGAGCTGCACAGGCAGCCTCCACCGGCAATGGCATTGCCAGGAAGAGCTCACCAGCATCAACACATTTGTTTCCAGCTGCAGTTCAGTTTAGGTTGGCCTGAAGGCCTTTCAGCTTACTGTGCAGAGAAAAACAGGCTAGTCTCTGATTTTTAGTGTTTAACAGCAGCTAGATAATTGAGCAGCAACAACACATAATTCTGATTAATGATAAAGGTTAGTGAAGATTTAGCTCCTAGTGAGGCTGATGGCAAACATGCAACTGAAAATCCACTATGGGAAGACCTGTTTGAAGAAGGACAGAAGCCAAAAGGAATAAGAAAATCTTTACTAACACTCTGACCTTCCCCTCCAGTACTGTGGAGAGTCTGCCTCCCTGCCCAGAGGAGAAATGGAAAGCAGAGAGCAGTGCCTCTCTCCTTCCCTGCTAGTGCCATAAGGAAATGGGCTGACAGCTGGCTGCCATTCCTCGCCACACTCAGACCGTGGGGTCTTGCCTTCCCCTGCCAGGGCATTTCCTCTGGCAGTTTTCAAGTGGTTATAAAGGACTGATAAATGTTGAGTCATTTCTCTTGAACAGTGTGAAGAGCAATTCTGTAAATTCCTGCATTTTTTATACAGAAAAATCTCATGGAAAAGTCACCACTACATTACAGAACACATCAGGGAAGTATTTGCTACCTGACACATCATATCCATGTGATGTACATGTGCATGCACTACTGCACTGGCAGGCCTGCAACTCAGGCAACATAGGCAACTCAGTGGGCAGCCAGGGGCAGAGTCTGGCTCAAGACCTGGCACTTTGTGTTCTCTGATTACCAAATTACTCTGATAACCAAAACTGTCCTGCAAAAGAACCATGCCAGAACTCCCACTGCTGCAAAGATGCATTTTGCTTATTTTAGAGCAACTTGGTAGTTTAGAATCTAATTTCTCTATACTTCCCCTATGTGTTTACACAGAAGACTACTCATTTGATTACAAATTCTCACACAAACACTTAAGCGAGAGGGAAAATAACCCCGTGAAAAGCCAGATGATAGAGGAAATATATTTGTTCTGTATTATCATCCACAACACCATGCACATTTTGTACCTAACAATATGTTGTGGTCTAATCTTGTCCAGCAGCTACACCCCACACAGACCCTCATTCACCCTTCCCCATGGGATGGGGAAGAAAAGGAACATCTTACAGTGCATTCAGAAAGTTGTGCTGCCTTCCAGTTTGCTAAGAAAATCTGTGAGGAGGGAAGGAAGGAGGTAGGGAAAGAGTTTAAGGGGTAATGGCTACTACAAATCAATGTCTTTTATATCTGCATGCTTCCTAACTTTTCTTCTTCTTACCAATACTTCCATCTACCTGTAATCTATCCCTGCAGTCCCTTTGTACTGTAAACCCTGTACTGTACTCAAGGTTTACACAAATTGACAGGTTGCTGTAGAATATTCTGACCTGCTGTACCATAAGTAGAACAGCATTACATAAATATCTCATTTTAAGCTTCCATGCAGCTTTTAAGATTATTCCCATTTCTAATCACAGAAAATCCACACAGAAGTTCAAAATCCCCAGTTCAGGGACTTATAGCACATAAAAGTAACCATGGGTACTCATGGCAGCCTAACACAACTCAAAGGAACACCCTTGTAGCAGAGTTTCTCAACAGCTCTTAAACAGATGATACATTTATTCTACATGTGTAAGAAAGGCAGAAAAAATGAAAAAAGTGGCACTAATATACAACAAATTTATCTTAACTCACATACAGAAAAAGAAAACTCAGCAGTTACTTGGTGGCCAATGAGCCAAAGGTGAACTAACAAAGGAAAGCAGCAAAGTATTTTGCAAAGAGAAAAGGATGTCAAGTTAAGTAGATTTGAGGGTAGTCATTGGTCATGTCCCTCCAGGCTGTGTTAGAGGAATGGCCAGCAATGGTCCCCCTTAAGATCCATGAAAATTACAAGAAGATTAGACTTGTGGAAAATGCTAAGTATCAAAAAATGTAGGCTAGGTGAGTATTTAAAAATAAAACATTAACTTAGGGGGCCAAAAGTCAATCATTGCTATAACTTCAAAGGAGAAGTTTGAAGGTGAAAGAACAGAGATTTCTAGGCAGACTATCAGAGAGGGACATGTGAATGCCACAGGCCAGGCTTTGCCAACCATTCCTGGGCTGGGGCTGGCTAGACCTCCCTTAAGGACAACAAGGAAAGGTATGTCATGCTGTCAGAATGAGTTATGCACGTAACATGGAGAGAAGGGGGAAGAGAACTCCACGTCATTAAAATCTCAAAACATCTGGGGTGTGTTTAAAGCACATAAATGCAAATATTGAGAGAATGTTATGTAGTAAAAATTATTTGCATGCACACCCCCATACCTGACATGACTAAACATACATTCCTAGCCTTCCCCTCTCAAGGCAAAGATGTCAGTCTTAAATATATTTCTGTGTTGCCTTTCTATTTCTGTTTGATTTCAATCCAAAACTTACACGCAATTAAACATGCTGGTTTCACAAACAAAGCATACCGTGTATGTGTCTTCCCCCAAGTGCATTACTTTAGTCCAGGTACAGCAGTTTAAATGATCTTTTCCACAGCCAGCAAGCTGTTTCATTTACACAACTTATCTTAATTTTATCTCACTAAGTGAACGTTAGAGAATTGGATAAATTACGCAAATGGTACCATTTAAATCCCTACAGTAATGCAAACACAAACATAATAGCTGAAGTATTTAAAAGTGACATTTACTTTCAGAGAATACCTTTTAAATCCAATAACCATTTTGTTAGTTTTCTTGAAGTTGTAATCTCCAGAACAATCGTAAGAGTTCTGACAACCATTCCCTTGAAAAACACACAGTTTCTTTTCTTTTAATGACTCTACATTATAAAGTTTTTATTCTGGTAACTTCAGAAAACCTCTAAGAGGAGCATTTGTAATCAGTTAAGAGTCATTGAGGAGGGCTATTATTCCTTGAGACATCCACATACTGCTCTTATTTGGACATGCATGTAATTTTAAACACACTTAAATCTTGAAGTAAGTACAAGCAAAGCAGCTTTAACTGCTGCTCTGTCCAGGACCTTTCTTCAACATGTGCCTGAATTTCTCCCTGAAGTAAGGTCATACAGCAAGCAGACATGCTAACCATGATTGCTTTGCCTCTCCTAGGCATTGGGTTTGGAGCGTCTAATCCAGAATGTGGTGAAAAGTTAAAAAAAAGGAAAAGTTAATTTGCTTGTAATAGCAAAGTAAATACAATTAATACATGAGGATTTTGTGTTTTGCTTCAAGGAACATTTGACACTCAAAATTCCAATGTCTCTGTAAGTTTCAAAGCATTCAAGGGCTAACTGTGTGGCTATCATACTGTTTTGAATTGGGTAATTACAGAGACAACACAGCAAAAGTATAAAAAGCAATGATGCAGTCTTCCATCTTGCATCCTGACACCAGGAATCACTTGAGGCTCGGTACAGTGAGGGTGTTCATTTGTGGACATGTGTGAAAAATCTTGTCCAGGCAGCATTATGCTGGTGCCGGGCTTCCTTAATTCATTTATTTTGAATACTCTCTTCATGGCCTTAAACCATAGACTTTTTTTCTGCTGCATAATAAAAAGACATCAGCTGCAGTTCTGTGAATTCTTACTTCTGTGTGAGTTCTCATGATTCCTGTTTTGTCTCTCAATCTGCCACTGACTTGAATGGAGCTACACAGAATGCATAAATAAAGCACACCTGTAAGTCTTTGCAAGACTGGGTCCTACAGGAATAAATTTGTTTTAAATCACAGAAACATCTCCCATAAACATGACTTTGAAGGTTGAGGCACTCATATTTGCACCTGAAATAAAGAAATAACCAGAAACATTTGGAATATCATTTTGCAAAGTTTCCATTAGGACACTAAGCCTTGTTCTGTGAAACTCCATTTCTCAGTTTTGCTGGCTGTTGGCAAAGATTTTTAACCCCTATAAGATTTTCTCACCTCACCAGCTTACCCTGATGTTTAGAGACCTTGACAAATGCAGACCCTTTAAAATATTTAAGCTGATGCTGGCTGCATGCAAGTCTTGTTGCATTATCACAAAAATGTTTAATGAGAAATTAAGTCCATTTTGTTTACAAAGCATTAATGAGAATATTCATATGCAAGAACACTCAGCTTTACAAATATGACCTGTATTCTCATTCACTTCACAATTGTTAGCATGTTTCCCAGCAAAAATTGAGTCTGAAGCCTCCTACTAAAAAACCAAGAAGTGTTTAAAGTACTTTTCTTCCCTTGCATTCAACACAAAAAATGATATGAGTCGAGTCCATATGTCAAAGGGCAGAAAACTGCAGAATGCTGAATAAATCATTTTTAATTCACTCTTCCAAGGAAGCTCATGTTTTCAAAGACATTCATTTATTTCAAATGAAATTTTAATCTAAATCATAGCATTTCCTTCTAATGGAAAAAGTTTCATTACTGATGGACTGCTGTGTTTCGTTTTCTTCCAGCTGTATCTAGGAGAGAAAGAAACCCTGCCTAACACCACCTGTTTGCAGTCAAATGCAAAACTATCAGTCAGCTGCCTTTGATCAAAATGGAAATGGGAGAGCTTCCAGATGACCAAAGAGCCAAAAGACTGTTATAGAGTTAAGTTCAAACCAGCAACCCAAACATTTTGCTGATAGTAGAAGAGTAGATGTTATTGCCAAAACAACCTAGAGTTAAGTGCCTACAGCTCAGCTACTGACTGGGAGAGGGCTGTACCCCCAGCTGAAAGATGGAGATGGGAAGGAGGCACTTCTGCCTCCTCCCATAAGGAGCCTGCAGAGCTCCCTGAAGCTGTTCTTAACCCCCCTCAGGGGCCCAATTCACTCCTGATATTCTCAATACACCTACCATGTGCTGATGATATCTAGGCTCAGCAGCACAACAAGCAGGCTATATCCTCCTTTGAACACACAGCTAGAAGAGGGATGTATTAATAGCACTGTCACTCTCTACTTATAAAATGGTAGAGGTCAGGCTCTTTGCCAGGGAGACCAACATATCTTGCCTCTCAGAGGAGTGCTCCAGCTGTCTGTTAACAGGCTGCCACCAGGCAGAAAAGAAAATGAGATTCAAAGAGTGACTATGCAAGAAAAAACAAGTCTGTGGCTAGGGTATTACTCAGAGAGATGCAGATATTCCAGTTCAGCTTTCTGCACCAGGGATTGCTCATTGTGCCCCAAACAATTATTAGACAAAATGCATAAGCAACACCATGAACAAAAGAATTATTTGTTCCCCACTTATTCTCTTCTTCCAGCTCTTACACTGGATGTGACAGACAACATAGAGAAATTTTCAGTTCTCTTGAAGTCGCAAAATAGAGCTCAAAGACTAACTAGAAAATTAGAATAAAAGAAGGTACCATTACTCTCAAACCCACCTCTGTTGTTAATCCTGCATGTTTCTGTTTGCCATTGAAGTAGAGAGTACTCCAGAAGATGATTGCCTACAAAAGATTGAAGTTTATTCCAGATGACAAGATTTAAAGGATATTCCAGTATAGGATCCAGATGGAGAGCTATACTGGGATGGAAGTAGCTTTGCTTGCAAAAGAAAACACAGGTCAGAATACATGGTAACTACCCCGAGTGAGGTAATTGAATCTAAAGCTCTAAAGTCAGATGTTTCAGCACAGAAAGCTGGTTACTTTAACACAGGCATTGGAAGAAAACATCTGGATGGATTCAAAGTATGCTTTCAGTGCAGTGCATGCTCACAGAACAATTTGGAAGGAGAAGTGTTTGTTATCAGCACAAGGTACATCAATCAAACACGGGGCACAACCATTACACTTACTGGAAGCAGCACAAAAACCAGCTGAAGTTGCTACTAAGCACTGTAGAACACATTTGACAAATAAAATGTGGAAAAGGGCCAAAGTCTGGAAATGACTTGACCGACAGGGCAACAGAAGAAGCTGCAGAAAAAGGCATCCACATTTTGGTTCTGCAACAAAAGATTAGTCTAGCAGATATTAAGCCAGAATATCGTGCGAAAGATTGTCAGTTAATTGAAGGACTAGAAGCTTGATTTTGCCCCAGTGGATGGGCAGTCACTCCTCCTGGACAAGTAATAGTTCCCAAGACAATTATGAGAGAAATAGTAAACAGAGAGAACCAGTTTACACATTGGAGTGCAGAAAAGTCTTTAAAACACTTAAGAAAGTGATTAGCTCCAAGATGACTGAAATTGCATATTCGAAGACTCAAAGTATGGCATGTGTAAAAGAAATAATCCCAAAACTGAAAACAAAGTGGTAATAGGGACTATCAAATATGGTAACTTCCCAGGAAATTACTGGCAAATTGACTTTACAGAACTTCCACATAAAAGGGAACTATAAATATCTTTTAGTCTTAGTGGACACCTTTTCTGGGTGGCATGAAGTGGTTCCCTGTTACACCAACACAGCAAAAGAAGTAAAAATGTTGTTAAATCCGCACTTTGGAGTTCCTTTAGGAATGTCATAAGACAGAGGGTCTCATTTTACAGCAAAAATAGTGGAACAAGTTAGCAAGGCCTTGGGAATTCAGTGGGAATTACATACTCCCTACTGACCACAAGCTAGCAGACAAGCAGAGAGGATGAATTACACTATTAAGCTGCAGCTCAGTAAAATCTGTCAAGAAACCTCATGGACTTGGGTACAAGCACTCATTGCTTTGTTGAGAATTAGGATCCAGCCTAAGGGCACGGAAAAGCTAAGTCCCTACAAGCTGCTCTATGGTCAGCCTTATCAAACTCCACACATCCCAAGGGATGTGCATGTTAAAGGTGGGGCAAGACCTTGATAACCACCCCATATCTTTAGGTAAAGCACTGCAGGATTTATGGCAGGCAGTTGTCGTTGCCAGTCTGGTGGGACTGGATGCACCAGCGCACAAATCCCAATCATGAAACTGGGTGTACCTTAGGGACAGGGACCCAGCAGCTCTCCAGCCAAAGTCAAAGGGACCCTACCAAGTACTCTTAACCACATACAGCACAGAAAAACTGAACAGTAAAGGACCTTGGGTGCATTATTCTAGAATCAAAAAGATGTCGGCTCCATGGACAATGGAATTATTGTCCTCAACACAAACAATGAGGAAAGACAATGAGTAACCTTTTAACTGAAGTTATTTATTTATTTATTCCTATGGTTTGTACTTTGATAACTAATCAAAATCTTTGTTTGCCAGAGACTTTTAGAGTTTCAACAAGAGATTGGTCATGAAAATTCTTATGCAACTTTAAGGATTAAAGTAGCTAAAACATTAAATGTAACTAATTGCTGGATATATTCTCAAATAATGTTGGGAGAAATAGGGTTCCCTTGGACAGTCCACCCTATGGGGTGGCAAGAATTTGTAAAGGAGCCATGACTTTTAATGGAGTCAGTGAAGGAATAGTTAAAGAAAACTGTACAATAGGACAAAGAAACACAATTATAAATTGAACAGGATTTAGTAACATTCCCCTTAAGAAGAAACCTAAAACTACTGTAGTTAGAGGTCATGAAGTGAGAAGATTCATATGCTTTAATTTTAGTCAAAATATCAGTGTCAGTATTATACCACTCTCAGCTGCAATGCCACTTTGAAACTCCCTTGGCCTCACTGCACCAAGCACACGAATGAAGCACACATGGTTGCCCTAGATCCACCAGAAGTGCAACAGTGGGAAATAGGAGATCAGATCTCTGATACTGGGAATGGGACCTACTGGATATGCTGAGACAATGCCTATAAATGGCTTCCTAAAGGATGGTTTGGTTCCTGTTTCCAAGCAGTATTAATGCCTCCCCTTAAGGTATGCTGGCAACAACCACAAGAAAGACTTAGGGCCAGGATAACATTTCTATCCAGGGAGTCCAGGATGACCCACAATAAACCCCTTTGATTTTGGGAAGCAAAAGATTACAGCTCACTCTATGCCCCAGGTACGTTGCCTCGCACTATAGAATTAATATTAACAAGTTAAATAGGTTATTAGAAGTGGTGAACGATACTATTAAAATATCAAATAGCACATCCTAGGATCTTCAACAAACATGAATGGTGGCTGTACAGAACTGCATAGCCTTAGATTATCTGCCTACTAGCCAGAGAGGAATGTGTGCTATTTAAGGACAGGAGTGTTGCACTTATATCAGAGATGGGTCAGAAGCCCAACAGACAGGAATCATCCCCATAGAAAGAGCAGTAGAAAACTAGCAGAAAGAGGAACATTCTTCTTGGTGGGATTGGCTTACTTCATGGCTACCAAATTGGAGACTGCTACAAAATGCACTCATGGCAGTCATTGTAATAGGTCTACTTGCTTGTATTATGATTCAATATTATAGATGTTGTAACGCTTGCGCTGGAAAAGGAAGTATTGAGACTTGTCTGAAAGAGGCACAGTCTCAAGAAAAGAGGGAACTTGAGAGACAACACAGAATAAAAACTTCCAGTTCCCTTGACGCTGCAAAATAGAGCTGAAAGACAAGCTAGAAAATTAAAGAATGTAAAGTAGACACACAGGATGTTAAATGTAGTTGGAAGCAGTGGATAAACAGATAATGAGGAACCTAAGTGGGTTTTGTGGCAAAGTTATATAACAAGAAAAAACAGTGCATGCCCTAAGAGAAGTTCAAGGCAAGGTCATTTATGAAATTGGGGTTCCCAGAAATATGACCCCTTTAGAACCCTTTAGATGACCTTCTAGGACCATAAAAGGTCCAGTAAGAGGCAGAGGCATGTAAATTAGTTCTGCAAAAAGGGATGTTTATGTATTAGCTAGGAAGCATATGGTAATGAATGTGTATGACCACAAAGGATTAAATACTGTTGCAAAGTTTCACAACACACATTTTATCAGAGGAAATATCCTCCAAATGCGTCCAGCGTTGTAATAAAGAATGCCTGCTTTCTAATACTTCAAATTGTGTTAGAAATCTGGACTATTTCTATATCAGAGGGCCCAGCTCAAAATTCAGAAATCTGCATACCTCAACTGGAGGCTGCATAGGCATAATTTTCCCACTCAAACAAACCCTTCGCAACAAATCTCCTCCCTTGTCATCTCCCCTCTCTTTGTAAGAGCACATTCACAACACCACATTTTACAGTAGTTTTCAACTACAGCTGAAGCAACAGAGAGCAGTTCTTCCTCTGCATGTGACTGCACATGTCGAAGTGTTTGTGGTAGAGTAAGTGAAAACTGTTATGTGTCATTTATTGCTTTCACCATGCCAAGAATAAAGTACTGTGTTTTCTCCCTTCTCTTAGAAAGCTGATTTAAATTCCATAGGTGTAAGCACAAGCTATTTAGCCATTCTGCTAATCTTAGTATGCCAGGTACGTCAGAAAAAACGTGGATTCATCCGCATGTGTGAATTCAGATGTTTAAAATACACTCATCACCATGCACTTAACAGCTACCTTTTCCAGCATGCCTCTGTCAAAGGAGTGCACAAAATGCAGTCACTATAACAGAACCTATTTATTTTCCTTATTAAACCATTTTTGCTTGGAGACAAGGTGATAAAGTTGAATAGCCCTCTAAAATTTGCTAGGTAACAGAAAGACTGTTTAATCTTTGCAGACTCTTTTGTGGAGAGTTTGATGATTCTTTTGCATTTTTACATTCCTTTGTACACATGCATGTCAAAGGGCATTGTTAGTATCCACAGACCACACAGCAGTTTTACCAAACTATGAAATACCTTTGCTTCACTGGGCTGTATAGTCCTATAGACAAAGAGAAATCAAGATGTCAGAAGACTTTCATTTGGGTGCACCAGAAATACAAATTTGTATGTGACCAGAATAATGTTCAAAGGCCCAAAGTCAGTGAAGTATTACAATCTTCTAATTATAAACCAATATCAACAAAATGTATTGCAATGGATCTCTGAAATAAAGGCATGTGATTAATGAAATGCAGAAATATGGAGGAGACGTTGCACAAATATGGCAGGAAACTTGACAAATATCAAAGTATCTGCTTAAGGAAAGCACAGTATTACATATTTCTCCAAACTGCATGCACACAAAGTTTGTAGATTTAGATTTTTGACATTATTCCAAACTGAGTAATTCACTCACCTCTCCTGAGCTCACATTTCTTAGAAAATGCACTTTGCAGTTCTGGGAAATGACTATTTATAAAGTACAGCCAAGGCATTGAGATGTCTAGGCAAAGCTGGGATCACTTAAGATTATACAGCACCTTCCACAATAAAGAACTTCACTACGCTCTCCAGCCTGTGTCAAAATCCTTCAAACAGCAGCAGAGTTAAATCACCTCTGATGTAGAGTACAATATCCATTTATCAGCCCAAATCAATGCTGCCTAGTGGTTATATGAGTGAGAACGAACATAAATTTAATTAAGCAAAGTGAAGCAAAACATTTACTTCTGTTGAAGTAGCACCTTATTAAATAATGATGATCTCCTTTTTTTTCTCATTTGTAAAGAATAGACATACTCCCCTAATAACCACCAGGAACAGGGTTCACTCCAGATAAAAACTTGAGAGGAAAATGACAGTTCCTGTGAAGTCAATAGCAACAGGGGCGAGAGCTAAACAAACCAGTAAGTTTTAAACATGCAGCAAGAAATTATGCCAATGCAAAGGTAGAACATGAGAAAGAAATGCTGCAGTTACAGCCAGAAATTTAAATACTTATGTAAGGATGGGGAAAAAACAGTAAAAAACTGGGACAAAATCCAGGTACATACTCAATGGAAATGGAATGGTAAAAATGCCAGGGAAAAATCATCAGTAAAGGTGTCATAGAAAGTTAATAGAAAATTTCACTGCCATGAGTTTCATTTCATAGAAAATGAACCATAAATCTTCTTATTCTGCTACAATACCAAGCTGTTTATCTCTCCAGTTGTCTAAAGGTAGTCTTTTTGTTAGAAAGACAGAACAAATAATGATTGATAAAATAATGATTTTGCATTGATCCTCACAAAAAGCCCCAAGAGGGTGAATAAACAAAACTAGTTTTAACTGTTAAGTACAAATGTGGGCCAGAAAAGACAGAAAACAGGTTAAAGATCATTAAGGGTGTCAGCAGCATTCTAGTCTGTGTGCCTTGATGAAATTCTCTGAAAGGTATTCAAGGAAGCATCTGGCTTACACAGTGGGTCACCAGAGCTTGTTTTTCATGTTTTCCACTTCTTGAGATTACAACAGACTGTAAAAAGCAAATAAACTCCTTTTCTTGCTTCAAAAGTGGGGGTAACCAACAAGAAGAAGAAAATTTCATCCAGCTTGGGAACTGCTTAGCAAATTCCCAATGGTACTTGAGAACACACTATGAAATAGTAGCTTGTGTTCACCTCATCTTTAGGACTGAGGGCTAACCAGCTAAGAAATATCATTCAAAGAGGTAAGGTAGCTTCAAAGAGTTAAATAGAATCACCAACACCAAACCGGCTTATTTCCCCCGAAAAACTTCAAGGAAAAACCAGATTTGTCAGTTAAAGTCTAACCAGCAATCTAAAGAATGTCATGGTAAGATAGCTATGGATTAGCTTTTTAACTATTTGAATTATTCACCAAATATTGAACAGAGCATTTAAACTACTTCAATATTCAATAACTGCTACCCCTTAGCAACACCTGTACCTCCCGGGCCTGAAAGCTCCACATCTGGAAGAGAATCAGACAGCGCAAAATCCCTCCATCCTACTGCAGTTTTGCCATAAGGCAGTGAAGATGACAAAAAAAAAGTGCATGCACAAACAGACAACATCCCACCACACTAAAAGCAAACATGAGGCTCTGCACCCCAAACCAAAGGTGATGCTGGATGGAAGTGGAACATTTGTACTTGACCCCAGCCTCAACTGGAAGGCAGCTGGCAACCACTTCTCTCAGCTATTGATTTTCCACCATCTTGCAGAGAGTGGTCCTTCACTGGAAAATGGCTTTTCCCAGTCACAAGCCATCACCTGCAAGGGTATCACTCAACTTGGAGAGCTGCAAGCACAGCATTATCCAACACCTTCTGTCTTCACACTGAGTAGATCTCTGCCTGAAAGAGCACCTTCCCTTTCCACAGGCAGGTTACTTCAGAAGGAAGGACGTGGGGGGATGGCATCCATCAGCTCCTGGCTGAGACCAAAAGCTAAGAAGCAATGAAAAGGTACCTGAATTTCAGGTGTACCCTCACCAGTGACTTGACTCTTTGCCCTGAAGCAGACTAGAAGTCTCAGTCAGTTTAAGGAGTAGTCTCTCATTCTCCCCTGTCTCTTACCTAAACTTCACAATTCTCAGTTATGAGCTCATACAGTGGCAGAGCAGAGCCACATGCATAGAATTCATGAATACCAAAAAGCCAAATGCAATTATGTGGGGTCAAGCATGTTGACAACATCCTGGAACATTTTCTGTTTATAATGCAAATGTTTTGTTTGACAGCATCGCTGCAGAGATTGATAATGATGATCCATCACTACAGTACTGTTTATTAATGTTCTGTGAGAATTAATGTGAAGTTGAGTGGGCATAAAACAATACTTTCTCATTTTTACTTGCTCACACATTTGACCATTAGTAATGCTAAGCTGCCTTCACTTGTTTCTCACCTTTTTCTACAAACCAAATATCCTCTAGTCCCACAACAGCAGCCCACTCCATCCTCTTCTTGTGGCCATCTGGTAATTCCATGATTGTCTCAGTCTCCATTCTATCCTGTACAGTGAGAACTAAGATGAGTTTATTTGCTCCTAAAAGAAAAAGCCAGACCATACTTTCTTTCATTGTCAGCAAAATTTTCTTCATCAATTTCAGGTGGATAAGGATCTAGATTATGTACTTGTTTTCATTTCCAAGCACCTTTTACACCAAGTATCCTCTGGTCTACCCCTAAAATTAGCCAAATGAAATAATTCAAAATATGAGGATTGAAGAATCAGAAAGATTTCTTGACCTTTCACAGTTACAGAGATCATGCAACAATTAAATGCTATTTCAAGAGAAAGAAAAGCATTGAATAATTGTGTGTTTATACTTCTTTTTCTATATGTATTCACACAAGTGCTTTGCCTGGACCCTTGCACGTTTTGTGAGGTTTGTGGATGCAGAGGTAGGGTTCCTCAAGGAGAGCACACATTTAGCAAATACAGGATAAAAATATATTAATTTACTACCAACTTAGTCTGGAGATTGGATTTAGCAGAGTGAACTTGACAGATACTTCGTTCCATTTGAATGTTGGTTCAGTTTCCAGAGTACATGCATTAAAGGATCTCCATTTTTTAACTAAAACCAATGTTTCCTATATTAAAAACTCCACTATAAAAACCTAATACCACATGCAAGATACAATGATTTTCTCATCTTATACACTGGGCAGAATAACTGTACATAATTATGACCTGGCTGAATAGTTTTCATCTTCTAAGCCTTCTTGCATGTTTACTCTTACTATGCTTCCACAAGCTATTGATATTTTTACTTGCATATTTATTGAGAAGTAATTATCTCCAAAGGGTAGAGAAACCATCAGGAAAATAGAGTGCAAACTAAACTAGCATCCTTAATGTTAAGGCTGCCAGTTAAATCCTCTTCTGAGCACATGCATGATACTAGCTTTGCAGCTAAGCTGTGAGGTAGCAGGGTTAAGCTCCAATTCTCCTTAAAGAACAAACACACAAACACTGTTCTCTGCATCTCAGACTCTCTTCTGTGCCTTTATGGGACAAGCTGAGCGTATGACACAGCCTCCTGAGGTAATTCCTCTTGGACAGCCATTGTTCCTTCACTCCCTCATCACCTCTCCTGCGAGCTGGAACGCACAAGCTGCTGGGGCTACTCCTGAGATCTCAATAGGCAATGGCTTTTCTGGTCCTGCCTGGCATGATGAGAAAGGTTGGAAATTAAAGAATCTGAACACAGACTCATATAAGCAAGCTCCAAAATCCCTTTAAAGCTATAGGGGACAGCATAAAGCCTGTAACAGCCAGTGTTACAACCTCTAAAGCATCCACTGCTGGCAGAAGGTTGAGGATTTCCAGCAGGGATGCTGCCATTCAGAACTGGAGGGGATTTTTAGCTCCTAGTGTAACAACCACAAAGAATGAACAAAAGTGAATGTAGGCAACATGTAAATTTTAAATTGAGTTTTACACGTCATTCTAGTTGTGTACTACATGTTTCTTCACAACAATAATGCCAGTGTTCAACAGGATCTTTGCACAGGACAGATATTATGCTTTGCTAGCTGTATCTGAGAAAGAAATTATCATACAGCATTTTTTAACCTTGTTAATAGAGTTCAATATTAAATCTGAGTACATTCTGTGATGGTAGCCTAGCTGTGATTCCTGAGATTCTTGTTTTGCTGAGTAGGTAAAGTTTAAATCAATAGCAGGGACATTCTTCTCCATCTTCCACCTTCAGCTGCCTTTGCTATGATTTTTCACTTTCTAAAGGAAAATAGAAATATGAAAAACCACTACACATTTCAACTCAGAATCCTTGAAATGCAAAATGATCAAGGAAACATATTTATGATGAATCTTTGGTTTTGTGAACCAAACATGTGGAAAATACTTTTTGTGTGCTGCAGGCTTGATTCCATCCTCTTGGGTTTTTTTGCACTGGGTGCAAACAAGATGAAGAAATAGACTGCATCAATTGTTTACTATGTAATCTAATCAACTGGTTCACCTCTGTCCTGTTTTATTTAAAACTGAAGCGTAATATTAAAAATTAACATCCCAGAATTATTTCAGTATCACTTCTAGTCTAGTCATTGAGATTCAGTAACTAAGAAGAAATTCTCTTTCCACATTCCTTATAGCAAGAAATAAAGCAGCAAAGAACCTTTTGTTGAATCCAGGCATTTTATCTTCCCTGTACATAATCCTGCAAGGACCAACAATACCACACAATCATGCCAGATTGTAGATAGGACCCAAAATCAGGCAGCAGCCTGTACAGAGTGCTTGACATGTGAGAAAAGCCTGTCCTGTCCATGTTTCCAAATTTTCTAGTTGATAATGCTATTTAGGTTTAACATTTTGCCAGTTCAGACAAAATCATTACAGTACAAAGCCTGTTCTGCCATTACTGGCTCTGAAAGTCATTATGTAAAGGAACAAGACAAGTGATGTGAGTACAAACTGATGGTGTTTTTAAACTCTACTGATCCCATGTTAGGCACAGACCTCTCTTGCTTAATTGGACAGCATGTACATGCTTAACAACTGACACATGTACTTATATAACATGTAAAACTCAAACCTTTCCAAGTGATCCAAGGCACTTTCCATTCATATAGTCACCCTCTTTTTAAACAAGTAGTAACTGACAGCACTTTTTTCTGTTTCTCACAGGCTCCTGGACTGCACAGACAGTACTCTTCTCCAACTTACTCGCTGGTGCAAGTTCGTCTCTTATTTGCCATGCCTGGAGGACTCTCTAAGAAATCAAACCCCTTTAGGACTACCACTCACCAAATCTAAAGCACACAGACTGAGCCAGCACTTGATATGAAGTATTCAGCTATCCCATCCCTGCCTCTGGAAAAGGTCACAAACTAGGACAGCATCGTGACTTGCACATTGCAGTTCTCCATCCTCAAGACAATATCTAATGTCCCTGACTCAACATTCAGCTTATCTCACACTTTGGCAGGAAACCAGTAAGCCCCAGGCGGGGTTTTACGAGGCTACCTTGGGTTCATTTCTGAGGAAGTCTTAGTATCTCTCTGCCAGGTCACGCTGTCCTGCGCTTATCAGAGCTCTAAGGAGCACAGCAAGGCCTGTATCCCCCCAGCTATCTTTCCACTAACTCCATGTGAATTTCTCCATGAACATGTGAGAGAGAAAAGGAAAGAAAATGTCCTGGAGTGACCTTATGATGCTGATATCCCCATTGTCTGTCTTTTTGCTCAGAAATGAGTCTTGTAGCTTTAAGCTAGGTCCAGAGAGAGGGAGATAGAAGAGGGCGAGTGGTGGAATTTTTTTGCACTGCATTCAAAACATAGAGGGTTCAGCTTTCTCTGGGCTCGCAGCTTCTCCACCATAGAGAGAGAGAGAAATGGGGAGTTTTTCTTGGCTTTTTGCTGGTTTTCCTCATTAGCTATGCCAAGAAAGGTTTTTCCAGGGCTGTTTTTTTTCTGGAACTGTTCGGCTTCTGTCTGATCCAGAAAACCAGGACAATTACCCTGGGGATCCCCCAAGCTGCTCTGTGACCTGGACACTGGCTCTGAGCCTCAGAGGGACTGAAAGATACTGAGTGAGCTGAGCCACACCCCACAAAAATAGTCTTTCTCTAAACCACAGAAGGACTTTCTGAATTTACCATCTCTTCAGAACAACAAGAGATTTCACGGGTTAATATTATTCACATTTTCATGCTTGTGAATACTTTGCTTGTTAAATAAACAGTTTTTTCCACTTTTCGCTAAGGAGATTATCTCCTGCACTGTTTGGGGAAGAGGCTGCTGAATTGTGCCCTTTAGGGGCACATCCCTTTAGGAATTTCTCTTCCAAATTTGTCCCAAACCAGGACAGAAGATAATGTATTACTGACAGCACTTGACTAGTTAGAGGTAGGCATGAAGCACTGCCTCTCATTTGTGTTTGCTGCTGGCAAGGGTTGATCAAATATGCAAAAAACTCAAGTTGTCAAACATTTTCTATTGACCTCTATTATAATACAAAAATAATTGCTTGACATGTCCACCTTCAAATCCTCAGCTTTCTGAAGTTAACATGATTCTGACATCAACAACAGAAATAACATGACTAAACAAACTTCCCAAACCATTTCATATGGACCTGAAGCTTTAACATCAGCTTCATCTAATAGCTAAGTGATTGAACTCACACTTCAAAGGAAACACAGATAAAGGATCTAATTGTGCTGGCACCATTTGCAAGTACCCCACTTCTGCTCATCAGCAGGTTTGCAGAACTGGAGAAAAGATTGTGAACAGAATTCAATGTGGAGATGAACTGCAGGACAAAAACCCAGCATAAATTTTTGTTTCTTTTCAGCATCATTTTCTTCCTATACAACTAAAATAAAAAACTCAATAATGTGTCTCTAAAGCAGAGTGAAGAAGGGATGAGAGACAGAAATTAAGTGTATCCTAGAAATTTGACATTTGACCAATAATGATGGAAATGGATTTGCTATTCATATGGTAATTATGTTTTCAAATTATATCATAATTATTCAAATGTAACTGACCTTGCCATGTATAAGTCTTAAGAACTGCATGTACGGTAGAAAGAACAGATTTTAGACCGTTTGCAAGCTGAAAGTTGATTATGCTGAGACATTGGATACTGAGGAATAATGTGTTCTGACTCAGTGAGAATGAGCTGACTGGAAACAAGGTGAGACGCTAATTAAAATCTGTGAAGCACCTGGAAATTAGAAAGTGATTTAAGTCCAAAGGGTCATTATTATCAACATATGAACACATATCTCTTTGGGGGTGAGAACATATAGGAAGAACACAGCCAGTAGTTCTTTATTATCTAGACCCTTCAGCCTATCTGTGAATTCTCCACTAATGTGTCTCATACTAAAGATTTATTTTTTTTTTTTTTACAAATCAATAGGCTTTTCTAAAGAGATATTATTTTCTTCTGCATATTTGGAAAATTTACTTTCAAGGCAGATCAATTACCATGATGCAGTGAGTCTTAAAATGCATAGTAAAATACCTTTCAAATACACAATCTGATCTAATAGGGTTCAGTAAAGCTTCACATACACTGATGCATGAAACAGATACATGGAAAGCCATATTACGTCAGCTATCCAACTAAACAAGATTTGTCATAACTGTCATGGTCAAAATGCACATTCTGTTCTGTCACACAAGAAAGTTACACTGAATGGCAACATAGTTTCTTCTCTGCTAGTCGTGTGTGATTCAGGATACTGTATCTATTCAAAACAATACTCAAACGACTTCTGTTTGTTCCAAAGTCAATTTCAGGCACTGGTAAGTGTTCTGTATTTTACCTGAAACAGTCTGTGCTTGTTCAAACATTGTTGCTTGTTCTACAGAAACTTTTATCCTAGACCCATTGCTACAGTATCTGAATGCACTCTGGTTGTGTCTTTAAAAAACAAAGTATCTGTGCATAAACAAACAAACCCACAAAAAACCAAAACTGAACCCACCATACTCTGTGGCTTACTCCCTCATCAGAGAGGGAAAAATGTGTGTGCAATACAGCACAGCAGTACAGCAACAAAGGGAGACTGCATATATTTTCCAAAATGCCTGGACAAAAAGGTGATAGTGCAGCCCTTAGTTTGGGTAGGTGCTCACTACCAAGGTGTGACTTATTACCAAATGAATTAAACTCCTGGAAACATCAATCTCTAACCTGCATGTAGAAAGACTCATTATCTTCGAGCGTTAGGGCTGCTGACCCTGGTTGGCTTGCCACATCTTTACAATGAAATCTTTTGGGTCTCTCAGCCCCACAGGGCCCAAAATTTGAACTTGATTAGTACTGAGTAGGGTAGAAGTATACAGAATGTTAGTGACCCATGGTAGTGAAAATAATTCAGTACTTAATGCCAACTGGACAATTCCATGCACATCATCACACTGTGGTACTCTATCCAGGAACAAAGGTTCTCAGCAACAAAAGCTAAAAAAGGACAGAATATTTTGTGAGTGTAACAATAAGGTTTAAAGTGCACACTATATTGTGCTGCTGAAGATAGCTAAGCGAGAGACTGTCAAGACTGTCTGCATGGTACAGAAAGCAATCAGTGAAAAAATACAAAACACTAAACAAAACCAAGCAGTGTTGCCCCAGAATCCAGTTCCAAATCCTGTCCTGTCCTCCCCTGACACTTGAATCGTATAAGCTAGTATTTGGCTGCACCACAGGAGGAAATTGCTTATTACATTTCCCATTATACTTTTGTAACTATGTATGAAAATAGGGATGCCATCTATAGATATGAAGCATTGCATAATGACAGCCTACAAACATAATATGTCACCAGAGGAAAAAACAAAGATGACAAGGAGGTTGTAAACAACCTAAATCAATCCATTGCAAGGATAATAAGAACCATCCTCAAAGTCACCCTTCCAGGGGTAAAGCCAATTGTTCATAACTTGGAACTGCATCTAAACACTTACTCTGGGAGGCAGGGAAACGTGCATCACCTTTTGCTGCCAAAATGAGCAGAGCTTGCCCCCATTATCCCACTCAAACAAGCCACGGCGCTGAGTAACAGTGAACAACCTGCATGAACCATAGGAGTGAGCATTTTCAGTACTTCCCTGTGTGTTTGATGTGTACCCATAGCTCAACACAGATATTTTTAGAGAAAGCTTGAATTGCTCATCAGAGTATAGGAACACATCCCATAAGATGTCATGGAAACACAGGGATGTATCAAGTGCTTTCAGGTCAACTACAATGCCATGTATGCTGTCCACCAGTGCCATGTCTGTTCCAGCCACCTACACGGAAGTTAACAAGGTGGACTTTTGGGATGTGAGAAAGCAGGCTGGGGAAAATGCCAGGTAGGGCTGATTGACATGGAGCAGATACTGTAACTAGTTGGAATTAATGGTCATCCTTGCTACTGCTGTATTTTATCATCACCATCAAGACCTAGTGCGAGAAGGACAGCACAGCACTAAGTAGGCAAGCTGAATGGGCAAACCCAACAGCTAAGAGTGGCACGAATTATAAAAGTTAGGAAAAAAACTCACTTAGAACAAGAAAAAGAGAAAGGCAGATCTAACTAAATGCTTATCAGCAATTTTCATTAATCTTCCTGAGAAGTTTTTATTCTTTAGATGAAGAACCCCAAAATTTGTGAAAAAACTAAGGCAAAATTTGATATTGAAAGTAAAGAAGCATAAGATGGTAATGTTGGCTGCCTGAAATTGTCTATCACATATTAGGGAAACATGGCACAATGCTTTTTTTTCTCTCACAGTCAAAACTTACTACATTTTGTTTTTTACAATTTGTTTCATTAGATGTACACACTACAAATTACATTAGAAAAGTTTGATATCATACCACAAAAGGTACCAAAGGAGAACTGATCACTGGAGGACTTCCCAGACAGTTTAATACAAAGAGCTGTAAAGGAACGGAAAGACTATGCAAGTTTCAACCTCATTTATATATACAGTCCATAGTAAAAGCAATGGGCATGAACATTGAGTTAAACCAACTCGGGCTAATGCAGTAATTGCTTAAAAGCTCCCTTCTTTAGGATACATTGAAAGGTTGTAAATTAAAAATGTTACAGCACTGGACTGAGATCCTCAAACTAAAAATAATGAAGTAACAAAAGATCTATCTTCAGTAAAAATCCTAAATCAACTTATGAGTCCTATACAATCCTTTTGAAGCATCCACAGTAGCTGGGAATGCAGAGACAGGGAGATTCCTCTTTCTTTGTCCTAAAGATAGTCACACAGGCCAGTGCATTCCTCACCATACAGGAATTCTGTCTCAAAACAAGGATTTAGTGAGCAGACAGACAGGATGGCCTAAAGAGCCATCATAATATGTAGGATGAATTGAGCCCCAGCAGTTTAGATGAACAGCAATTTTTTTTACAGCTAGTCTACTGAAAAGTGTAGCTTTTCAGCTAAGAAGCTAAATGGTCCTGACACAAAACTACCCCACTGCACTTGTTTGAGAGGACAACTTACAGCCAAAAACCTGGTTTAAATTCAGATGCAAAGCCATGGCCTTCAATGTATTGTGTTAGGAAAAAAAGAACATCTATAGGCAAGATATTACAGAGTACTTTTACCTTGACACACAGACACTTATTACTGCAATGCTGAGCACAGCCATCAGTGTAGGTAAGATGTAAAAAATAGATGGTCCTGCTATAACAGCAAATGGTGCAAAAATGCCAAACATCAGCTGAGGAACAATACTCTTAGCGAAATCATCAATAGGAACATATTTCAGAACAGCTCTTGAATAACTTGAAAAGACTTTCTGAAGACCTCTTCCAAGCAAAGGTTTTCCTTTCCTGGATCATAAGGTAGGACTGGAAGACCCATTTATTTTACCTTTATTTAAATAATTCAGTCTGTCAACTAAAGTGGTTGTGGCAGTCTCCTGCCAGGGCTGAAAGACAGGGTGATAAGCTTCACACAGCTAATTACAGCAGTAACCATCCTAAATCCTCTGAGAATCTATTTCATAGAAATATCACTTTCCAGTGGAATAATTACCTCTTACATGCCCAATCCTATTCCTGACATGCTTATTTTAATGCTCTGACATTTTAATGCCATCTGCCTCCAAGAAGCCCAGCCTGACACGCTGTCAGAACTCAATCCACGCATCATCTTCCCACTCCCCATCATTTCACTCTTCCCCTGAATACAGAGGAATTGCTTTTCCAATGCCCAGTGTTATGATTTACCATTTGGCAGCATGATTTAGGAGATGCCTCTATAAGCAAACCACAGCAATTCTCAGCCTATTTGTACATGTTGTGACCATGGTTTCTGTAAAGTGAAGAGGAATCAAAGCCCATTGCTCTGGGAAGCACCAACTCCCTTTAGGTCATGTTTTCTGAGTCATTTGTGTATGCAACAGAAATAATGCACAGTCCTGTTTTCTCCTCCTGCTAACGCCACAGCAATGAAGATAAAAAATCTCCTCTAGTCTCACTTACCTCCAATCAGCAAAGGGGCAGGTATGACAAAACAATAAAGTACCTTCAGTCAGACAGGACTAGTTGATGCTCTTATCTTCCCTTTCTAATACCTTGCCTACAGACAGAGTGAAGAGGAAGAGGTACATACATCAGAGACAAAGAATTGTCTCAGACAACTTATATAGTAGGAACAGATTTTATTTCCCTCCTGCCCTTTGTTTGTTCACCTTATTGTTCCCTCATTTTGTATTCCCTGATTCCTTTCCTAGGTCTAGTGATTGACAACATGTATTGTCCATTTCTATCAGGTCTAGAAGATCACTGCTGTGTCAGTGCTTCCCTCCCTGCAGGCTGTCACTAACAACTTTTGTGAGCTGACATTTCCCACAAAGTCAGCAGAACTGTACACTGCACAACTGGTTGCCAGGTGTTCATATAAAAATATTTACTTGATTCATTTTTGTTTTGTAGTAACAACTCAAAAAAGCACAGATGGAATGATATCAAACCCAGAATAAATTAATAAGACAGATAATGATGAGTTTATTACATATAAAAAGAATATATCATCTCTTTAGAGATCACTTTAATTACTTTGTATTAAAAAAGACATTGATTAAGCATCCTTCCACAAACATCACATTGACTTCCAAAAATCCCAACCAAGCTAAATCAAGAAAAGAGGAGGCCATGTTTAGCATCCACTGCGCTTCTAAACAAAGTCATTTGGGAGTTTTCATCATTAACATAATTTTTCAAAGGTTAGTATTAAATTGATTGACACAGAAAGGGAACCCCATACTTCCTTAATGTTGATCATAAATTAAAAAGTAGGAAAAAGAAAGAGACATGCTCAACAAAAAATATTCACTTAAAACACTTCTGTAGTTTGTTTCAGGACTACTACCATACATTTCTGTATAATTTACAGTACATTTTATTCAAAAGACAGGACTAAATGGGGAACGGTCTTCTGGTGAAAGCTCTCAAGCCTGCTCTGGGGACTCAGCATGCTTGGGTGACTCTCTGAAACACCTCTGTTCTGATGCAGGCAGCATGGGGAACAAACAGGAGGAGCCAGAAGCCCCAGTGCAGTTGGAGTGCTGTGAGGGATGGATACAGGCTCTTCAGGGAGGACAGCACGGGAAGGCCTGGACAGGGATTTGTTCCCTATGAAAGAGCAGCTGGAGTTCATGGAGCTGTGCCTGGGGATGGGTGTCCCTGTTACAGACCCCCAGTCCCACAGCAGCACTCAGGCAAGGCAGCATCGGGGTGCATTAAGGACAACTTCCCAACACAGGGAGCCAACAAGGAAAGCTGTTCTGCTGGACCTTGTACCTACAGACAACAAAGAGTGGGTCAGAGATGGGGAGGTCCGAGGCAGCTTGGGCTGCAGCAGCCATGTGATGATGATGATCTTCAGGATCTCGAGAGGAGGGACTAAGGCAGTAAACAAATCCATAACCTTAGATTTCAGGAGAGCAGACACCATCCTTTCTAGAGATCTGTTTATAAGAACCTCAGGGGATATAGCTCTGGAGAGAAGAGGGGTTCAGGAAAGCTGGTTGATATTCAGGGATTTCCACCTCCAAGCTCAGGAAAGGTCCATCCTGACAAATAAGAAATTAAGCAAAAGCAGTATGTCAGAGCGAGGAGCTCTTTACTGAACTCAGACATCAAAAGGAGGCTTAGAAGAGGTGCAAGTGCAATTTCATTGTTAGTCTTCAGCAGACTTATGAGCCTGAACAATGGGATATTTTAATCACTGGTGTATTTTAAAATAATGATTCTAACAAAACTAGGGCCTACTGCATGCACCTCTGGGCAGACTTTTGCATCAGCAGCTCTTGGGGACAGCATTAGGAGGTAAAATCAAGTAGTTTTTCATAGAGAAGCAAAACCATTATTTCTATAAAACACAGAAACAGAGCAAAGTCTGTTGATCCCAACACAAACATGATCTTGGAAGAGGTACAATTTCAGGGTCTGAAGCTATATGTTCCGAGGACAAAAAAAAAAAACAAAAAACAAAGCACAAAATGCTGACCCAACATAATGGCATTAATAACTTTGTTATTAGGAGAAAATAGTTTTGTTATGAGAAGAAAAAAAAAAATCACTTTACTCACAAATAAAAGCGATTTCACGGGATGTTCAGGTGGGAATCATGAAGAATTTCTTCACAGAAAGGGTCAAGCATTGGAATGGGCTGCCCAGGGCAGTGGTGAAGTCACCATGCCTAGAAGCCTTTAAGAAATGACTGGACATGGCACTTAGTGCTGTGGTCTAGTTGACAACATGGTGAATGCTCAAGGGTCAGACTCAATAATCTTGGGGGTCAGTCTTTGCCTAAGTGATTCTGTGATTCGTAAGAAAGTGAACTAAAATTTATTCACACATATGCATACTTATTCATGCCACTATGCTTCAAAAAAAATTATTTTATCTATTAACAGGAATCAAAATGTCAAGTCATCAACTCTGTGGACTAATGATTAAATATTTAATAACTACAAAGTAAGCCATAACAGTGCTTCCTACTCTGCCCTCAAGTGTCTGCAAAGGACACAGGAGAGGAGCCAGGATACTGTGACCACCCTGCACAGGTTCTGGAAGGTCTGTACTACTTCAGTGAAAGGATAATGACCCCATAATGATGGAGCTGCATCCAGGACAATGAGCATAACCAGCACAAAGATATGTCAGCTTTCTGTGATTAAATAATTTGTCAGTTTGATCCCCAGAATGATCTGTGCTCCTACAGCTTTAGCAAAAGCTGTAACTCCTACGCATTCACTTCCACAGCTGAAAAACCTTAATGAAAGCTGTCATGATTTTTGTAATTTACTTCTGAACTCTTCAGAGACACCATTGGCTGAAGTGAGACACTTCTGCCTGAATATTGCTTTCTGAGCCTTTTGTTAAGGTGGAAGAAATTTGAGAATAATGTCAGGCCTACCCCATTGATTTGTTCTATGCACATGACAGAACTTACTAAAACTTGTGCCACTGCTCCTAGTTTGAGGCGGACCAAGTTTTTGTCTTTCTCCACTTCAATACAAGAGTAGGAAAAAAAACCCCACACACTGAAAACAGCAATGTTAGGCAAAAAAATAATTTTGAGTGGGACAAAGGGCATGTATGATATTAAACACTCACTTTGTAACACTCCCTTTTGAGTTCTATGCCTCTGACCTTCACACCCTTCTCTAAGCACTGTCCAAAAAGCAACAAAGGTTAATATTCTGTAATAGAGGTAACTTCTCTTAGCATAATATCTTTTAACCTGGTGACATAAATAAGATCACATCTTCTTTGACCAATTGCTGTATAACTGTGTTACAGCTGCAGTTTTGTTGGCATACATCATAAATCTTCTACACAGGTCCTGATCAGAAATTCAGAGAATCATAGAACCATTACAGTGGAAAAGACTGACAAGGTCATCAAGTCCAGCTTTTGGCTGAACACCACCTTGTCAACCAAACCACATTGTGAAGTGCCATGTCCACTTGTTTTATGAACACTTCCAGGAATGTCAAATCAACCACTTCCCTGGGGAGCCTGTTCCAATGCTTAACCACGCTTTCAGTGAAGAACATTTTTCCTAATACCCAACTTGAACCTTCCCAGTACAACCTGAAGGCATTTCCCCTTCTCCTGTTGCTTGCTACCTGGAAGAGACCAACCCTCACCTTGCCACAACCTCCTTTCAGATAGTTGTGGAAGGCAATAAAGTCTCTCCCGAGCCTTCTTTTCTCCAGACTGAACAACCTTTGTGCTCTCAGCTGCTCCTCATAGAATTTATGTTTCAGACCCTTCAGAGATGATTCAATCACAACTTTTCACTTGGTTATAGCTGCGCTAACTTGTCAGTAATAATTTTTGAGAATCAAAAACCAAAAGAAAGAGCTTGCATATAGCATCTACAGGAAAGTACAAATAACCAAAGATTGGTCTGCAGGAGCAATTTCTGCCTGCTGTACAAAACACTTTGTCCCTATCAAATTTGATCTTTCATATAGAAGTGAAATACTGATGGTTTCTAGACAATTTCTTGACTTCAAGTCAGGGCTTAAATGCTACCTGCTATAACAACTCCTGTAGGCAGTGGAAAACTGGCATAAAACAATGCCCTGTACTACTACAAAATAAAAAGCAAAAACATTAATAAGAAATTGCAAAATTATTAATTATAACAATTGCTCTTGAGTCATTGCTCTGATCAGACAGTTCAAAACATCAACAAGCCTTCAGTTCTGGAATCTCAAACAAGAGAAGGCAGGGAAGATCTTCCAGAGGTGGGTATTCACCTCTGACGAACCAGGATTGCTGCCCATAAAAGCAGAGACATAAAGTGATGGAAAACCTGGCAACAGCTGTTCTTAAAACCACACTGAATCCAGGACAAGCAGTACTGTAATAAACAATGGGCCACTGGAGGACTACTAGAAGTTTTTCTCCTACTCCAAGTCAGTCAATGGCAATGAAAGCATTCAGATAATAGATGTCATGTTGTATCATCACTGAAACAAAGTTAATCCAAGAAAGTAATTTGTTTTTAAATTACTAAAACAGTTTGTTCATTTAATGAAAATTTAAGAGCACTAACCCTTCCTGCTAAGTTTAAGCTTAATTACTGTTATGCTAATGTACACTAACAGAGAATCACCTTGAAATAATAGTTCAGAACTATAATACGAACATGAAGCACTATCACCAAATTTTATCATACTTACATGTTTCTTTAAATTGTCTCACATTATATAAAACATGTATTTTCTATGTGCAATTGTTATTTTGTGAGGAATTAATTAGAAAGGTAAATTAACCCTTACTCTGGTCTTCTTTTTTTCTGGTACTTCTAATGTTGAAGCATGATTTCTAAATATAAAAAACTATTTTCTTTCACATTCCTTTTTGTCAGTTCTGTAGATTCAGAGATGGTTGTTCTGCGAAGGCCGCCTGTATTTTGACAACAGGCTGTATCATCCAAAAAGTATGAAACACTTCATTCCCAATTTAAACACTACCAAGTGTTTAAAACACAAGTTGAAAGATCTCATTTTTCAGAAATGTAAGAGCATATTTTGTCCAGCCATGGCTTGCTAGTAGTGTTACAGACAGTTATTTGGAGACACGGACATTATTCTTGCAGTGAGAATGAATGAAAAATCCCTCTTTATGCTGATCATACAAATATTGGCCTATTGGTTGTCACTAGATAACCAATAACTTAAAATACTATTTTTATTAGTTATTTTGTTAGTCCAGTTCAAATCACAGTGAGGGGAAGAAATCATAACTATCATTGAAACATGTTTCCACAGAGAGAGGGAGAGAAAGAGTATAAAACAGGTTTCCATGGTTACTTTGTTAACCATCCCCATTTTGCTGTTTACATAGTTTATAAACAAGACGCTATAAACAAGAAGAAATGAAATATTTATTAAGATCTACATTACAGAAAGCTCCCACCATATGTCATGTCTGTTACAACAGCTGACTGTCCAGTGGAGCCCTAAGACACACTGACATCTATTCAGTGCTGGTGCTACTGGGTACATTAGGTAGGACAAAGCCCTACTGAATGTGCACAGAGGAAGCCCTTGACCCATGTTCATTTACTAAAATTTCAACAATAATTTATTTTCAGTAGTAGATGATGCCTTGCCTTGAAACCAAGGATAAAACTGCAGGTTTCTCACATTAAGTAAAAGCTCTTGCTTGGCTATCTGCTAAAACTTACCGATCATCAAAGGCTGCTCTCCAGCTCTATTTCAACAGAAACAGTTTTAATCATTTACTTCTAATGCAAAAGAAGTTCTTTTCATCTCAAGTCATCACTGTAAATGAAAGGTTAAGTCTGTATAACAGCACTTTGAAGCAAAAATGTCACCTAATGCAGGTCATTTTTATCTCCTATAAACTTGTATTTTAACTAGGCTTCTTATTGCCTGAGGGAGGAATGACAAGTAAATTTGTGGTACCACCAATACTGGGAAGATTCCAGACATGCCATCAAAAGCTCAGAAGTTCTATCTGGAAAACCCAGCATGGAAAATTCTGGAAGTACTTTGGAGTGCTTGGTTTTTGGATACCAAAAACCATTCACTTAAGAGGCGGCACTTGGCCTTAGGCCCCATATGCACAGCCATCACACAGCAGCACAGCTCACTTCGAGAGTGATAGGTGACAGCAGACCTGATCTCAACAAAAGGTGCTAATTAGAATTGTTTCGTTTGTAAAAGACTCAGGATAATCAAGTCCAACCACTGACCCAACACTGCTGAGTCTACCATCAAACCTTGTCCCTAAGAACCATGACAACATGTCTTTTAAAAACCTCCAGGGATGGTGCCTCAAGAAGTACAGTACAGTTTACTTACATAACATTCAGAGAAAACATTTTTTTCTAAGAAGCAACATTTTTCCTGCCGTGTTGTAGCCAAAGACCATTTTGGAAACTTGTGTAGCTTAAACACTATTGGCCTGTCTACCATCCTACAGACAGGCTTCTATATTTCACTGTTGCTTTGTGCCTGCAAAAATTTCTGTCCATGAACACACTTACTCTGTTAGACAGTCTGTGAATTTTGCAGAGATCAGCTAATCTCTTCTCCATGGCAGGATCAACTCTACTTAGGTTACTCTTGAACAACATTTACCCTTGAGTTATTCAGAGAATAATGACAACATTTACCTGAGCAAGACACGGCCTGTTTTGAATCTCCATTTCCATCCATCTAGAAAATATATTTTACATATATATACATAATTCTAATATGTATATATATATATGCACACATATACATATATATGAGTAACTCAAAGAAAAACACTACTGTTCTTTACATTTTAATGTCAGTTCCTTATCACTGGTCAAAAAACTGAAGACAGTATTTAAAGCTACTGTGCTTCACTAGCTTCACTAGTAAAGGTCCAATATTTAATATTTTCTCCGCAATAGTCTAATCCAGATTTGCAAAGCAATTCATTGTACCAAAATGTTAGATACGTTTTAAATAATCTCTAAATCTACCACAACTGCCTCTGAAAGCACTAGCACATGGAATACTGTTATCCCTACAGCTACAGGAGATAATGGTCATTACATAGCATTAGTACTCACAAAAAATTGTAGAGTAATGCTTATTGCTTATACATCCTGATTCTCTTTACATCAGTCGAGCCAGAATTCTTCTTTATTTAATGAGCTTTTTCAAGTTTGGGATTACATCACGTAACTCGAGCAAACTGCATTTTGCTGTTCACACAGAACAGAGCCACAGAGGCTCATTGGAAAGTAGATTCAACTTTTCAAGTATCCAGTTATATTGCTTGCAAGAAAGTGATAAATCTTCTCCAGGACAAAGAAAGCAAGAACCGTATGACAGCTGACAGTAAGAATTATCCTTTGGTTGCCATGACCTTAGCTCATTCTTCAGCACAGCATGGAAGTACTGCAATTATGTTTTGGGATAGAATAGGAAGCCTACAGCATGTTATTTTACTCACTTATTTCAGACAGTAAAATATAGAGAACCTTCATTCCTTCAAAAGCATGAAATCTACACAATTATTTATTTGTCACCTTTAAGACGGAAGTCTGCATGAAATTTTTATTCACATAGCCGAATTTCTTCAGGAGCTAGGAAAGGAGTGTTTCCCCATAAACAACACATATTTGCAAAGATGTGAACTTGTGTATTTTATACGTGCTTTCTTCACGTTACCCGAGTTGCTTAAAAGATCACTTTTTACGACAGTTTCCTATCTACATATACAACCCACCTAAATATATGCAATTGAGAGCACACACAGACTGAAATCACTTTATTCCTTTTTTGGCTCTAAATTCATATCTGCGATAGGACAAGTCTAAATCCAGTAGTTACTTCCTGTCCTGTTTTATCATCTGTTCTTGATGTTACATAAAGTGCTTATACTAAACATCACTGAGCTCTTATATAGCATTCTTAATCCATAGATCTCAAAGTACTTTACAAAGGATGACCATTATCCTGCTTCATCTATGAAAAGAAAAAACATGGACATCCTCAGGGTGAAATTCGAATCTCACTAAATTCCCACAGTCCACAGTGAAGATGGAATTGCAACTCCCATCACCACACCACTGGTCAGTCAGTACAGCATTCATCTCTGCAGATGGATTCCAAAGACTTCCATGACACTGGTGGCCTGTACGTTGCCCTCAGCAATTCCATACACCACTTAGGCATCAATCCAGAGAGACCGTGGCTTTCAATATGGTATCTTATTCAGCTGGACATTCATTGAAATGCCTGCCATCCCACAGAGGCAGCACTTTTAAACAGTGCACTTTTCTCCTGTTTACAGCTCTAAACACTCCAACATTACCATCAGTGGTGGAAATAAGTGAGTCAAGTGCTGTGCTTGGGCTTTACTACTGAAATCAACGCTGCTTCAGACAGATACATTGATACCAAGGTCTGATGCTTCCACTCAGGCGTCTCAAAGTATTTTTATCTCCACACAAACCCTAAAACTACCTAATCTAGGGGTAAGTAGGTATGAGTTATGAAACCTCCTGCTTCATCCTTTCCCCTCCTCTTTTTGATTTGTTTCCCATGTTCTCTCTTTGCACCTTGCTCTAAGTTAGATGTTTAAACTCATAGACTGCCTTAACTCTATAAACTCTCCTGTACTACTCAGAGAACTCAGAACCAAGTACTGGAGATAAGGACTGAAAGCAGACTGTACACTAACAACCACATGGATTACCAGGGTATCAATCTGATTGAAACTGCCAGACACTGCTGCATGGCCATAAAAGAAGGATCAACAACACATCTGATGATGTTATATCCAGATATCATGACACGAGAAACCTTTGTAGCTTACAACATCAGATTAAATTTAATGGGTTATTGCTTTGACATTTTGTATCACAACCAACTCAAATCTACTTCTAGATACAGGAAAGGTGAAGCGAGCTAACCCTATGCACAAAGATGAGCCAAAGAGCCATGAAAGGATTCAGAACACTTCAGTCTCCACAACACTCCACACAATAAAGTAGACAAGGAAGAGAAAGGCAAGGAAGCTTCACTGCCTACAGGGATAAAGAGAATCATTCTGTATTCTCTGGTGCTAAGCCAGACAGGTTATTCTGAGCAGCTCTTCCTAAAATCTCGTATGTTATATGAACTACCTCCTGTCTGATCTGGTGCTTTCAGGAAGAAAAGGCACAAAAGTAGAGGAGATTGTATAATAGACTGCATCTTCTGGAATGCACATTTCTAAAACGGGACCATCTCCCAAAAAGCAGGCAGGCAGCCTGCTGGACTCGCATGTCATTCCCCGAGAGAGAGCAAAGCCCGATCCCCTCCGGGCAGCAGCGCAGCGGGCCGAGGCGCGCAGCCCGGGGGTGCCGCCGGCGGCTCCCGGCGCCTCCGCTCCCGCACAGCGGCTCCACCGGCCCGGGCAGCGGGCGGGCCGGGAGCGCCCCCCGGCGGCAGCGGCGCAGCGCGCCCAGCGCCCCGCGGGCCGAGCCGGCGGGCAGGAAGGGAAAAGCCACCGGCCCCGAGGGATTTGTTGGTTTCCCCCCGCACGCGGCGCGGAACACAGGGCGGAAGGTTGGTCACACGGTCCCTTCTCGGCGGGGGGACGGACAGCAAGCTCAGAGCAGCAGCAGGGCCGGTGACAAAGATTCGGTCCTGGCTGCGGGG